>RXID01014914.1:0-362601 GCA_005019695.1 Trichopus zeylanicus subsp. travancoricus
AGACGGGCTCCAAAAACACCCGCTCGCCTACCCACCACTCCAACCCCCAACCACCCTTTCCACCAAGCCACCTGTTACAATTTTTTTATCATTTTTTATATCTAATTTTTGATATTGTGTATTTACAGATGGCTGATTCAGAGAATCTGGTACGATTAGTGCTCCATTATGGAGGATATTGGAAGGAAGTTGAACATAATCAAAGAAGGAAATATGTATTTGGTAGGCAGAAATCTTTACTGGTTGATACAAGAAAATACACATTTGCAGAATTATGGACCGAAGCTTGTAAATTGGTCAAAGCAAGGACAAATGAGTTACTTGTGATCAAGTATTTGTATCCAAACAGTCACTCCATTGCCAAGTAAGCAACTTTGGGTGTCTGTGCCAAATGCTTTGCAAGTACTTCCTCCATGTTCAAGAAGACAACCTGGTAGGCCTAAGAAGAAAAGGATTAAAGATCCAATGGAAACATCAAGTAGAGCAATATATGCTTGCAGTAGATGTGGTCAGCTAGGACACAACAAGAGAGCGTGTAAAGAGCCTCTTGGACTGCAACAACAAATTGATGTTTCTGGATCTAGCAGTACTCAACAATCAGTGGGAAACCAATATGTTGGAGAACGTGGCAGGGGAAGAGGAAGAGGAAGGTCTACCGTAATGACTTCAAATTTTAGTATGCATTTACTATGTGAGTTTTTCTTTTAAAAACTTGACAATTGTTTTTTCTTATTTTATGTGATTTTGAAACAATACAATAATAAATGTGACTGTATTTTTTTGCAGGAAGTTCGTCAAATCTCTAGGATCAATTTTCATTGGGTAAACAGTCTTCTCGAAAATGATGATAATGTCATGTTGCTTGGTTATCATAACTATTGGTGCATTTTGTTTGCAGGTACATATTTCTGCTAAATAGACTGGGGAGAGTTAGATGGCAAGGTTTTGGATTAGCGATTCAGGAGGAATTGTCATATCTTTTATTATCCACCTCTCTTTTGTTGAATGAGAAATGAGGAGTGTTATTTATGACACTTGTTTCATTAATGTATTTAAAAATTTTGATTTATAAGGAATAATCGAATGTTTCCTTTTTTTTGTTGAATATTAAAGGTTTGCTTTTGTTGGACAACAGTAGAATTTGTTATATTGTCTTGTGTCTTGAACTTTCTAGCTGCTATTGCTATCTGATTACTGATTAGGCTATATTGTTCTAGCAAACTGCAAGTTTCTATTATTGTTCAAACAGACTATATGTTATAAAATCTCATGAATGATTGTCATTAATTAGGAAGTGGCTTTATTTATAAATAACTTCAAATTTTATTTATTTTATAAGTAAATTTTATAAATAAATCATTGAAGGTTTCAAAACTTAAAATTTAAAAATACAAATTTCATATTGTACATTTACAAATAGATTCCTTGATTTTTTTTAAAATAAATTAATATTTTAATCATTTTTTATATTAAATTTCACGCAAAATACAGTGAAAGTTTAAATTTTTCAAATTTCAAATTATAAGTTTACTATTTTTTACATTTAAAAATAGACGACCACCTTTAATAATTTTCTTTATAAATACGTCCAAAATTTATTTATTTTATAAATAAATTTTACAAATAAGTCATCGAAGGTTTCAAAGTTTAAAATTTAAAATTACAAGTTTCATGTTGTACATTTACAAATAGACCCCTTCAATATTTTTATTTATAAATAAGTCTATATTTTTAATCATATTTTAAATAAAATTTTATAAAAAAGACATTAGTGTTTTGTTCTATTTATAATTACAAATTTAATATTTATAAATTAAAAAATAGACCTTTAAATTTTTTTTTTAAATTACTCTAAATTTTTTTAAACTAATTTTTACATCTTTACATTAAAAATAGACCACCTTTAATATTTTTCTTTATAAATACGTCCAAAATTATTTATTTTATAAATAAATTTTACAAATAAGTCATCGCTTAAAATTTAAAATTACAAGTTTCATGTTGTACATTTACAAATAGACCCTTTCAATATTTTTATTTATAAATAAGTCTATATTTTTAATCATATTTTAAATAAAATTTTACAAAAAAGACATTAGTGTTTTTTATATTTATAATTACAAATTTAATATTTATAAATTAAAAAATAGACCATTAAATTTTTTTTAAAAAATAACTCTAAATTTTTTTTTAAACTAATTTTTACAAATACACCGCTCGCCGGAGGCCCGACGGCGCGCCGGACGGCCCGCCGGCACGCGGCCGCGGACGGCCTCCGCACGCGGGGACGGAGGCCGAGGCCGGCGCGCCGGCACGCGGGCGCGGACGGCCAAGGCCGAGACCGTTCCGCCCCCGCGTGCGTCCCCGGCACGCGGGGGCGGAACGGCCTCGGCCTCGGCCTCCGCGTGCGGGCGCGCCGGCCTCGGCCTCCGTCCCCGGCACGCGGGGGCGGAACGGCCTCGGCCGTCGCCGTCCGCGCCCGCGTTTCGGCGCGCCGGCGCCCCGGCCTCCGGCTCCGCTCCAGCCACCGGCCTCCGGCTCCGCTCCCGCCGCCGGCCGCCGCCTCCGCTCCCGCCGCCTGCCGGCCTCCCCCCGTCCCCGCCCGCGCGACGGGGTGTTA
Organism: Trichopus zeylanicus subsp. travancoricus; assembly: GCA_005019695.1. Taxonomy (NCBI): domain Eukaryota; kingdom Viridiplantae; phylum Streptophyta; class Magnoliopsida; order Dioscoreales; family Dioscoreaceae; genus Trichopus; species Trichopus zeylanicus. The sequence continues at coordinate 2,621 of RXID01014914.1, forward strand.
TTTGCAAAAATCCGAATTTCGGGGACTTTTCTGTAAATCAGAATAATTTCAGGGGTTTATTTGCAAAAATTCTAATTTCGAGGACTTGTTTGTAAATCTGATTTCTTTCGGGGTGTTATTTGCAAAAATCCGAATTTTCGGGGACTTCTCTGTAAATCGGAATAATTTCCGGGGGTTTATTTGCAAAAATCCGAATTTTCAGGACTTTTTTGTAAATCTGATTTCTTTCGGGGTGTTATTTGTAAAAACGCAAAATCCGGGGGTTAAATATAAAAAAGTAAGTTTTTAGGGGTATATGTAAAATAACCGGGGGTAAAATCGGAATTTTTTGGTAAAAATTTGATTAAATAACAATCAGGGGCTGTGGGTAAATATGGGCGAATTTGAGGGGTGGGGGTAATTACGGAAATTACGGGGGGTTTACCGTAATTAAGGCTAATTACGGGGGGTCACCCGTAATTATCCCATTTCTTTTTCTTTGATGACCTTAGGCTCTGTTCGATTGGATTTCGATTTTAGGAATTGTGAAATTACGAGAATGGAGTGATTTCGGAAAATTAAAAAAATTAAAAAAATTAGATAATTTCAGTATTTAGATGAGTATTTACTATAGAGAATTGGGAATTGGCCAATTCATACATTCTAAATTCTGTTGTTTGGTTGATAACTGGAATTGATCAATTCTATAAGTTATTAAGTTCTTGTGTTTAATTGACGTGGAAATTGAAAATTAGCATATTACACAAAATAATAATTTATATATAAATTAATACAGAAATATAATAAACTTAATTTAAAAAATTATAATTATAGAAATATATGTTAACTAATTATTATTATTTAATATAATATTATTATTTTCATGTAAAATAATTTTTTTATCATATTTTATTTGTAAATAATTAGAAAAGTATAATAATGTTATTATTAAATATATAAAAATAATAAATAATAATAAATATTTTAAAAAGGTCAAAAAAGATAAACTATATATGTAACTTATAATCAATTACAAATTTATTTAATATAATTTTGTGATTATCTTGTCAAATAATTTTTAATAAACATACAAAATATATACTTATTTTTTGAAAATAATTAATTTGTAAGTAATTTGATAAATAAAATAATTTTAATTTTATAATTATTAAAATAAGATTTTACAAAAAGGCCCAAAAAATGAAGGAACTTCAATATGTACAAATATTATAATAAATATTACGATGATTTATATCTACTACAAAGACAACTTAATATATTAGAAAAGACAGCTTAGTAAGTTAATACAAAAGTCCGCTCAAAAGACGGTTTAATATATACTTTAAATTAGCAGGTTATTATAAAATATATAACTACATACTTATATCATCCATAAACTCCTGAAGTCACTCAATTTTGACTTCATCATCCATATCATCGACAAATGTCATGTTATAAACCTCGCCCTCATGTAAAGGCCTACATGCAAGTTTCAGAAAGAGCTTATTAAATTGTTTCCCTTGGAACTTCATCAAAGTTGGATACACGACTTTCTTCCAAGAATCCTTTCTAGCTGTTCGAAGGGCGGATGCAACATCACACATGTTGATTATCAACTCTTCCATCAGCATCTGATCAACAGTTTTCTCCTTACACTTACGTGACCTCGATGTATCTTCTGAAGAAGAGACTTGCTTCTTACCTTTCGACTAACTACTAGTAGCATAGTTGGTAGAAGGTCCCTCTCTATCAGCTGCTTTCTGGGTATCCTCGCTTACAGAATGTTATTGTTGAGCCTCCTCTCTATTAAAATCTTCTCCAAAATTGTCAAATGCAGATTTAGCCATACTGCTAGTAGCATAGTCTGATCCACAAATCAGGAGCAACTCCTCGTAAAGGGGTATACGTGTGTTCAAAATATATTTAGCTTCCGAAATTTGCTGCAAGATTATATTTAAAATATATTAGATGTAACATAAACTGATAATATATTTAAAAAATAATTTCTTTCTTACGGCTACAATATCAACATAGACTTGTCCGGATGCTGTAATCATCTTCTCATCTTCAATCCACCCTACCCCATTGAAGTCTTGTACTTTTCTAATAACTGTAACCCGCTTCTTTAATGTCTTCTTATAATGACTTTGAACATTATCAGTGTTGAACTCAATATTGAACTGTGCATTCACAGCATTTGCAGCTGTGACAAATGCTTGCCTCTTGAAAGACTTGTCTTGCTTTAAACCTGCATGCACTTGTCCAACTAAAAAATTAATAAAAAACTCAGAGTTACTTTTAGACCACACTTTATGTGGTCTATGATTCCTGGCCTTGGTTGTTCCTTATTTGGCAACTACTACTTCCAAGTTAGGACTCCTATAACCAAATGAGTTGGAGTCTAGTCCTTCATATCCATTTGAGTCTAGACCTTTTTAAACAATAACATAGACTTTAGTAAACAAGTATAATAATACACATATATTTAATATAAAGAACAAACATCATAACAAGCAAACCAGTGTAATAATAGTACATCCACAATACAATTCACGTAAATACTTCAAAAGCGAAATAGTTTGATATAAAAAAAAAAAGGATAAACACAAAAATATGTTCACGAACACAACTAAATCCTAATGATGATTATAAGCCTCCCATATCTCTGTAACTATGTTATCCCTCAAACGAATCCATTGGAAATTCTCCTTACGTTGCTCCCTTATTGTTTGACTAATGTAGAATGACTCATTCTCTGCTTTAACCTCGTTCTCATTATCCACATCCACATTCCTATTCAGTCATTTTTAACACTACGAGTGAAGCGAATTAATGAATTAACTTTACAAATCTGACCTGATCAACAAATTGATTTATTGTGGTCCAATACGTTTCTTCAGCCCTTCTTTTCACCAGACGCTGCAAAATTTCAATATAAATACACTTATCAAAAAAACCCTCATTGTTAAGATATTTACAATGGGATAAATTAAAAAAAATTTCTGAAAAATTCAGGGGTTTTTTGCAAAAACCCATACCAATTGTCCAGTTGCTCCGGCGCCCTTCTTCCCCAACTTTTCAAACAACTGGCGTGGGCGCGGTAGGGGCACAGTCGAGGCGCAGTCGAGGCGTGGTCGCGACGCGATCAGGGAGTGGTCGCGGAGTGGTCAGGGAGCGGTCGCGGCGTGGTCGGGGCGCGGTCGGGGTGCGGTCGGGGCGCGGTCGGGGCACAGTCGGGGCGTGGTTGGGGCGCAGTCGGAGAGGACGACGAGGATGACGAGCTCTGTGTTAGAGTAGCTCAGGAGTTGGAATCGAAAGAGGGAGGACGACAAGGTCTGCGCTGGAGCAACTCAGGAGTTGGAATCGTCGAAGGTCTTCGCTCGACTGGAATCCTGGGGGAGGATAGGGAAAAGTAGCTAGGAAAGTTGTAGGAAATGACGGGGAAAACAGAGAAAGAGGGAATTCGGCGGTGGGTCCCACCGCCGAATTCCTCTGGAGACATTGTTTTCCTACCCTTTCGCCAGGGAAAAAAAAGCTAGAATCGGGAGCAGCTGGAATCAGCTGATTCCCTCGATTTCGATTTTTGAAGTCGAACCAAACACAAGAATGCTCTCAATTCCCTCCATTCCCCTGATTCTAGGTTCAAGAAATCGAACCAAACGGTCCCTAAGTCAACCATGTGGGAAACATTACAAAATTTAAGGATATTTTCAAAGCTAATCAACAGACGTTAATGATGTGCTCGTATTAAGTGATTATCGGTGGTATTAATTTTTTAAGGGAAAATTATCTACAACCCCCCTGTAATTAGCCTTAATTACTTACAACCCCCCGTAATTTCCAGAATTACCCACACCCCCCCTTTTTCCAAAATATTTACCTACACCCCCTTGATTATTATTTAATCAAAATTTTCTCAAAAAATTTCGATTTTACCCTCGGTTATTTTTACAATTAAACCCCTAAAAACTTATTTTTTTTATTATTTAACACCCTGAAATTTGGATTTTTGCAAATGGGTGGCGGCGCGCGGGTGGCGACACCAGAGGCCGGTGGCGGGAGCGGAGGCCTGAGGCTGGTGCATGGGAGCGGACGGCGGAGGCCAGCGAGCAGGCAGCGACGCAGGAGGCCAGCGGCGGGAGCGGATCCAGCTCGCCCTATCGCATCCACCTCCCTCATCTGGCTCTCCCACCAGTGCCGAAGGGAGATCGGGGACGAATGGCAGTCAAGGACGAAGGGCGATGAGGTGATACGGAAATTGCCAAAACTTGAGGATTTGGTCATGTGGGTAAACAAACTTACAGGTGAGATTCCAGATGTTCTTTGCTCGAACAGCAATAGCTTGGAGACACTGATACTTAGCTTCAATGAGATCAATGGAAGCATCCCTCCATCCTTCGCAAAATGTTTGAATCTTATATGGGTATCATTGTCTGGCAACCGGTTGGAGGGGGGAACCCCATACAGCATTGGCTACCTCTAGGACCTTGCTATTCTTCAACTAGCAAGCAATTCACTCTCCGGTGAGATACCGGTGGAGCTTGGTAGCTGCGGGAATCTCATCTGGCTGGACTTGTACAACAATGGCTTTACAGGACCGATTCCATCTTCGCTTGCATCACAAAGTGGGCTAATAACACCTGGCATTGTCTCTGGGAAGCAGTTTGCATTTCTCAGAAATGAGGCGGGAAACATCTGTCCTGGAACTGGTGTGCTCTTTGAGTTTGAGGGGATCCGTCCTGAGAGGCTAGCTAACTTTGCATTGGTGCGTTCATGCCCATCCACTAGGATTTACACTGGCACTACAGTCTACTCCTACTCGAGCAATGGAAGCATGATCTACCTGGACCTCTCCTACAACCTCCTCAATGGAACAACTCCGGAGAACTTTGGCACAATGAACAACCTGCAAGTTCTTAACTTGGGGCACAACCAACTCACTGGCCCAATACCGGATTCTCTAGGTGGCATGAAGAAGGCCATGGCATTGGATCTCTCTCACAATCATCTTAGTGGATTCATCCTGGGGTCCTTAGGGACAATAACATTCCTCAGTGACTTGGATGTGTCGAACAATGGCCTCACTAGACCGATCCCGATATCAGGGCAACTCACAACACTTCCCACTTCGTAGTATGCAAACAACTCTGGCCTCTGTGGAGTCCCCCTCCCACCCTGTGGTACCTAGCATAATAACAATAGCCCAGGTTTGGATCAAAAAGGGAAGAGGAGTTTCTTTGGAGGGAGTATTCTGATCGGTGTTTCACTGTTTGTTTGTTGGGATTCGCAGCGGAAGTTTCACGAATCACCTTGTTCTCAAATAACACAAGAAACGAGAAGTAATACAAGATAAAAGAAAATAACAAGATAAGACAACGGGAGATCCACTATCAATAGATAAAGGCTTTTACAAGAGTTTACAAGAAGAACTTCACTCTTTCTTATTCAACTAAACTCTTTCTCCAAGTATCGGCAACGCCTCTACCTTCAGAGAGAATCTCCAAGAGAGTACTATGAGGAACCACCACGAGAGACCACCGAGAAGCACTAGAAAGACCCACACACGAGAACCAACACTCTCTCTCTTTCTCTTCTCTCTATTCTCTCTATTCCTCTCTCTCTATTTCTCTCTAGTTCAATCTCTATACTACGTCAAACATAAACCCTATATATTATAGTATATTTATAGACTCTTATTGGGTCTGAGTTTTACACAATTATAACTCCTAATAATATAAATCTAAATCTAACTATGGATTCCTACTTTAACTCAAACTCTAATTAGAATTCAAGACATTTAAAACTCAACATCTGTTCTCATTCTAATGCTGCTTATTTTAGCTCTTTACAAGTTGAGGAAGCACCAACAGACTGAAGGGCAGAGGACTGCTGGGTACGTTGAGAGCCTCCCGACCACTGGCACTGCTAGTTGGAAGCTATCTGGTCTGCTGGAGCCATTGAGCATCAACGTAGCCACCTTTGAGAAGCCATTGAGGAAGCTAACCTTTGCACACCTCCTAGAAGCCACCAATGGCTTCAGCACTGAGAGCTTGATTGGCTCTGGTGGTTTTGGGGAGGTCTACAAGGCAAAACTCAAGGATGGTACACTTGTTGCTATCAAGAAGCTCATCCATGTCACAGGCCAAGCTGACCGGGAGTTTATGGCGGAGATGGAAACCATAGGCAAGATCAAACACAGAAATCTTGTTCCTCTATTAGGCTACTGCAAGATTGGCGATGAGAGGCTCTTGGTTTATGAGTACATGAAGTTTGGGACCTTGGATGTTGTTCTGCATAACAAGACCAAGGGAGGAATCAAGTTGGATTGGGCAGCGAGAAAGAAGATTGCCATTGGTTCAGCAAGAGGCCTAGCTTTCCTCCACCACAGCTGCATTCCTCACATCATTCATCGTGATATGAAGTCAAGCAATGTCTTGCTGGATGAGAATTTGGATGCCCGAGTCTCAGATTTTGGAATGGCAAGGCTAATGAATGCCCTTGATACTCATCTCAGTGTGAGCACACTTGCAGGAACGCCAGGATATGTGCCGCCAGAGTATTACAGATCTTCCGGTGCACCACCAAAGGTGATGTTTACAGCTATGGAGTTGTGCTTTTGGAGCTCCTGTCAGGGAAGAAACCAATTGACCCAGCAGAGTTCGGGGACAACAATCTTGTTGGATGGGCAAAGCAGATGGTGAAGGAGAACAGAAGCATCGATATTTTCGACCCCGAGTTGATGGAAAGCAAATCAGGGGAGAGTGAACTGCATCAGTATCTGAAGATTGCCTGTGAATGCTTGGATGATCGGCCTCACCGGCGACCAACCATGACTTAAGTGATGGCTGATTTCAAAGAGCTTCATATGGACACTGACAATGATATTCTTGATGATTTTTCTATAGGGCGAAGCATCATTGACGAATCCAGGGAGAAAGCGCCATAAAAATTTTCCTGCATTAGCATCTTGTTAATTTTGCATCAGCTTTTTGGCATTAAAAGGTGTTGAGACAATTGAGGACCGAGACCACAGCATTCATTTACTGTAAATACATAATTGAGGACCGCCCTTCGTCTCCGATCACCCTTTATCCCCTGCGACAGGGCGAGCTGGATCCGCTCCCGCCGACTTTCACCATCGCTGTCCGCTCGCCCGCCTCCACCGTCCGCTCCTGCGCGCCGGCTTCCGGCCTCCACCGGCCTTTGGCGTTGCTGTCCGAGCGCCGCCACCCATTTGCAAAATTCGAATTTCCGAAATTTTTCTGTAAATCGAAATAATTTTGAAATGTTATTTATAAAAATTCGAATTTCAAAGACTTTTCTGTAAATTAGAATAATTTAAAAGTGTTATTTATAAAAATTAGAATTTCAGAGTGTTAAATAATAAAAGAAAAATTTTAGAAATTTAATTGTAAAAATAATTCAGGGTAAAATTAATTTTTTAAAAAAAAATTTTAATTAAATAATAATGAGAATATAGATAAATATTTTTTTAAAAAATAAATAATTCTGAAACTTAAGAAAGATTATAAATAATTAAAACTAACTAGATATGGTAGATAATTTCCCCTTTTTAAAGCCCTCTTTTAACCGGAGCTTCCTCTCCCACGACCCCACGCTTCTGTTCCAGCACTCGAATCCAGCTTCTCCCTCCGGTGGGGCAAGAGTTGTCCGCAAAAACCTTAGCCCTAGATTTTTCAATCAATCGGAGACGTCGTCGGCGTCGAACCAGCCTCAGTTCAGGTACACGCAGACGCCGTCGAAGGTGCTCCACAGGCGGAACATGCAGTGGGAGTGCACCGAGGAGGAACTCGTCGAGCTCTGCAAGCCCTTCGGCCGCATCGTCAACACCAAGTGCGACGTCGGCGCCAACCGCAATCAGGCCTTCGTCCAATTTGTAAGTTTTTTTCTTTTTTTTTCTTACTCTTCTCTGTGCAATTGGGAACTGCTTGCTGGGCAATTTCCGATTTTTTTTCTTTCTTATTATTTGTGTTTTGAGGACTGCAAGAGATTTTGGGAATTGCTTTCGTGAATCTGGCTTTTCTATTTGATTTAGTTTTCTATTTAGGTAGTTTTTTGGTGCATAAATAGTCATTGAGATTGGCATGACGAGCCAGCTCTGTTTGCCATCCAAAACGCACAAAAAGAATCCATTTTTGACTGTCAATCCAAACGTGAAAAGTCACCAATCTTTTCAAGAAGATACAAGCACAGAATTTGATTCCAGATTCTCAAAAACAAAAAAAGAAAGTTCTTGAATTCTAATTCTCAGATGCCGTATCAGGTGAGGAAGGTAAAGCTGGGAGACAGGATAACTGCACTTCACCAGGTAGTTTCACCATTTGGAAAGGTGACACCTTTAATATGAGTTTTGTCTGTAATCTGTGTGTTTTCCGAAGGTGAACCAGGTCATTGTCCTATAATTAATCAGCTTTTCACCTTCTATACATTGCTCTGGTTGAAGGATTAATTTAATTAACATTTCTGTTGGACTTTCTGGAATGACAAAAAGCAAGATGAGCACATTCAATGGAGGAGACACATTTATTGAAAGACAAGAGGATAAGAGTACAGAAGAATTGAAATATTCCATACTATGTGAACAAGGGAAGAAGTCCTTTTGGAGCAACTAAAGTTTGGTGGAAATACATATATATTTCTGCTGCTCCAAATTCTCTTACCTTTCTCTATCTTTCTCTCTCTTCCCAATTGAAGTTTAGCAGCTATTCTGTGCCCCACCTCTTTTATCCAACCCACTTTGTCTCTGGGACCTGTAAAGTTTGGCTGCTGCTGAAGGAAAACACTACAACATATCACAATGACTGCTTTAAACACATTAAGAAGATCAGAGATTTGTGGTACTTTTTGGGTGATTAACAAGTCTTAATGATGAAGATTGAAGTTGTATATTTAGCTGTAATCCTATCAGAATTCAAGTGTTTTCTTCTGCTTGCAGAAAGGCCAACAGTTGCAGTTTAGACATATGCTGCTTTGTCTTTGTTATTCCTTTCCTGGTCTTTGTTCCAAACTATAGTGCCAGGGAGGCAAGCACCATCAGTAACATCAATGAATAGGTGGTATCTGCAGCATTTGCCAGAGAAGATTGGGACTTGGTTCATCTAATTGGTGTCATTATTGAAATTTTAATACTCATACTGCAATATTCTTTTTCATGTCTTGTTACTTGTCATGGATGCTGGTGATTGTTTCTTTCATGTGTTCCGATAGACTTTGAACTCTCTTTGCATGGGCACTGGATCAGCTGGCAGAGGGCATCAACAGCTTGTGAGTGTTATTTACATGTACACCTACGTAGAAGTTGTATTTGTGTATCCTTATAACCATCAAAGAAGATGATGATGTTTTGTAATGTATTGGATTGTTTGTGATCTCAAGAGATGGAAGAAGATGAGCCAAAGAAGGACTCGAGAAGCAGAGGCTATGTCATGTTCCTGTGTCTTGCATGCTTCACGTCGGCTGTTGGGCTCATTGCTTGGCATCGGTTCTCGGTTCAAGCTTGCGATGCGCTCCTGCAAACTGCCAGCATGATCTAGCTTCATAAAGGAATGGCTTTCTATCTATATACAAGTTTGTATAGGAACATTGTAGTGTACATATATGGAAGTCTAACAATGGTAGAAATTTTTGAATGTGATGAGTTCAAATAGAACTGTTTATACTGCATATTTTAGGGTCTAATCAATATAAATTATTTTATTATCTCTCATGATCTTCTTTGCACGAAATTATATAATTCGATCAAATTACTATATCATTGTTATAGTTGCGGTGCTAACAATTAGCATTGCTAATGGCCTTGGCCATTAGCGGTGTTAACTATAATATGATCGTACGCTAATAATTAGCACCGTGAATATATGTGATGTTATCGAATGCAATGTTTGATTAATATCGCAAATTAGCACTGCTAATAATTTTTGGGTATTATTTTAGTTACAATAACGCTAAATTAGTACTGAAAATGCCTACAATTATTATAGTGAAGGTGCCATCTGCGACATTAGAGTGAGATTCTTTAACAAATCATTCACCGACTAAAGATTTTTTATACTTGAGAAGACAAAGTAAAAAGTAAGGCAAATTTGTAGCAAATAACAGACTTGAATGGACCAAAAAAAGAAATAAAAGTGTGAACTTGGGACTCACTAGACTCTTGGGTGACACTCAACACCTAAAGGTATAAGGTGTTTTCCTACCACCATGTGGGGCATTGTCGTTTCTTGGGTTAGACATAATTAACCCAATGAATGATAAGCTCATACTCCATGTTGGATAGACTAGTGGGCACTCTATGTTAGGTAGACTAGTGGGCTCTCTTGCACTTTTTCGTATCTCCTATCTCGCTAAGAAGGTTTTGTTGGTCTAGATTGACAACTTTTAAAGGGAGATTTGAAATAAAAAATAAAATATAAATTATGATTATAAATATGATCAAGTCTTAATATAAAGTTCAAGATAATTATATTCAAGTTTCAATCAAATTGAATCAATCCTCAATTAATCATAAGTGTAATAAATATAAATATAAATAAAAAAGTGTACCATGATTTTTTATTTGATTCGGTGACCAATCACATATAATCCATGATCCCTGTCTCGCTCTTGAATGCTTGGATTACTCCACTAGTGATATTGCTTTTTAAGGTGAAGCGAAGTCTTTACAAACTCTAAACCAAAGTGACTTTTTTTCTGGTAAAACTAAGCTTGTTACTTTTTAGGATGAAGCCATGCCTGTATAAACCGAGAAGATCTACTTCACATTGGAGTAATTGTATTCTCACACTCCTAATGCCTAGAAATATTTACAAGTACAAAAATAAAAAGATTGGTATAAGTGAAGCTTACTACATAGTCTCTCAAGGATGAGGATTAGAAAATTTGCTTGAGATTAGAAAGTTTAGAGCATTTCTTGGCTAAAAATTATGTAAGCTTGATCTCTCCTCTAAATGATAAATGAGCTTGTAAAAACTTGTTAACAGAAACTTAATAATACCTATTTATACATTATGGGTCAAAATAAGCTGTTCGAAGTGAGATCCCACCATTTGGTTTCTTCTTGAAAGAGTGTTTTGAAAGAGTGTTTCTTCTTGAGTTTCTCTTGGAGATTATTGAATGATTCCACTTCCCCATCTCTTCCAAGAGTTGGTAATTTCTGAGGGCTATCTCTATTCATAGAAGGGTTTGTAGGATTTTCTTGCTCAATTGGTGTGAATACTGCCCTAATATTTTTAGAGAGCTCCCCTCATTTTTTTCTTATCTTTTTTCTAATTTGAAATTTTGTAAACTAGTTAAGGCTAGTAGACCAAATTGCCTCTCCAACTTCTTGACCTATACAATGAGATTTTGGAAACTTTAGATAGAAGAAGCACTCAAAAAGGATGTCATACACTTCTTTCTTATATTTTCATGGACTAGATTTACAGGTTCAAATTGACTTATGGATTATTCACTTTTAATACTAAGGTTTTTCCATCATGTAATGTAATCCAAGATTGATTTATTGTCGCGCTTTGATGTTAAGATGAGGTTCGCAATGGTCATTTTGTCACTTGCTTCTCTAAATTTGATTCTAGAACCCTCTTTCAATTGTGACTAATTTTATATGAATTTTAGTAGTAAACTGACATACCGCTCAAATATTACTCTATTTAAACTTACTAAAAATTGATAGAATAACAATGAGAGGTTATTATTTGAATTTTCATATAGAGTTATGAAGTGAGCTATATGTTGTTGAGGATTATCAATATCATTAAATTATTTGAACTTAGGCATTGTGCAACCTTTAAGATATGATACTTACTTATGATGATTAGGGTATTATTTATCTGCATCATTTATCATACTCATGTTACTTTCTTGTCTTAGTTGTGCATCTATCATTCATTACACTTGATGTTATATGTATGTTGGCAGCTCCATGTTGTCAAAAATCCTTAAAATCGGCGATTGGATATCTCTCGTTGGTGGAGGAGGTATTTGTGAAGGGCATATATTTTCACAAATCCAATCTACAAGGGCTTTGTCTTATGCCTGCTCTACGACTTCTTGAGATGAATGATGAGATCATTTCAACTTATTAAGTTTTTGTCTCATTTGTATCATCATTTCCATTAACTCCATGACTTTTTTCTAAGTTTTATCTTTTTTTTCCCTTGTTGTTAGTTGTTCTCATAGTGCCTCTACGGTCATTTCTCCACTAAAGCTTTTAATTATGAGTAAAGCTTCTATTATCATATGACGGTCTATGTCTTGAGAGTCAGGCCTGAGTTTGGTGTGTTCTGGAGATGAGTCAACTGCCCTATTAGGTGAGTTGTCTTATTCAGGAGTTTACTCATGGAAAGAGTAATTACATCTTTTTTCTAGTATGGTAACAAGGAGTGACTTACAAAGGCCCTTTCTTCTTGAACCGCTTTATTTGTAAGCCTTGTTCGTGTAGTCTTCCTTTGGCGCTTGGATGATTAAGGCATGGGTTCACTATCCCTTCTAGGGTGACAATGAGAAATGACTAACAATATGGATAATCTCCCTTTTTGGGATCTTATGTTAGGTTGTTGCCTTATAGTGACTCTTATTATTTTATTTAATTAATCGCCCCTTAGCTACAATCTCGAGGTAGGACTGTGTCCTCTTTAGCTTACTTTTACCCTTCTCTAAATCATTTAATGAGGTGAAGGAATTAGATGGAAATGGTGATAATTGACTTTCTGTGAGGTGTAGAATTTCCAAGTCTACTAAAAATTTTAGTAGCTTTCCCTTTAATTGTAATAGCCAAGATAGGTTCTTCTTCATCCATGCTTGTATTTGGATTTGCTTTTGGTGCTCTTCCTCAAAATTAGGGAGAAGCCAATCAAAGACTGAGACTCTCTTTGCGCCTAATCTCTGGAAGACGAATGCCTTTACTAGTTGAAGCATAGCATTCGGTCCTTCATTAGCCTGACTCTTCTCACTAGGAATGATGATATTAGATCTCTTTCTCTTTGATGGAAGGTGAGAAGTAGATTTATCTTATATGACTGCAACATTAGTTGGTATATCAACAGGTACTCTTTTAAATTGGATAACCTCAAAGATGGTTCCCAACTTAGTCTGAGCTCTGGTTGCTTATGTGGTGATCATTGATTGAGATAGACAAACAATCAATCCTTCTCCCAAGATAATAGTGTATGTTGGGATAGGAACATTCTTTGTTGATACCATTATTCTATAAAAAAAATATAATTCATTAATTTTAATTATAATTCTATCTTATTAATATCTCTATCATATTAACTAAATTCTATATTTAGAGGAGAAGTTGTGTCCCATTAGGTGTTCCAGAATTTGGAAGGCCAAAATTGACTACCTGGGGTAGCGAAAGACCCGAGGAGCAATCTCAAAATAACAAATCAAAATGTGGATGGTTTGAATGCATAATCAAGTATTATGAGAACATAATTTTCAATAAGTACAAACCCCTGTTGTTAATTATTTTAATAATTATCAAAAACTTAACCTAACTAATAAAATAGAGACACAAAAGAAAAAAAGAAAGTATCATTTGATTGATATGAAAGAAAACACATGGTATAAGTAAGGGCATACCTTACTTTACAATGAAATGAATTTAAATTTGTAATCATGAAAGAATATAAAATGAGACAAAGGAAATGGGAAAGAAGTTTTGATATGCGTTGTTACACCACTCTCATGCACTGGACCATATGGAGTGTGACTTGAATATGTCTTGATTTGGGGGCCGTAATATGGTCGGACTACCCATTATAGATAATTATGAATCCTAGATCTCTCGGAATATCTTTACCGAATAAGGGTCCATAATGATTTGAGCTCTACCCTATTCACACTGAGGTATTCGAGCTAAATGACAACTCAGAGTGATTTCCTTTTAGGACCTTCAATTGATAACACCGAGCGTCTCATACTTTAGTGTTAAGATGAGTTGGGCTATTTGCAACTTGTGAGCGAGAGCTCTCCACAGCACAAATTCAAGGTGATTTTCCACCTCAAATGTGTCGACTCGTGATTGATCTTGTGTTTAGTTCCATTGACCCATTGACCCAACTAGTTCACTTTATTGTATCATCAAATATCTTCCCAAATTCTTTGTTTATTCACTTCTAATATTGCTCATCAATCAATGTAAGTTAAGGATAATTTTTTACCATCTATGCTAAATTGGGTGGCGAGTTTTGCCGAATTCTCTCCGATAATGTAATCATATCAATTAGTAGTCAACATAAGTGGTATCTCTCAATACCCCAAATTCAAACAAGCTTGCTAGGCTCATGACATGCTCTACTCTATTTGAGGTGATTTTTGCCAAATCAAATTTAATCTAAATATAATTAGAATCGAAACTTAGGTGCCACTGAATTATGACTCAAATGTGAGTCTTAGATAGACTTGAATTATGGTCAAATTCGATCGAATATTGAGCCAATTTAGATTTGAATTATTTAGGTTCAAACTAAATTTAGTTGCATTGAGTGAGTCGGATATTCGAAGCAAAATCGAACTCAAAATTTATCTAAAATTTGGACTAAAATAAGAATATAAAAATTTTACTTCTCTAAATCAAATAAATTCTTTAAAAAAATCATTGGTCGGATTTTTCTTATGAATAGGTCCCTGGATGAAAATTTTGCAAAAAAATCCATAAAAGTTCTAAAATTACAAATCAGTTCCTGAAAAATCTAAAATTTATAAATAAATCCCTCAAAAACTTTATATTCACAAATAAATTTCTAACATTTCTACTTTTCACAAATAAGTACCCAAAAATTTTAATTTACAAACAAGTCTAAATTTTATTATTTTATATATAAAATATTAAAAAATTAGGCTCAGAATTCATCTAAAATCTGAACTAAAATAAAAACATAAGAATTTTATAAATAGGTCTCTGAATCAAATAAATTTTTACAAAAAAATCACTAGTCAGATTTTACAACCACAAGCCATGTGTTGTAGGATATGCTCATTATCTAGAAATGGTTAAATTCACCTAAAGCTAACCTTAACTATACATTGTGACAATCCGTTGCAAAGTCAAGATACCTATTATCAAAATATTTCCAAGTCATGTTATATGCTAGATACTACAACGATTTGTCTAGTAAATGGTCTTCTACATGTTATCTCATATGTGGAGCAATTTTTTCTAATATAAAAAGCCATTGTAGTCTCGACTTTCGTGAAAAGTACCTAACCACCTTTATTGATATATTTTGTACTTTCTACTTATCAACATCATCTTGACTTTTCAATTGCTTGTATTATAGTGATTTACAATGCTTGCAATATCTATTTAATGCACTCATATTTCCGTAGAGATGTAATAATTGGGACAAGCATGAATCTTTTTTTATAGGTCTAGGTCTTTTACAATATTTCAAGCCTCGCAAAAAAAATATAGGAATGAACTCACCTTATTGAATGTCTCCTTCAAAGTCTCCAATAAGATACTGAATAATGTGTTACTCCATTGATACTTCATTTTTATAGCTAACAATCACATGATAAAGAATAAAAATGTAAAATTCTTACATCTAGGATACAGTTCTCCATTAGCTCATTCAGTAATTTAAAAATTTTCATATCTTTCATAGGAACTTCTATTGGTATTTTTTTGTTTGGGATATCTAATACATCATACAACAAATATTTGATATCATCCTCATCTTCATAATATACTATAACTAACTTTGCAATTTGGCTATATTGCATTTTTTGCTAATACCATAGCTCTTCTCCATGAAAAATATAATTAGTATATGATAAATTTCATTCCCTTACTATCAAGTATTCGTGAACCTCTTTCTATATCCAATTATACATATTTATACAATCAAAGTATGAATAATTTATCATCTAATCAGTCGGCATGTTCAAAAAAATATCAACTCTTTCGATGTATCTCTCGTTCAACTAATTTTTTATTTTAATTTAATTTTTGTCCATTAAAATTTCGACTTACGTAATATCTGTTGATGTGAGGTTTGGATTTGAAGAGAATTATTAAATCAAAAACCTAGATATATAAAACTGAAATATTTCAAACAAAAATGGCATGTTTATAACAAGCTTAGGATACACTATTGTGACATGTGCGCCACTGCTGAGGATCATTAGAAACATGGACTCTAATAAGTAGAAGGTAAGAAATTTATAATATTTTTATGAAAATAAATCAACGAATAACATGAAGATCTTGGTTAGCAAAATTAGATTGGACTTCCGTGGAGTTCTTCACTATAAGAAAAAGATCTTTTCCTGACGGTTATATTGCGGCGGTTGGAGAAATGCTGTTCTTTTCTGACTTTTTCCGACAAACGTCGAGCGATCAATAGCTGGCATTTTTTGACAAATGCCAGATCTTTTACCGATATTTGTCTTGAGAAACGTTGGTAAAATGTCCGGCATTTCTTTAGAAATGCTGAGAAAAGCCAGTGTTTTCCATCAAACGCTGGGAAAAATCCCGTTAAAGTAAAATCCTAAACCCAATTATCACTCTCCGACTCAGTACGCGGCCACTGCTCCCGGCCGCCAGCTCCACGCCGAATCAGGCCTATCCGTGCCTGCCAGTCACCCGCACCCGGCGCTCGGCAGCACCAGCCGCTCGCCAGCGCATGTCGCTCGTGCACGTAGCTCGCTGGCAGCCACCCGCGGCTTGGCCGCTATCCCCGCCAGCCTACCTGTTTCGCTGCTTCCTCAGCGGTCGGCTCCATCCCTGCTAGTGGTCTCCCAGCATCCTCATCAGCGCCCGCCGTTCGCCTGCGACCGTTGCTCGCCCACACTCACAACTCGCCCGCGCCACGCATGGCCTAGCCGTTGTCCCCGCCAGCCTGCTCACTCTGCGGCCTCCCCAGCAGTCAGCTCCATGGTCTCCCAGCAATTCAGCTCCGTGCCTATTCACGGTCTCCTAGCATTCTCACCAGCGCCCACAGCTCGCCCGCGGCTGCTGCTCACCAGCACAAGCTGCTTGCCAGCGCGCGTACCTCGCCCGTGCTCGCACTTGACCGCACCCACCTGTGGCCTAGCGGCTGTTCCCGCCAGCCTCCTCGTGATCTAGGAATTACTGAGCTTGATTTGTTCGTTTATTCATTGCATTTGCATGGTTTTCCTCTATTGATATGGTGCAGAAAAATCGTTGTTTTGCTTTTATGTCTACTAATACATCGAGAAATGGCATTGGATTGCTTGGATTTTGTTCTAGTATTTGTGGAAACTGCCCGATTGCTTGCTAGCAATGTTGCACGTGCAAATGGGAATTTTATACCACGCGAATTGGATGCATGAGTTCTATCTGCGGGATTAATTTAATTAATTGGAGGCCTATATGAAGTTTAGTGTAGATTGATCTGTGAGTCAACAATTGATGGATGGTGAAGCAGAGAAATCCACACAATCAAATAAATAAAACCTGTTCTTTAACAAGTTAAATTTTATGAATATTTAGTGTATTATAGCCCAATCTTGTTCATGGAAGTCATGCATCAAGTGAATACCTACTGTATTTCCCGAGTCCAAGAGCATAGACAACATTGAATGCTGTAGATTTAGAATATTATGATTATTATTGGCACTGAGTGAAGTATGCTATCGCACACTTTCATGGCAAAGCAGATAATTCAAACAACAAGCCTTTTGCTTTTGCTGATAAAGATAATAGTATTCCCAAGTCAGATGCAGCATGCAGCAGTATTGATAGGTCAGGACTCTGGCTTGGAACCATGTAGTAATAGCTCCCATAGGCTGTAAATTATTTTGAAGTTTCTATTTTGCCCTGCATAACTTTCCAATTACGCCAAAGTGAGAATTAACTTCCTTGGTGCCCTCTTCTCATCCAAGCTATTTCCATTGCTTGACGGATCTCATCCAAGTGAAAATTAACCAGGTACTTCATGTTACTTGTTGATTTTTTTTTCATAAAAATACCATAAATTTCCTACCTTTTACTTACTGGAGTCCATATTTCCAATGATCCCCAGTACGCACATGTCACAATATTGCATTCTAAGCTTGTTATAAACATGTCATTTTTGTTTGGAATAGTTGAGCTTTATATAATTCTCTTTGGTTTAATAATTCTCTTCAAATCCAAACCTCACGTCAACAGATATTAAGCCAAAATTTCAATGTACAAGATTTAAATCAAAATAAAAAATCGGTTGAATTAGAGATATATCAAAGGAGTTAGTGTGTTTCTTAAATATACTTGTAGAAACAAAAGGACTAATCGGATAATAAGTGTTCATGCATTGAGTATATAAATATGTACAATCAGACATGAAAAGAGATTCACGAATATTTGATAGTAATGAGATGAAGTTTATCATATACTAATTGAACTTTTCATGTAGAAGAGTCACGATATCAATACGAAATGGATTATATTCAGGTTGCAGAGTCAGTTGCAGTGCATGATAAAGATGGGGATGACAACAAATGTTTGTTGCATTATGCATTAGGTATTCCGAATGTAGAATGCCAACGAAAGTTCCCATAAAAGATGATATAAAATCCTTTAAATTACTAAATAAAGTTAATAGAGAACTATACGCTAGATGCAAAAATTTTACATTCTTATCCTTTATCATGTGATTATTGACCGTAAAAGCCAAATATCGATGGAGTAATAAATCATTTAGTATCCTATTGGAGACTTTGAAGGAGATATTTCATAAGTTGAGTTCATTCACATATTCTTATCATGAGACTTAAAATATTGTAAAAGTTCTGAACCTCAGGTATATAAAAATTTATTCTTATCCCATTCACTGCATACTTTATAGGAATAAGAGTGCATCAAATATATGTTACAAGTATTATAAATCACCATAATACAAGTAATTAGAAAGTCAAGGTGATATTAATAATTAGGAAGTACGGAATATATCAATGAAAGTGGTTAAGTACTTTTCCCTGAAGTTGAGACTACAGCTGCTTTATATGTCAAAAAAAACTACTCCACATATGAGATGGCATGTAGAGGGCTATTTAGGATATGGATCATTGCAACATCCAATAGATAGCATGGCGTGGAAGAATATTGATAGTAAGTATCCTGATTTTGTAATGGATTGTCACAATATACAACTAAGATTAGCTTTAAATGGATTCAATCCTTTCAAGACAATGAACATATCGTATAGAACATAGCTCATGGTTTTGTTCCCTACAATTTGTCATTATGATTATGTATAAAACAATCGTCATTCATCTTATCCATACTTATCGAGAAACCAAGGGCTTAGAAAATGACATATATATATTTATAATTGTTGATAGAATAATTGAAGGAATTATGAGAAGCAGGTGTGCTGACATATAATACAAGTAGAAATAAGATGTTTTGCATGCGTGCAGCATTATTATGAACTATTAATGATTTTTCTGTATATGCTTATATGTTAGATTATATGACAAGAGGACAGAAGGTTTGTCGAATTTATGCCAAGAACACACACTCTTGTTGATTGAGTATGGCCTTTCTCCCTTATGGCTTTCTAGAGAGGATACACTAAATGAAGTGATTGGTGTACTAAATGAGATAGGAACCTATGCAGAGTTATTTTCAATCAAAAAAAGAAGAAAGACTAGAGGGGCTACAAATGACATATTGAGAGGTAGGAGCAATTGGAAAAAAATAAGCGTATTCTTTAGCTTACCGTACTTGAGCACATTGCAAATTTGGCATAATTTTGATATCATACACATTGAAAAAAAATACAATAACATGCTATGGTTATTGTTGGATAACTCCAAGTGAAAAGGCAATCTGAATGCATGATTGGATCTCAGGAATATTGAAATAAAAAAGGCACTCTATCCATAGGAAAGGGATAGTAAGACTTACTTGCCTCCCACTTTATTTATCATGAATAAAAAAGAAAAGAATATATTTCTTCGTATTCTAAAAAAAGTAAAAATACCCAATGGTTATGCATAAAATATTTCTAGATATATGAATATAAAGAATCAGATGATATTAGGTTTAAAAAATCATGATTGTCATATACTTATATAATAATTATTATCAATCGCAATTAGGGCTTGCCTTCCAGAAAATGTGGCTAAAACACTTATTGAAATAAACAATATCTTTATATAGTTATATACGAACAATGGACAACAATCTGACTTTGATGGTTTGCAACAAAGGATTGTCATTGCTCTCTTCTAGCTTGAATAAATCTTCTAGCCTTCATTCTTTAATGTTATGAAATATCTTTCTGTTTATTTAGTAGAGGAGGCAGTGATTGCTGGTCTTGTGCAATATTGGTCTATATATCCAATAGAGAAGTGAAAGTTTATAATCTCATATATGCATTACATACTAAATGGTAACATACACATATCTATGAACTAATACATATTGTCATTCTTTAGAATGTTAATATGGTTAACATACTTTGTGTATTTCTAACTTTTGTGAATGAGTACTTGCATCCAATAATTGTGGTCCTGGAGAATGTGGCTAATTTGATTCTTTCTATTGACTATCTAGTGCTTAGCATATATTATACTATTTAAATCTATGACAGGTGAAGTAGTTGCACAAGATTTCAAGTTGTGTGGTTCACCATCTAAGGAGTATTGGAGGAAATCAAAATTGCCACATATAATTTTTAAACCACAACAACCTTATTGATGTTGTCTTTGTGATACATTTAGAGAATTACCTTTCTCGGCTCTAGCACTTATGGATTCTTTGCTTGCAATTGAACCAACAAATAGAGGAATAGCTAGTTCTACTCTTGAGAGTGAAGAATTGGTCTTCTTATTTGTGTCTTTACAAGTGATTCATATTCAATCATTTTTGTTACGGTTATAATACTAGTTGGTGAAAATTTATGATGAGTTGTGCTATTTTGTTCATGGAATTTGTGAGAGTGATACACATTATTTGTTTGTTATTTTTATCTTAATTTGCTCTGTTGTATATTTCTTATTACTTGTGAAGTTGTCATCCACAAAGAGGAAATAGTATTTGGGTTTTCATAAAACACTAGGACTATTCTCAATATTTTTTCATAAAATGTCGGGAATATTTTTAGTGTTTCTATATAAAACACTGAGACTATTCCTAACATTTCTAAATAAAACATTAGGACTATTCTCTGCATTTTTATAGAAAACTTTGGGAATATTCTCAGGATTTCTCATCAAACACTGGGACCAATCCTAGCGTTTCCTCTAAAAACACCGAGAATAGTTCTAGCACCTCTCAGAAAATGTCGAGACTATTTTTGACATTTGATGGAAAAATGTTGCGAATATTCTAAGTGTTTGATGTAAAAATGCCACTACTATATTTTTTCGCTATCATTTGTTAATGCCACAAAAAATATCGAGAATAAATTTTTCCGGTATTTTAAAAATGAGAAATTTTTGCACCTTTTTTTACCGATATTTTGTAAGCATTGAGAAAAAATGGTAGGAATCTTTTTCTGACATTTTTTGATATTTTTAGAGGTATTTTTGAAATGCCAAAAATACCCCAAAATGTTATAGTGGTTGTCACGTAGCACTAATATAATCTCATGAAATATGAAAAGCACAATCAAGAAGGAAGAATATATAGAGCTATCATTGCATAATGTTGCTAACCTTCCTTCGAAGCGCATACTGTTTGGGTATTGCTTTTGGCACGAGGCAATGGAAGATGAACACAACAATAGAATATGATGGGCCAACCAAGAACCTTAAGATGTAAGACTAACTTCATGCTTTCAATAGAAAACTACCTCCTATATCACTGGTATTGGCTATGTGGAAAATTCAGCAAGGGTATTGTGCTAATACAAAAAAATCATGATCTTATTAATTAGCAAGGTTGCAAGCAAAGAAAAAAAAAAGAGTAAATCACAATCTACCAATTGGTGATCTTGAGACATCTGTGATACCATCTCCATGACCATAACTTAGTCCTATCATCATTACACTATATTGTTCTCCTACATTTTTAGCAGATGTCATCTCCAAGGCCACAAAAAAATTAGCAAGGGATCCACAACTTAGTTTCTCATGCATCAACAAAGCAAAAAGAGCATACTTAGAACAATAAATTATCAGAAAAGAAAACAACTATTCATCCATTGTTAGTGATTTGATCTATAAACAAACTAATAGAATTCATGCTAGCATTCTTAATAAACCAAACTTATCTAGTTAATATTCTTGCAACCAATAATCAGATACTTGTCACCAAAATATTCAGCAAGTAATCAAACCATTACACATGAAATCTCTAGTATTTGCCAAAATTTCAAGTAGAGTTTCCTAATGGTAGGCAATAGGTGGCATTAGGGTGTTATCATGCTTATCTGAATTTGAGATTAATGTCATTGGTGAGGAACAAAAACTTGCGAGTAGTAAGGCTAGAGGGAGGAGAGCACACCAAAGAGGAAGAAGCTATAGGTGGTTAGGTTGGAAGCTAGAGGGAGGAGCATAGGCCGAAGGGAGGAGAGCATGCCGAAGAGGAAAAACCTACGGGTGGTTAGGCCAGAGGTTGGAGGGAGAAGAGCACGGCAAACTCCAACAAGACCAATGCAAGTGCAAGTGGTAGCCGCGGGTAGGAGCGGTGTGAGCGAAGGTGGACAACAGTCATTAAACGCCTAAAATTTTTCGACGTTTGTCATTAAATGTCATGAATTCTTGATGTTTGTAAGAACAATGCCAAGAACTCCCTGTATTTTGTTAGAGCAATGCTGAAAATTCCTGGCAATTAATGACAAAATCTAGAAAATACTAATATTTGTCAAGAAATGCAGGGAATTCCTAACATTTTTCATAAGACTCTAAGAATTGCTAGTATTTTTTTGACAAATGCTGGTTTCTCCTAAACTTTTTTATTAACCATAGGGAAATCCCAGCATTGATCTGACCATTAGATTTAAAGCATTGTGAATACCCTATTATGTTTAGTGAAAGTCCTCAGGCTTGATGTTTGGTAGTGCATTGTTAGCTCCCTCAAGAATAACATCGAGTAGATCTCTTTTACATGAGGCTGATGATCCTTTCTATGATCATTTGCTAAGAATAGCAATGATTGAGACTATATTTAATGTCTGTATCTCCTTATTTTTTTTGTTGGTAGATATCTGTAAAGGAGTTGACATCTTCATTACATTGATCACAAACTACATAATAAGGAATGTGTTGCCCTAACATACCTTGAACCAAGAATCCCAATAAGTAAACTTGACTTTGACATCCCCGTTTGGAGTTGCCTAACTCTCATGAATATTTCTTTTCCTTATGAGTAATTGCTGCCAAAACTAGCTTTTGAGATTATATCTGCTGAAAAGCTTGTCAAATAATCATTGATCACTATAATTGCAAAACTTCCCTCACTCTCAATTATCTTCTCCCACGACTTTAACAGTTGCTAAGTTGCAGTCAATATTAGCCCACCATGCTCTGCCAATTAGTCACATTGCATCATCGTTTTTTGCATGAAACTAAGAATATAGTGTTTTGAATCAAAAGGGAGAAAATTAATCAGAAGGATGAAACCATGACCTATGGACCTTTGTAGGCAATGAAAAGTTAATTTTTTTTTGTCATTGATTTATGAAAAGTGTCCTATGATCATTATGTCAATTTTGGTAGCAAAAGCCCAAGACATGATACTTTTCTTCAATATATATATGATCATTATGCATAGGTTGTTCATGTACTTCCTCTTTTACTTCAATATTTATTCTTTTAAATAAAGGGAGATGTTTTTGTATATATAGAGAATTGGACTAAGAATTATACATATTCGATAGACATGGATAAGAGTTAGATCAAGATAAATAACCAACTAAACCACAAATATGTTAATGGAGTAAATGCATTTTTGAACTTTGTGTATATGAGTAACAGACTGAATCAAAAGATAAGGTGTTTATGTATTGACTATATGAATATACATAATTGAATAAGGCAAGTAAGTATATGTACATGTTATAGTGAAAGGATAGAATGTATATTATACTCATTAGACATTCCATGACAAAAAACCATGATATTTGAACAGTCCAAATCCAATAAACTAGTGCTAATGCCTCATCGAGGGACAATGAGGGGAATGACATTGATGGATTAATCCATGGTGTCTTTTGGGACCTTGGATTCTCTCATGATACATTGTTTGATGATATCGACATGCCAAGTGAGGGTGGTGATAGAGATTGTTAGAAATTTTGCAAAATATTAAATGAATCTAACAATAAGCTATACTTGAGATACAAGACCTTCACATTCTTATCGTTCATTATGCAATCCTTGTTTGTAAAGTCCAAGTGTCAATGGAGGAACCACTCATTCGATATATTATTGGAGATATTGAAAGAGGCGTTTCATAAGCATTATTCATTTTCAAGTTTATATTGGGAGACTTGGAATGTTATGAAAATCTAGGGTTCAAATATACAAAGATTCACGTATGTTCAAATAATTGTATGATTTACAAAAATGAAAGTGAATTAGAAACATGTTGCAAGCATTGCAAATTACCACAGTATTAGCATTTCACAACCCAAAGTATTATGATAATCAAAAGGTCCAAAAAATCTCCGCTAAGGTTGTACGCTATTTTCATCTCAAGCAAAGACTATAGTGACTATTCATGCTAACAATGATAGCACCACAGATAAGATAGAATACTAAAGGTCATGTACATTATAGTATAATTAGACATTTAGTAAATAGTTTTAAGTAGAAGGAATTCGACCAATGTTACCCGACTATGCTATTGACATCTGCAATATTTATTTGGGCTTAGCTTCTAATAGATTTAATCCCTTCAAGAAAATGAATTTCTCATACAATACTTGGCATGTGATTTTGATGTTGTATAACTTGCCCCCATTATTAATTCATAAAATAATTATTACTCATCTTATCCATGATCATCGATGGAGAAAAGGGTCTAGAAATGACATTGACATATGTTGGGGGAGTCGAAAGAGTGTCAAATTAGATCAATATAGTGGGTCTGACACCAAACCATCCTAAAAACTTAAACTCATGGGATATGGGACTTTTTCACTATATATATTGGACTTTACCTATCCACTATCCAATTTGAAACTAATTCATTACACCTGATATTATAACAATCTCCTTCTTTAGGTATGATTTAACTACATCAATTTTAACACTCTTAATCAGGAACTCTTTTACTCGACCATGTAACCTATACTAACGGATTTTTGTCTTATTCTTTTAATTTTTTTAAGAGAGACTAACATGCGACTCAATTCAATCGCATCATCAAGGTAATTTTGGTTTTAAGAGTTTGCATAGCTTCGATTCGAATATAAAACTCTAATACCACTTGTTGGGAAAGTCGAAAGAGTATCAAATCAGATCAATATAATAGGTCGGACACTAAACCATCTAAAAAACTTAAGCCCATGGGATATGAGTTTTTTCACTATATATATTAGACTCTATTTATCCAATATCTAATGTGGGACTAATTCGTCACACCGACATTAAAACAAAT
This sequence comes from Trichopus zeylanicus subsp. travancoricus, assembly GCA_005019695.1. Taxonomy (NCBI): domain Eukaryota; kingdom Viridiplantae; phylum Streptophyta; class Magnoliopsida; order Dioscoreales; family Dioscoreaceae; genus Trichopus; species Trichopus zeylanicus. Next base: position 28,125 of record RXID01014914.1, read on the forward strand.
ATATACTTGCAATTTTTGATTTAAAAAATGAAGGAATTATGAGAATCAAGCATGCCAACATTTGATGCAAGTACAAAATAGATGCTTTGTTTACATGTAACACTGATGTGGACAATCAATGACTTTCTAGTAAATGCATATCTTTTTAGTTATAGCACAAGAGGGGAAAAAGTGTGTCCTATGTGTGAAAAGAATAAGTGGTCTATGTGATTAAAACATGACTAAAGATTCTGCTACATATGCCATCAATAATATCTACCTATTGATTAGATATTCCAACATGATAAGGTTGCATTTGATATGACATGAGAGTATGGTGTCCCTCCCCCTAACTATTTGGAGTTAACACACTGAGTGAAGTGATGGCTACTCAGAGTTGTATAGAGACACATTGTCATTTACTCACCTCCAAGAGGATGAAGACTTTCAAAATGCATATTGAAAGTGGCTTGAATGTGAAGACCAATTGAAAGAAAAAAAAAGTGTATTCTTTGATTTGCTATACTAGAAGATATTGTATATTCAACATAATTTTGATATCATGCACATTGAAAAAATCTTTCTTGTAAATATATAGTAGGCATTGCTTTGCACTTCAGATAAATCAAAAGATAGTTTGAATGTATGGTTAAATCTGAAGGACATTGGCATAAGGAGCATACTTCACCCTAAATACATTGGTAATAGAATATACTTGCCCCTGCACTATTCACCATAAGTAAATAAGAGAAGAAAATCTTCTTGGGTGTATTAAAAAATATAAAAGTTTCCAATAGTTACATGTTGAACATTTCTAGATGTATGAACATAAAGAATCATAGCATCATTACTTTAAAGAAACATTATTGTCATATTCTAATGAAATCGTTGCTTCCAATCACAGTGCATAGATGTTTTCCTAAGAATGTAGCAAAACCACATATTGAAATAAACCGTATTTTCTAATAGTTATATACAAAAAGGGGTGCCCATGTGACTTTGAAACTCTGCAATCTAAGGCCACCCTTACTCTTTGCCACCTAGAAAAAATCTTCCCTCTTTCCTTTTTTGACATCATGGAGCATCTGCCTATTCATCTTATGAAAGAAGTTGCAATTACTGGGCACATGAATTTCCATTGTATGTATCCGATTGAGAGGTAAAATTTAATAACATGTGTGCATTCTTTGAATTTTGTGTTCATACTCGTAATAATGAACAAAATATCTTTTAGATATTTGTCCAAGCTAAAGATGTAGATGGGAAATCAAGCTCATCCATTGGGTTTTATAACAGAAGGGTAGTTTGCCGAAGAATGCATAACATTCTATGCAATATACCTCAATAACTTACAATTGAACTTCAGTCAACCATCTCGAAACCAAGAAAGTAATTATAATGGTGGGGATGGGCATCCAACTAGGGTATTGCAAGAAACTTATTATTTGGGAGAGATTCAGTGGGTTCAAGCATACCACTATATTTTATTTAATATGAATATCATGATAAACTTTCGAGAGTATGTGTCTAAGTAAATTGATATATATTTATTATAATATAACTTAATTTATTTCTAAATGAGTTTAAATTTGTTTCCATAGGGAATACTCGAAACTGATAGAGGTTGATAACAACATCTAAACGGAGAGTTCGAATGTGAGAAGATTCATAGTGATATATTTGCTAAGTGGTTTAGAGATATATAAGTGTATACTTACACGAGATGTGTTCTATGAGTTTTCTAACTATTTTGCATGACTCATATCTAAAAAATGGTATGATATAATGCTAGGTCGATAGTTTATAAAGAAATAGTAAGGCCAAAGAAATTCCCAAGGAGATCTTACTATTGGTCACCGATCCTGACAAATGGATGAGAAAATATTCAGAATATATTATAAATTATTTCTGATTTGACACTAGAACACGGGAGATAAGCCAACGTATACATAACAATGGCATGACTTTTAAGATAGAAGTTTTGTAAGTAGAAAGGACAAGAACCCTATGTCAAGAGATATATAGTTTTATGGCGTTCGAACAAGTATTATTAAGCTCTGTTACAATAATGTACTCAAGTTTCGTACTACTCAGATGTGACTAGGTTGATAATAATGTCAGAGTAAAGATTAATGAATTCAGATATACATTGGTGAACTTCAACTATCTAATATACAAGGCCAACTGCCATGGAGATAAGCCTTATATTTTTGCTCGACAAGTACATCAAGTAGTTTATGTGGTAGATCTATTGAGGAGCGAATGGCACATAGTTGTGGAGATGAGTCTAAGAGAATATGTCAATACCTATGACAATATAGCAAGTGATGATGACTACAAAGAGCCAATTACAGAGTCATGCACCACCCAACAACTTGATGATTCTAATATCAAATTTCAATGCATTGACATTGAAGGATTAACGATAGACACGCCATGTATTGATCCATTGGAGCCATTTGCAGAAGGAAATGAAGAACCCAACCTCATGACTGACAAGATTCCAACATTGAAGAGCAAAATCTTTCCAAGGACAATAAAGATGATGATGACTAACCTCATGATAATGACAATAAAGATTCCATGCACAAAGAAAACAATACATAAATTTAATGGCCATGCTAATTTGCTAAATTATATACTATGTGCTAATTTACTATCATGATTATATGTTGTTTATTATTTTATGTTATTAGAATGATTGATCTAATGCTTATTACTTGCTTATATGGATGAATTTATTATGATTCTATTGTCTTCTAGGTGATTTATTATATAGTACTCCCATCGCTTGTGGCAACCATGATTTGTGCCTTCCACATTTGTAAGTAACATTTGTTTATGTTTACTTGCTAACTAATAAGAGTTATATGATAATATGTGCATAATCATCTATAAGTATGCTTTGTGTTTCTAAGTCACCATGGTGCGTTCCACGAAAGAACGATTTGTGTGAGATATAGCCGAGAGATTCATTAACATCGAGACTAGGGACTTGGATCAAGCTTACAAATTCCACCAAAGGCGATGCGACATCTAGTGCCCCCAATAAAAAGATCAAGCTTACCTACCCCTGAAGAAGGTATAATGGTCTATGTTAAATTTGTCAATATGAAAACTTACTTTCTCTATTTTGTTCATTTACATTTTATTTTTTTTCAATCCTAGGTTCTACAACTTCTTCATTTAGGACCATCATGGTCCTAACAAGCCAATAGGGGTGTGGGATACCAATGGATTTCGATTGATGCTCACTGTTAACCACTATAACTAGGTCATTGGCAAAAACTTGGTAAGGCTCTTGATGCAACTGGAGATTTTTACAAAATATGAAAATAAGTTGTCAACGACATTCATCAACTAGCAGCTATGCCTCAAGAAATGAACATATTTGGGTGGATATAAAGGTAAAAATTAATTATATTCATATTTCTTGAATCAATATATTAATCGTATTCGATATGTTTTCCAACTTAGATATTTATCTATGTTCAGACCAATACCAACTTGGAGAATAGTGCGAGAAAAGGGGTTATGCAAACCCTAGGCAAGTGATGGTATGATTGGAAAGCTAACGTGAAGAAAGAACACTTTATGCCTTTTAAGAATGACATAGAAAGACTTGTCACCTCTTCAAATACTAGGATTGAGGAGGACTAATGGTCTGGTCTAGTTAGAAATTGGTGCTCGAAGGATGTTTGGGTATTGATTGTTACTCTCCAATTTGCTGTGTATGTCTGATGATGGCTTATGACTAATTTTGTCTTAACTTTCAATTTTTAGGAGTTGAACAAGGAAAATAGAAAGCACTAGCCACTTTCTTGATTGCAAAGGGTATGCCAACTTAAGGGATGAGGTATAGACTTTAACTAGGTCAAACTAAATGCCCACTTTTCCTTTATTCTCATTATTATCTTCCAAAATGCTACCTTACGTAGCTTGAGAAGAAAACAAGAGTAGAACCTTCCAGCTGGAGGTGTTCCTCGCTTCCCATACCAAGGACAGATAGCCGATTGACATAGCATTTGTAGGTACAATGGTGAATATTTATATTAAATTTATTATATGTTTATTTTAATTAAAAGTTGCTAACAATCTTATTATTCATATTGAAAGAGAGGATATCTCAGCTAAAATAAAATATGCCTGATAACTCCACTTCAGATAATCCTATCCAAAATAAGATACATGACTCCACTTCAGATGTAGACCTTTGGCATGGGGTTGACACCTAGCTCTCTCTTTAGCTCATCCTCCAGAGCATCACAAGGTAAGCCTCCTCTCTACACCCAAAGTCAAATGCAAGCCATCATCTAGACCAAGGTAGCCTCCACAATGGAAAAATTTTGAAAGGAGATGTTTGATCATTTCTTATATACCATGTCTTAGTCTATCCCACAGGAGCATGGGGTATGGATCAAATCCACCGTTCATCTACTTTATATATATATATATATATTTCAATTCTATATATATTATTATTTTCATAAGAGTAACATATTTTTTGTGACTCATTAACAAGGTTCCAAGTGCCAGAACACAGCAGCAAGGCGTTGGTGGTAGTAATGAAGCCGGTTCTGAAGGAGCTCCTACCACTTTTCAAGCTACTCGGGTGTATTTGCTTTACTCTTAACCTACTGCAAATTGAGACAAAAACACAATCATTATTAACCAACTATTCCCATTTGTATCTACTGCTTTTATAATATTTGTATTGGATATTTAAGCACCGGCACGAGCACAAGCACAAAGATGTGGACTTGGAAACAGACACAAGCATAGGCATGAGCATCGACATGAATATGAGCAAGAGGGTGAAGACTTGGGCATAAACACAAGCATAGACACAATGATGGAGACTTGGGAATGAACATGGGCATGAGCACTGACACAAACATAGAATGGGCATAGGGTTGGGAACTTGAGAATGGATATAGGCATCAAAGTGGGGACTTGGGCACAAACACAAACACGAGATAAAAATTTAGGCACAAAGACCAGCACGAGCATGGGCATGGATATGGGTACAGACATGAGCACGAGATGGGACTTGGTTACGAATACAGGGATGGGATTTGGACACAAGCCTGAACACTATTTAATTATGTTTATTATTGTATTTCATACATTTACTTTTATTTGATTAAATTCCTTTATTTTTTTATTTTTTTATTTTTTTATTGTCTTCAATTAGACCTATATGAGAAGAAGATCATCTATATTCTAACAACCAGGTGCAAAAGAGACAAATCAATTTTTTTCTATTTTTTTTATGATTTGTATTGATAATTTACTCTTGTGTTTGGAGATAAAAATATATATTTCAAGGCATTCTATTGTATTTCTAGTTGTAAATAGTTTTAATTCGTGTATTCTTGTTAAATGTATTTTTTGTAATTTAAGATTTTTATCTACTTTATATGTATTCAACCCATATGTTCTTAATAATTAGTATAAAACATAAGTCAAATATATTTATTAGTGCTTATTCAAGGATATCAAACTTATGATGGTGTTAATGAATAAGCGTCGCCTCAGATGCATAAATGACGGTGCTAGACATAGCATGGCCATTGTTGTGGCACTAAGACAAGCGCTACCAGTGGTTAACATCAATGGCAACGCTATGGGGAGTGCCACCAGTGAGTAAGTCTCATAGCAGTGCTAGAGATTAGCGCTGCAACAAGTTGACTCTTTACCGGCTTTTTCAAATTAGTCCTAATAAAGATATATTCTATAGGTACTTTTGATGCACTGCACTTAACCCTACTTTGGGGGTGCTAATTTAGCACCACAAAGCTTTGTGACCAAAATTGTTATGGCACTTTTATAGCACCACAAATTAGCACTGCTATAGTCATACCGGTGCTAATTTCTATTTTAACAATAGTAGGTTAGTGCTACCATTGTTGGTATATGTTGCAGTGAAGCGACCAAGAAGGTTTAAGTGGAGGTTTCTTCACTTCGTTTCCTTTTTAGCTTTTGACAACCTCCTTTCAACCACGAACAAACTGACTTTAAGAGACAGAAATATGACCAAAATTGGAGATAATGGATAGGTTACTTACGATGAGCTTGGATCTAATCGTGAGATCCACTAGCTTATTTGTACTATACCCAGTGAGATTCTTCCTCTTGATTGAGGTTACATTGAAGAGAACACGGTTGAATATGCATTGAACGCTTTGGGAGCCAAGGTAATGGGGAAATAGGCGTTGACCTCATCAAGACATAAAGTGGAGTTGTTAGAGTTAAAAAGGACCTTGCAACACATGTGATCGCGATGAAGTCGGCTATTATGGTGGGCCTGATGATCATGATGGATTCAATGCCAGTGGAGAGGTTGACACTTCATCTCTTTCAATGGACCCCTACAAGCAATGAGAAACTTGTCAATGCTCCAAGTCGAGGAGATCAACGGGGCCAATGTCGCCAAACCAAATCACCCAAGATACTAAGAGACCTCTTGTTTCTGGAGCTACCGAGGCTATGGACTAGCCATGTAGTCATTGCCTCCATCCTCGGTGCTCAACCTTGGTGTTGGGAGTTGGGGCTTGGCTTGGAGCAAGTCAATGTTGTGTTGGCAGCTTGAGGTCAGCCACTCTCCACTGCTTCCTCTCCCTCTCCCCCTCCTCCTCTTCCTTCTTCTTCTTTTTCCTCCTCTTCTCTTCCCACCTCTTTCTCTCCCTCACCTTTTCCTTCTTAGCTTTTGTCTACTTTGTCACCTATAGCACTCTCGGTTGAGCAGCAAGGAACAACGGAAGAGCGTCACTCCAGACACGCACCCCTCCTCCACCTACAAACATATGAAAGTAAGCAGCTAAGCCCTATATCAAAAGAAAAATTGAAGGAAAATGATTGACCACTAGAGTTTCCTCCTACTACTAGGTGCAAAGAGAGTTACCCGTAACTAGTTTAGCCACTCCATATCTCAACATTCAACCTTGGAACACTAGAGGATCTAATTCACTACTTCCTTGGAAGCACCACTCCTAGACTTCACCTTTCCTTTTGGGTTCCCAAACTTTGATCTCAAGTCCGGATCCTCAACAAAGTAGATGACCATGGAGTACTTAGTCTAGTTATCAATTTTTCCCAAGCGGTTGTCAAATAATTTGCTATTTGAATAAGCGAAGGAATACCACAATTCGCCGAAAACCCTAGCTATGAAGGCATCACAAAAAAGACACCGTGGGAGCTACCGCCTTCGCTGTGCATAGGACCAAGAATGCCCCTAGACCTTGCCATGAGTTTGGCACAATCTGGTGAAGAGTCGGATCAAAGCTCGCCAGTATATACGTATTTGATAAACTGAGAGATGGAAAAGCATATTCCAGCCTCAACATACTTCAAAACGGGCTCAACCGTAAAAGGTGGGTCACTTGGAATGACCTCACGTTCCTCCACCATGTAGTCCACCTCAATACCAATAAAAAATCCAAACTTGTTAACAAGATATTGCCCATTCTGATGGCACAAAGTGTCCCGATGAACAAGAACTATTGAGCAAGAACCCCTTAGTGCCTGCACAAAATGACCTAAAGGTCATCACGCCAAACTGAAATGCGACCATCAGAACCAGAACCCCAAGAAAAAACTGACAAAAAGCCCTAAAATTTGGATGCGCTGGACCGTAGCCAAATGAGACAAGGGCCTATAGGTTGAAGTAAAGAAAGAACATCTACCTTGGCTTGAGAACCCAACAGTGGGCGCCACGCTGGAAGGCACAATTGCAGCCACCAGAGAAGGTCAGGCATTGATCGAAGGAGCAGCTTTAGAATTGGAAGAAGCCACTTATTTCCCCTTGTGAGACATCATGATTCATCATAAGACAGAAAAGTCAAGATAAACCAATGAACTCAAAAGCTTGTTAAATAGCAAGGGAGCAAAGAAAACAGGGGATGCAAAAAGGGAGGGGTGCAAGGTAGGAGGAAGGGCGAAAAAGACAGGCCTTACTGTTTTTAAAGGAGATCTGAATTTTGAGAAATACACGTAATAACTATCCTCTCAGGAAGTACCCCTTTGTTGTGGGGCACGCAGCACTTGTTAGTTGCCTTGCTAATATAGAGGCAAGGAAAGAGGCTGTCATGCCTTCTCCAGTCCCCATGACTCATTTATGGTTTATCATCGCCTCACTAATTGGCTATCATATGCTGCCATTAACTCAACCACTATATTTAAGTCTTGCATGCAAAAATGTCGGCACACGGAAGAGAGCGACATCATCAGGTCATCAAGCCTTTGTGACTAGTGCAACATCATGAAGACAACGACCTATTCTGGCTTATGCCACATCACTATATTATTAGGATGCCGACTTCCTTCTGCATCAACTTAATATAGAAAATTGTCACAATAATTAGAACCTCAAAAGCCAAATAGAATCCAGATTAATAAATTACCATTTGGTAGAACAATATCCATCACCCAATTTTTTCTTAAGGGTGACACAAGGCGGATTTACATCCTAAGACACATCACTCAATATGGATCACAATCCTCAGAAAGAGAAAGGAGAACAATATGGATCACTAAACCAAAAAGAAGCACTCAAAATGTCTCAAGAAATTAAGTTACTAAATGTAGACCCATGGCAACCGAACCCATTACCAAACACAATAATAACTACCTCACATTTGAGGATTGTACATTAGGAATTGTATAAAAGCAATTTGCATTGCAGACATTCTACAATTTGAAAAACTGCTGACAAAATACAAAAATAACTATTCCGAGTTAAATTACAAAATTAGTAAGCCGTTGGTTCATGATTTTGCCACATAATGTAATATAGCACAGTTAAACCAAGGTAGTATACTTGAACATAGTTTCTTACGACAGTTAAAATGAGAAGAACCTGCTTCTCTTCTTGCTTCAGATTTTGGACAAACACATACCAGTCAATCAAGAATAGAAACACATTGAAGTATTAAATGATGTTGCTCTTTTGTTGAGGTCCACCATTAATTTGCCCTCGCTATTGATGCACAGCTTAGAAACAGAAAATAGATGTGGCTGAAAAACCTAACGAAGCAGTTGTCAGTGCGAGAAAGCAATTTGAGAACAATAGAAAAAGGACAGTTTAGTGAACAATAGAAGTATTAAATTAACAACTTACTGCTCCACAGTTTTTTCTGCCAATAACTTAGTAATTACTTGCAGTTCTCTTGTTTCCACCAATTCATGCAAAATAATCTACTATACAATCGTGGTGAATTTGCTGTTGAATCACATCACTGGTTTATTGTTTTATGATAAGCAACCTGCATTTAACCAAGCAAATATCTCAATTGGATTGAAGTGATTTCATTCACAGTGGAACTTAAAGCCAAATTCTGGAAAACATTAGATGTCAGAAAAATGACATTGAAGCACTGCAAGATCAGAATTTTATACATGATAAATGTGTTAGCACTAGGAAATTTGAGTAGGCTGACAATCTCCCACTCCAAAGTAATTCAAGTCATGTGACAGTCATATACTAGGATTTGCCACTATTTTTTTCATTAATCTAAAGTTTTGTCATTATCCTATAGATGAACTAAACAATTGCATTTTACTAAAATTGGCGATATGAGAAGGTTCCCAAAGTTGCAGAGAAATAACAAAAAGACAGACTTCAATGATGTAGGCAAGTCCACTATATATGGTAGCTGTATGGGTTAATGAAAGAAGTATATGTTCATAGATAATAATTCATTCGACATATTTCTCGTGAACCGTCATGAACATTTCTTTTAACAGGAAAAGGTTCCTCAAAGCACTCATCACCATAATGCAAGAATGTTATGAAATACATTGAGAAAAGGAATTAAGGCATCTTAGTAAAAAGTTGTACCCCCAGACACCACACAATCATCTATACCTAATGTTTAATGCAAATATATATATATATATATTTATATCTAATGTTGAGAGTTAGCATAAATCATTTGACCCATGCATACCGAAGTTGATGTTTTCAACAGCTCCCTTATGGCCATTGTTGCATAACATGATGCTGGAAGGGTAAATTCCAACTTCAAAGCCACCTTAGAGGAGTTGGTATCTGAGTTGCAAAGAGTTTCAGTTTTTGTTGAGTTCTTGCTTCCCTCAGCTACATAATTACCATTCAAACTCAAGTTCTCAGTATCTTTGTCTTCTTGGAAACTGGAATTCCCATTAACAATCCCCTTAATGGTCACTTCTGTGGGTCTCAATTCAGATATGACATCCAAATCGGTCTTTGTTAAAGGCGTGTTGTCATCTGCATAAGTTAGTAATTCCCTGAAAACAACAAAGAGAAATATTTCAAATGAATATTTCATTGTTCCACGATATCTTCAAAATAACGAGGGAAAAAAAGCAATTAAGACACATACCAGACAAAATCAATTGGATGCTGGAAAACCCGTCTATAGTCCCCTTTCATATCAGTGATAGAAAATTCTCTGGGATAAATATTAAGCAATTGTTAGATCATCTGATCATAGTTAATTCCCTGTAAATGCAATATAGCGCCAGCAGCAAAAGCAGGCAAAAATTACAAGATTCAAGAATGCCAAGAGAAATCGTAAAAGAAATCTAGAAACACCAACCATCTAAAACAGTGACTCAGCAAGTGAAGCCACTTAAAGTTCTTAATGCAACAAGTGTTAAACAGCAACACAGATGCTACACTTACTTGACACCATGGACACTTTCTTTTAAGCTAATACCATCCTGCAGACCAAGATATCAGAAAGCAGTAAAGCCACCACCTCATAAATCAGGAGTACAAGATATGAGAAAAATAGCATCTGGACCTAACTTGAGTTAAACATGTCATTTTGGTGAACTACACATCATCTGCTATTTAACTATCCCCAAAATTAGCTATTTCGATAGAATTAAGTCAGTTGCTTTGGCTTGAACAGACAGAGAAGTCTGAATCATTGCAAGTTTGCATGTTCTTAAAGAAATCTCTAACCAACCTAAAGGGCACTTAGCAGAAATTTCACATAGATACCTGCACTTAAGTCAGTTGTAACAGTACTCCGTAAATGATGTGGTAAAGAACCGAAAAATATTTTAATATAGAACAACTTGCCTTCCTAGCCATATCATGATAGACATCAGCAATATCATTTTCTGGATAGAGTATTCTTGATCTACAAAGACAGGCATAGTTAGAATTTATCCTCTGACGAAGGTTATATTGCCTCAGGGGCTCACCCAGGCAGAGGAAGAACAACATCATCAGCCGTATATTGTCCTGCAAGTAAGTCTTCAGCACATACAACCTATAAAGATATCACAATAAGGATACTTAGAACCAAAATAAATTTTATATACAGCTCATATGATTAGAAACAGATATAAGGGTTTATATTAATACATTAAACAAAAATTCATCATAAACTTCTTCTATAGGATTTAGGATTTGAGTACAAGTAACTTTTGTGCTTTCTAAGAAAAATACCAGAAATTAAGCACATTCTTGGATGAATGCAACAATCAGTGACATCAAATTTTATTTTGGAAATAAATTTAAATCAAAGATGGATAATTCACTATAGACCAAATGAAATGTGCACAACATATAAGTGTATGCTTACCCACCTTGACAGAATGAACCCGTTCTTCAGTTAGTGCTGCATCAGGCATCTCAGATAGAATATTCTCATCACAAGGGTCAATGCTATCTTCAGGATTAGAAATGTCAACCTCGGCTTGTTTTTTGGAAGAGCCTTCTTTACATAATACCAAATCTCCTAGTACAACTTTGCCAATTCCTGAAAAAAGTATAATTCATCAGTCAAACTAAGCAGTTGGAAGACATTCCTATACTCAAAACTTCTAAAAGTTGCTTTCCACGACAATCAGAAATATGCAAATTGAGCTGCTCTGCAATTTACATTTGAGACAGGATATGAATTTTGCCATCAATTGTTAAGTTTTTCTCTATAAAACATCGTTAATGACCCTACTACAGATGAACTATGTTTTCAACAATAACGAGACATATTTCTATAACCTATAAAGGTTACCAATTTCTTGGCATAATGTATCAGATTTGGAATTTTGAACTCTGGTAAGTCCATTTTCTAAATAATAAAAGCTGCAGATTATGATTTAGCCATCTCCATAAGAAGTATCTAAGAAATGATAGAATTTCAAATATAAAATAGTAAGAGGTTAAGGTACACTCTGACTTCTATAACTTCATGAAACTTCGAGAATGCTGTCAAATATCAAACTACAGTTTTTTTTCATTGCTCAATGACAATTCTAGCAAAAGAAATTTATAGAGAATGTGAGTCACAAACCTTCTATATATTCTATGGTTGGCGTTCACAAAATAAAAAAGTTGGGAGACCCTTAACCAAGAGAAGAATGGAGTGTAATGGAACCCTCAACACCAGAAAAAACCTTTTCTACTTTTTGTCAAATCTTCTCATCCCTAACGGAAACTGTGAAAATTCAAGTTCTGAAATCCACGGATTAATTTGTAACCTTTTTCCTTACACTCTACTTTTGCTTTGATACCACTACAAACTTATCACATTCCCAAACTAGAGAGCTAACAAGCATCTTGTAAATGAGTTAAATCCTTTAGGTGTATACAAGACTAAACCAAATTAAAACTATAAAATTTTCACAAAATATTTCAGAATCCACAATAATAGAATTTTAAAAGTTCCAGCATTAGAATTACACTAGTTATACCATAATATAATCTATGGTTATTTTAGAGACCAAATGAAAACATTAGCAAATTGTACATATTTAATAAACCATCGAAGAAAAGTAAACCATAATCCAAAGAAGATTGACTCAATCACCCTGTTTTCTAAGCAAGATACGAAGCTATGTAATCCAAGCAAAAGAGTGTGATCCTAGCTCCCTTTTTGCCATTGCAAATCAAGCAATCTACCTGAAGACGGGACCTCAAGTTAAACAATGGTCCTTTGAGCGAGCAACCACTCTCCTTGACTACGAAGTCCACAAAAGCCTACCAAAGCCTAGGGTTACATGGTAGCCATAGATATCAAATTGTCTCAACTTGATAAACTACTTAAGCTTGCATCTCAAGCTCTTTGGCTACTCAAAGGCCTGCCTCATCCCTAGTTAGCCATTATGCAAATAACATGTGCTTAAAAGCAAGTTGTAGTTTCCTAAAGAAGAGGACAATCGCGTATGCCAGTTCTTTGAAAACCAAATGACTTGCCTCCACTCCTCATAAGACATGCTAACACAATAAATGGGATATTAAGCATTGCCTAGGTTGCTTACAAGTACAACACGTAAAACTTGTTCGCTGCAGGGTACATGTACATACAAGATTTCAATTAGTAAGATTGGAAATCTAGGGTTTCAATAATATTTAAGTATCAAAGAAGTAGATAGAGAACTTGTCTCGCAATTCTAAGAGTCTTGACCCCTTATATGTTGAAAGAGGAGCTAGGCTTAATTCTCACAATGGGCCACACTATACAAGTCTTGGTTGCATGAAAAAGCACCTTTTAGAAGTTCATGTACCTCAGGTTCATCATTACCCATAAAGTTTCCTTTGTAATCAGGCCACTAGCACCCGAGTACAAGTCAAATCTGAGTACGAATAGAACCCAATTAGGATACAAGTGGAAGTCAAATCACCTATATATGTGCAACTGATCAGTTCAAAAAAAAAAAACAATGGAGAGTTCACTCCTTAGATGAAGACTTCCACAAAACTCTATTAATCAACTTCAACAAATCCCGACAGCCACAAAATCAACATGGTATCAAAGTTTTTCTGGTCCTGATCTCTGCCGACCAAAATAAAGAACAAAAACCCCGAAGCTGACTAACCACCTTTCGGAGTTCAGACCAAGACTATAAGAAAAACTATCAACTACAAAACACGTCACTCTCACAAGTGGAACACGTCTCCTAGTTCCAAAATTCCTAATCAATTTACTATTAGTCAACTGACAAAATCTTTAAATTGTTGTATAACATATTTTCCAAATCATTTGTGTTTTTCAGGACCTCAGAACTGAAAAGACAATTGGTAGAGTATTAAAAGCAAATGACTCTACATTTTAACTCTAGAAAATAAAGGAAATAAAAACATTGTTGACTCAAGAGAAAAACTACGTCAAGTAACACTGTAGATTAAGTCATTCTTCAAAATATATTCTCAAAATTTTAATTCCTACCTTAAATGTATTTGATAAACATCATTATAACTCTTGTGAAATTACTAAGCATTATAAAACAGTTTATGTTCTTATAATCAATAAAATAGATTTTTTTTTCTTTTAAAATTATTCATAGTAATACGTGAATTATCAAGACTCATTTCATGAATAAGTACAAATATTTTGTAACATTCATCGATGACCACTCAAAATTGACTTAACTCTACTTACTAAAAAAATCAGAAGCATTTAAGACATTTCACTATTTCATAAAAAAGTTCATAATTAATTTAATGTCACAAACAAAATACTTAGGTATAATAATGGAGGAAAATATTTTTCTACCTAACCATGATATTATCTCTCAAATATCATGTCTCTATACTACTTGGAAAAATAAAATTGAAAGAGAAAAAATCAGCATATCCTTAAAGTTGCAAGAGCACTAATGTAAGAGAAAAATGTTCTCATATTCTAACTATGATGATACAATTCTCACTACATCATTATACATCAACAGAACTCCTACTCCTCTTTTTAATCGTAAATCTCTCTTCCAAATTCTATATTTTAATGAGAAACTATTCAACTTACCTCTAAAAATATTTGGGTGCATATGTTATGTCCACAACAATGATTCCCTCAAACACAAATTGCAAGTTACAACAATAAAATGCATATTTCTGAACTATCCTAAATCTGCTAGGCACCGTTTGGTTCGGGATCAGGATCAGGATCAAAATTAGTGAATTGCTTTTATAAACTAATATCTTTTTATCAAAATTAAGACTTCAATAATTTAAATTTTGAAAAACTATTTAATTTTTTATAATAATTTAATTTAATAATAATATAAAATAAATAATATTAATTTTATAAGGAAAAAATAATTTTGAAACGGATTGATCCTGATCCCGATCCCAAACCAAATGGACTCCTAAGGGTTATAAGTGTTATGAACCTAAAACCCATAAACCATATGTTTATGTTGATATTACTTTTCATGAGAAAATAGCATACTATACTGAGGAAAAAACATGATAATAAAATTTTTGAAGTTAGAATCTCTTAATTTGTGTCCTTTGAAAAGTACCAACCGAGAAAAACAAGCACGAAACCTTAGAACATACAAGGGGAAAGAAAAATGCCTAGTCAAGAGTATAATCACCATCAGAAATTCTAGGGAGAGGTCTAACACCATAAGATCCGCAAGAACAACTATAGCATTTGGAACATATAGGTTTCAAAAACAAACTCAAGGAATAGAAAAGGAACAAGAAACCCGAACATGAAGATTCACTAAAATCTAAAACAAAATCAGAATACTGGTCAATTGCCTAAGACTATTTAGAAGAGCTTAACAAACCCATTGCATTGAGAAAAGGGAAAAAGAGCATGTGCACAATACTCTATCTCAAAATTTGTGTCATACAAAATTCTCACCCCAATGTACAAGAGCTTTGTATTAAAATTTACCACTACCACAACATCCAAAACTGTAAGTGAAATTCCGTCCGATGAAAGATAAAAATAAGTCATGCTCATTGAGATGGAAGCACTTCTTAAGAATAATACATGGGAGTTAGTACCAAGACCCAAAAATAAGTCAATTATAGGTTGTAAATGGGTATGCACAATGAATTACAAGGTAGACAGAGAATTGGGCAAATTCAAAGGTTAGTTGTTAAAGGATACATACAAACTGATAGAATTGACTATTTCAAGGCATTCTCACCAATGGCAAAAATGAACACAATCAAAATGTTTCAATTACTAGTAATCAATCAAGATGAAAATATACCAGTTAGATATAAAGAATGCATTCGTACATGAAGATCTTCAAGAAAAAGTACATATGTATAAACCCACTAGGTTCAATTCAAGAGTAGAGGGACAAGTATGCAAGTTGAAAAAAGCATCATATGATTTAAAACAGTCCCCAAGAACATGATTCAAAGAATTTAATTCAGCCATGACTGAATTGAATTCAAAAAGAGTCAAGTTGATGACTCTTTATTATAGTATATACGGATTCATTGTCCTTCTGTTATATGTAGATAACATTATTATCATTAGAATAATATAAGTGGAATCTCAAATCTCAAGGAGTTTACAAAAACCAAATTTGGATAAAAGACCTTAGGAAGCTTTACTACTTCCTCAGCATAGAAGTTGCTCACTCTCAACAAAGACTAATTTTTTATCTCAACGCAAATATACCTTAGGTTTACTCAAGGAAGCCAGGTTGTTGGAAACAAGAACAGTAAACACCCATAAATCCAAATCTAATATTGGGAGTTGAAAAATCCAAGAGAATATAAGAGACTGATGGAAAAATTATTATACCTCATTATAACTCGACCAAACATTAGCTAACTAATAAGTACAATGAGCCAATTCATGCATGAACTCAAAAAACCCCCATTTCAATATAGTATATCAGATTTTGAAATACATAAAAGGAACTCCAGACATAAGGTTATGGTATAAGAAAAATGGAGACTTAAAGAAATTGAAGTATATTTAAATGTAAATTGGGCTAACTCATCCATCAATAGAAGATTAATCTCAAGAACATGCATAAAAGTTGGAGCAAAATTCAATGTATGAAAAAGCAAGAAGTAAATAGTAATAGTAAGGTCAAATGTTGAAGCTGAGTATACAGTCAAAGCACTCATAACTTGTGAGGCACTATGGCTAAAAACTTTCCTAACTGAATTAGAATATATACTCAATGATCCTTCACCACTTTATTGTGATAACTAAGTAATTCTACATATAGCAAATAATCATGTATTTCATGAAAGAACCACACATAGAGATTGACTTACACTTCATTCGAGAAAAAATTCAAAATCAACAAGTAAAGCCTATCTACGGTGGACAAAAAATCAACTAACTAATGTATTTACCAAATAATTGCAAGGAGAAAAACTAAGAACTATTAAGTACAAGTTGGGCTTACATAACATTTACAACCCAACTTAAGAAGGGATGTTGAAATAGGAGAGTTATGACTCAATCCTTACAATCGACCAAAACTATACCCGTCTTGGTTGCACTAAAGAGTACCTTTCAAAAGCTTATATACCCCGGGTTCATCAATGCCCATGAAATTTTCTCTGTAACCGGGCCACTAGTCAAACCTGGGTAGAACTCAAACCTGAGTAGGAGTAGGACCCAATTACAATACAAATGGAACCCAAACCACCTATTTATGTGAAACTGATCAGTTTCAAAAAAAAAAAAAAAAAAGGAGTTTACTCCTCAGATAGAGACTTCCACAAAACCAGAGTAACCAGCTTCAACAAACCCTAACATCCACTATCAACATTATATAGGTCTCAGAGTTACTAGAAGTCCAGCTAACTTTTTAGGCTTAATTAACAACCCAATGTACATGTATAGAACACAGATAATGCTAGTACAAGTCCAGGTCCAATAAAACTAAGTCCTTAAATGCTGCGTATAATCCACTGACAATGCACATTTCTCAACAACAGCCATATCCTACCATCTCAAATTAGTATAATTTGCAAATATCATCCTTCTAAAAGAGTAAAAATATGCAAGGGCAGATTCAAAATCCATAAAAGAGACATTTCTCCAATTTTCATGCAAAGAGGTCAGATAAATAACAGCATGTTGACAAAATCACTGAAAGTAAACATACCATGCCTTTGCACCCTCACGCTAGCTGCATGATTCCACAAGTAACTTTGGTAGCTATGAACATACCTAACCAATCAAAAGGCAACATCAAAAGCATGAAAATAAACACTACAAATAATCAATTTCTGCTCCATGAACAAAAAATTTAAAAAAAAAAACATGACCATACTCAATTAACAGAACATTGTCTCGAAAAAACAATAATCAGAACAGTGTTAACTTTACTAGCATGAAGACAACTTGCTCTCTTTTAAATCTAAATTGGAAAAGCTTTTAGTAACCAACAATGTCTTTATTTTCCAACTTCCAAGAGTTTAAACAAGTAATTGGCACTGCGTGCTTGCAACCTATCCAAGCAAATAACAAATATCACATTGAAAGTGATCTTTGTTGAAGTATAACTAGGTTAATACGCCAGATATTGTCAAGCCTATCAGGCCTATTTTCATATGATGAATAGTATTGAGTTTTAAGTGTCTCGAACTCAAATTAGAGTTTTGAGTTAAATTAAAATTCAAAGTTGAAAATTTATGGTTGATTTGTAATATTAGGAGTTGTAATTAGAGTAAAACTCAAACTCAATAAGAATCTATAAATATACTATAATACATAGGCTGTAGGTGTGGTGTAATATTGAGATTGAACTAGAAAGAAATAGAGAGAGAGTAATAAAGAGAACAGAGAGAAAAGAAAGAAAAAGAGTATTAACTCTCGTGTGTGAGTCTTTCGAGTGCTTTTCGGCGATCTCTCGTGATGATTTTTCGTATTACTCTCTTGGAAATTCTCTCTGAAAATGCAAACGTTACCGAATCTTGGTGAAAGAGTTTAGTTGAGTAAAAAATAGTGAAATCGTTCTTATAAACTCTTATAAGAACCTTTTCTTTTAATAGTGGATCTCTAGCTATTTTATCTTATTATTTTCTTTTATCTTATATTACTTATCGTTTCTTGTGTTGTTTGAGCATAAGGTAATTCGTGAATTTTCCACTGCAAATCCCAACAATTGGTATCAAAACTTAGGAGCAAACAACCAAGATGGCAAAGTCCTTCCTCGAGGTGGAGAAATTTAACGGCAAGATAAATTTTATCTTATAACAAAAAAAGATGAAAACAGTTTTTACTTATCAAAGTCTGCAAAAGACGTTAGAGGAAAAAAAAAAGACCGGTCAAAATAAGCAATGAAAACGGAGAAAAGATATATCAAAAGACATTGAATTTAATTATTCTAAACCTGACTAATGAGATTTTGTACAATGTCATTGACGAAAAGACGACGATAGACATCTAGACAAAACTCGAAAAGTTGTACATGTCAAAAAATATCACGAATAAGTTATATCTGAAACAATAGTTGTACGAACTGCATTTAAGCGAATGTATAATTATATTATATCACCTGAATGCCTTCAATAAGATTATTAATGATTTGCTGAAAATTAATATGAAGTTTTAAGAGAACGATAAGACGCTGATTCTTTTGATAACTCTTCCTACTTCATACGATTATATTGTGATCACAATTCTTTATACTAAAGAAACTGTTAAGATAAAAGATATAACAACTAGTTTTCTTTCTAATGAGAAAAAAAGAAATTCCAACATTAACATGGAGTTTAGCGAAGGATTGGTGGCTTACAAAAGAGGAAGATTAAAAAACGTGGAGAAGACAAGCAACGGTCCAAATCAAAATTGAAAGCGAAAGTACAATATTATTCATGTAAAAAGTATGACCACATTAGACGGTATTACCCTACATGTGAGAAGATAGAGTCCTCCAATATAACGACGACAATACCAGATAATACTTATGAGAATAGTGCGGATGGAGACGTTTTTACAGTATCCGCAGAAATCGACACTTCTACTAAGTGGATTTTAGATTCCGGTAATTCTTATCATATTTACTCCATGAAGGATTGGCTTACTTTTTATGAGGAGAATAAAAAAAAAATACCATTTGGTTGGGCGATAATTCAGCCTATGAGATCGCCGGTACGAGAACAATCAAAATCCATATATTTGATGAAGCGATTCGTACTCTCACTGGAGTGAGATATGTCCCCAAAATGCGAAGGAATCTAATTTCATTTGGTATATTAAACTCAAAACGTTGTAATTATTCAGCACGAGATGAAGTCATGAAAGTGACGTGGTATTAGAATTCTAATAAAAGGTGAAAAGTGCAGCAATATTTATCGATTAATAGGGAACACCAATGTAGATGGAGTTCCAATTGCTACAGTAGTAAAGAATAAGCATGATACTCAAAGTAATTTAATGAGAGAAACGTTCTTTTCGAATCATTTTTACTATAACAATAAACACAGATCATCTGAAAAGCTTCCAAAAATACAAAACTGTAGGCATGAAGAGCGAATTTAAGATTGGCTCGAGCTCGCGTCTTGCGATTAGCTGAATAAGCTAGTAGCCCAGGGGCAGGGGCTGGATGAGAAATGATGGCTGAAGATTCGTAATGGTGGCACGTCCGAGTTCAAATCAAAATGGAGATTATTGAGTTTTAGGTGTGTCGAACTCGAATTAAAATTTGAATTAAAGTAGGAATTCAAAATTGGATTTAGATTTATGATTGATTTGTAATATTAGGAATTGTAATTAGAGTAAAACTCAAATTCAATAAGGATTTATAATAAAGAAACTCTCAGAATCAAAACATTTGTTTGTTAGGCCTTTTTGAATTCACTCAAGAAATCACCAAATTTTATTGCAATTGAAAACTAGTTGTGTGTGGAGCAAGCCTTACAAGTGAACAAGGGCTTACGGCAAAATGGACTGTCGGCAGTATCTCTTGACATGATATATATGAACTGATTTCATGCCTTTGGGAAAGAAAGTAAATGTAACATATCTGCAGAGAGTCTGGAAAATGATGAACTAGACAAAGCAATATTCAAAGGCCACAAAGTAAGTGTTTGGTAGGGAGTGGAACATATAGGTGCTTACTATAGCCTGAGAGAAACTAGGTGGCTGACTAGCCACTAAGCTAGTTCCGGCTTTTCTTCTAAGTGGCCATCTAAATGCATTAGTAGATATATCTTGTAACAACTTTTCCATATGCATACGTTTGAATATAAAGTATTTTATTAAAAAATAAATCAACCTAAGCATTTTGAGTACCTCCTGACAATACAGTGAGAAGCCATAAAATTAGATCATGGCAAGGAACTTAGCTTTTTTGCAAACAAACCTCAATACCTTCTAAAACAAAGAATAAATGAAAGATTGTAGTTCCACCAAAAATACCAAGTGACAATATCTTAATCCTCAGATAATCTAGTAATTTCTTATAGAAGGCATGTAGTTGAGATGCTAGAAAACAAAAAAGACCTATTAAAACAAAATTAAATGAAAGATGGTAGGCTTTAAGGAACAGTGAGAAGATATGATTAATGAAAATGAAGCATAACTGATGCATGTTGAATTTATTCAATCATCATGTTTTGATAAAAGAAGAAGTATTTTGCCACCATTTCATCTAACATATTGTTGCAATCATCATGCAATATAGTATGGACTAAATAGAATTAAGGCAATCACCTACATCATTCTAAGAGTTCTAGGTATTGCCTTCAGTGCCTGCAAATAGTTTCCAGGGTGTCTCTTCAAACATTGGAGCTGGTGCAAGAAACAAAACCAGTGTCATAAACATAAAAAAGAATGAGGATAACCAAGCAATAGCTAACCAGATGCAGACACATCACATGTACACACGGACTGTGTGTAGTCTATGTGTGTGCAAGCACAGGCCTAAAAGAGAGAGAGAAGGGGCTTACAAGAGCCCTCTCAGCAACAAGATGGCGAGGAAACTGCCTCAATGCCAAATCAATATCATCAGTTTCTTTGTAATGTACACGGGCATCCATTATGAAAGCGCGTTGTTTGGTCTAATTGAGTCAAGATAATATTGGACCAAGTAATAAGAAAATCACTCAAAATATTAGTTAAAAGTAAAAAGAAAATAATATTTGAAACAAAATATGAAACAGCTGGTGGATATCCCCTTCTCTTGGGTTAAGAATCAAGTTCACCGCATGCTTCCACTCCCCTTTGAGTAATGCAGCTCCAATCAGGTGAGTTGGCACTGACCCGCTTCCAAAACGCTATTTGTATTTGGATAGCAAGAAGAAAATGAAGTCCACCCATCATAAGAAAATATACCATTGCAGGACAGAATAGACATATTGCAAAACTTTTCATACAAGACATTGGATTTTAAATAAAACCTGAAGGCCATAATAGTTGATGAATCCATTCCTTCCTAAGCTGTCAGCAGCTGTTTTCACAGTATCTTGAGATTCAGCAGTAACACCTCTAAAGAATATATCAGTGAATATCATATGTAAGTTCAATCCCAAAAAAAAGCTAACAGAAATGTTTTGAGTAATATAGTTTCTTTTGAATTATACCTTAAAATAATAGTAAACCGATTTCCTAGGAGCTGACCAAGAACAAGCCCTTCTTTTACATAGCTAAGCAATTATTAGCATGCAAATGTTAAAAAAACATAAACACATTATCATAACTATGTGAGAAAGAGACTTATAAATATTACCAAAAGTCTCCTAATTTGATACCAATCAATCTGCTATTCAAAGTAGCCAACCTTTTTGCATGTTGTTTAAATATAGTTACCTGCCATGAAAAAGATACATAGTTTTAAGAAAAGCAAACCATGTGCAAGTTGATATAAGACTGCAAAAGGATCAAAGCTGCTAAGGCGGCACAGAAAGCCTCTATTTTGACCAAGTCCAACATATCCCACTAAGATAAAGCATGGTGAGGGCTTTATTAAAAAAATGGGCTTTAAATTCTTTGTGCTTCAAATAATACTTATCGAGTTCAGATGGAAAAGTAGTTCTCAATTAATAGAACATTCCAAATACAAAGACTAATAACTAAAAAGACTTAAAGGCTCAAGTTCCTATGACCACAATTAGGGATGTCAATTTGGCTCGTAATTCACAACCAGTTTAAACTCAGCTTGAACTCAGCTCGATTTGTTTTCTAGCCAGCTGAGATTCGGTTCCAATTTGAGAGCTCTTTTTTTTAATATAAAAATATGATTTTAAAAATATATCATATGACAATAGTATATGTATTTAATTGTTCAATTGTGACGTTATAGTTGATGTAATTTACTGTATTTGAATATTATCACGTTAATTCATTATCTAATATTACGATTTTTACAAAATATTTTAATATAAATTAATTAAAATTAATTATTAAAATTAATTTCTAAAATTTAAATTTGAACTGAGCCCAATTTGACTCGACTAGTTTGAGCTCACAAGCTCAGCCGAGCTGAGCTCAAGCTAACCTCAACTCTACTCAACTTATTTATAGCCCTAGCCACATTAAGCATATTTACTTATATTTCCTTTGTGGCAACAATCATCGAATGCAGAAGGATAACAATCATAAAATATCAAAATTTTGCAATTTTTTTCAACAATATCATACAAATTAGTTGTATAAATATCATTGCATAGGTATATGTAAATTTATGATACCAAACACTATCTCAAGCTTGAATATTTTAACCTCCACCAAGTAAATCAAAGACAACTAGCAACTCAATTTTATACAAATGTAAATATTTGCAATAAACATGTACATGTTTATACAATATTCACAACAAATTTATATATTTTATAAAAGAACAAAGACAAAATAATAATAATAATAATAATATAAAAGCCATCCAGCTTCACTGTTTTGATATCTTTTCTTTAAAAGTCAAGTTCATCAAAATTACTTAGAAACAACTGATTGTATAAACGCAAATGGTTATCAATAAGATGCAAGCAATATTTACAAAAATGTGAATATGT
Organism: Trichopus zeylanicus subsp. travancoricus; assembly: GCA_005019695.1. Classification (NCBI taxonomy): domain Eukaryota; kingdom Viridiplantae; phylum Streptophyta; class Magnoliopsida; order Dioscoreales; family Dioscoreaceae; genus Trichopus; species Trichopus zeylanicus. The sequence continues at coordinate 51,772 of RXID01014914.1, forward strand.
TTCTCATAAAAAACTAAAATATTTTTTATACTAAAATACAATCGTGATCATATGTAGTTTGATTTATGTTTATGTTGATCAGACCAGAAACCCAAAAAAAAAAAAAATCAGCCACAAGAAAATATGCATTAGGTATTCAAGTATCCAATATTTCTCAAGTCCATTGGAACAGTAGGTTGAGTAATTGCCTTATAATTAAAGTGTTTGTCATAGTAAACTATGTCTTGTATAATTTTCAACAAATAACAAATTAAATGAAGATTTCCTAACAAGAGGATGCAGGAACAAACTATACTGGACCAAGTAAAATGATGGGATTTTAGACTAAAAAGAAATACCATCCCCCTTTGCATATTCTCAGATTCAATTTCACCCACCAAAATAAAAACAAAGTAAGAAGCATGAAGATTGTTGTTAGTCTCATGCCTCCAAAAGCAAAAAAGAAAAAAGAAGAAAAAATTGATGAATAATAAAATGTTAAAGAGCATTAAAATGAATTTAATAACTAAGAGCAATAAACTAAAACTTAAAAATTGTAAAATAATAGGTAATTTTTCAAAAGTGCTAACTATTAAAAGAAATAATTTTATATTAAAAACCAACAATTAAATTGTAAAAAGATATAATAAACATTGATGAACAATTTAGTGAGAAAAGGCTAAATATACATTTAAGGTAAAAGAAAAGTAAGAAGAACAAAATAAGAAGTATGAAGAATGTCATCAGTCCCATACCTTCGAGAAGGAGCAAAAATTGTCATGAAAAACAAAATGTTAAAAAATTTCTAAACTACAACTTAAAAATTAAAACTCAAAAAAATGCGTACACAAAAAATTGAAAAATAGCAAAAGCATAATAAGGGCCAATATTAAAAAGAAATAACATAATTTTAGAAACCAATGATTAAATTGTAAAAAAGAAACAAACATCAATGGAAAATTAACAAAGTTCTAAAAAATGAAAAATTCAAGAACAAGCAAAATATTAGAGGATAAGGAGAAGTAAGAAGAAATAATGTGATTTTAATGAGAAAAAACTTAACAAGAAAACGCTAAATAGTATTGAGAGAATTAAGAAAAAGAAATTAAGATGCATAGAGAGCATCATAGGTCTCACACCTTTGAAAGCAAGCAAAAAAGCTTGTGAATAATAGAATGTCAAAGAATTATAAAGTAAATCATAAAAACTGAACTATAAACTAAAATTAACTGTTTACAATAAAAACTGAAAAAAATTAAAAAGTGATTAAAGCAACCGACAACTAAATTGCAAAAGCGATGTAATAAATGTTGGAAGCAAGAAAAAACAAAATTCGGAATAAACGAAAATTATGATGGCAAAAGGGTAGATACTAAAGGGTGGAGAGAAGTTAGGAGAATAAAATTGTCATTGATCTCATGCCTTTGAAAAAACCAATAAGAAAACAAATGAATAACAAAATTTTTAAGGGGTTATAAGCTGAAATTCAAAAATTAAGAATACTAAATAAAATTAAAACACTAAATAAAAAGTTAAAAAAAATAAATTATCAACAACAAAGTGCTAAATATTAAAAAGAAATAATGTGATTTGAAAACCAATAATTAAAATATAAAAGGATGTAAAAAAAATTGAAGGCAAGAAAAATAACACTCAAAAAAATGAAGAAATTAAAAAGAAAAGGCCAAATATTAAAGATTAGAGATTAGTACGAAGAATAACAAAAGAGGAAGCATGAAAAGTGTCATTAGTCTCAGGCCTTAAGCATCCAAAAAGAATGACAAACAAAAAAATATTCAACAGTTGTAAACCAAAGCATAAATACTAGGGGTTATAAACAAAAAATAAATATTTACACTAGAAGTTAAAAATAATAAAACTAATTTGTCAGACTTGTCAATAAATGTTGTGCTAGCTGGAAAAACTAACCTAGATAAGTACAAGCCAAGTCACCTACTATTAATTTGCAAAGAGATACCCCAGTTGGTTGTTAGAAGAGATGGCATGCTTAGTATCATTTGATTGAAAACTGCGTCTTCTCTTTGTTTTTGAACAAACCTACTCTTCAATAGAGTTTCTTTTTGCCAATAGCAGATAGAAGATAACAAGTTAAGTCTTTCCCCTAAAATTCCTGAATTTAAGTTGATTGTGTCTCACTTCTTCCTTGGAGAAAGACAATCAAATAATTCACAATCATGGCCCCTACTCCTTATGGATCAGATTATCAATATGCCAAACCCCATATTTGCGAAAAACACCACCTCCGGATAAATAATTGCATAAGAACGGATTGTGACCTAGATCTGAATAAAATTAGGAAGCCCCTGATATCTGTGGAAAACATCATTGTTGGATAGATCATTACATAAAACTGGATTATGTGCTAGATCTGAATAAAATGAAGTTACTTATATTTTGTACTCCTTCATTAAACAGAATGACAGTAGGTCAAAATTTTGGTTTATAGAAAATCTTCCCTACTAGTTGCGACTATCAAAAGCATGAAGGTCTTTTTATGGAGCAATTAAAACTCAATTTTCCGAATGGGATGAATATCACAGGTGCAGCAAATTCAAATGATGCAGAATGAAAGTGAACAGATTCATGCAACAGGTACCCTCTGAGTTGAAATAGAACGTTTATCTTTTGTACCAGCAAATCCAAATGAGCGTTGCTGTAAAAAAAAAAAAGGAAATAGTTGATGCACCAAACACAGCATAATATGTAACTAACTGTGCTATAGAGAAAGTAAAACTACTATAAATGAAATATAAGCAACAAACACCTGAACACCCAACATCTTTCCAATAACACCCAAAGCCTCTTGTGTCTCCTTGTTCTCTTTGTAAAGATGAAACCTGAAGCAGAAAGATATGAGCAAGGATAGCTATGCTAAATTATAGAACATTTGTAGAAAAAGCAATAAGGCTGCAAAAATTAGCTAAAGCAAAAAAGAAGACATACAAAACCAAATTATAATTGCTACAGGAGTGCAGAAAAAGCATCATGAGAATGTTTTTCTTTATAATGATTACTCACCAATAGGTCAATAGGTATTCACCATTTTCAAAGGAGGTTTAGATAAATGTTATGCAAGTCAACAAGATCACTCCACTATCATTTTATAGGACCAATCATGCCTTTCTCTTTTTCAAATTATGAATTTTTGGTTACAAAACAGTTTGCACTGCCAATTATGTCGAGGGCCACAGCCAAAGCCATCACCAACAAACTGGCAGGATTGGATATTTTGCTACATTTTGATTTTTTTCTAATAAAATCCATTTTATATAAGCTGAATTAGACCATTCTTTTCACTACTGATCAAGCTCAATCTTGTTGAATCTGCTCCATTTTTACGGTCTTCAATTTGATGTAACCAAAAGACCGCTTTGGATCAGTTCGACAGGACCATTTGTTTCAATATTCAATAAAGCATGTTCTCACCTACTCTATCAGACCATTCATTTGGATAATTATCATGCTTGGTCTCATTTGATCAAGTCAAGTTCATTTGACATTTTCTTGGTGTTCAGTTTCATGTAGCTGAAGTCCATTTTGGATTGATAGGATTGAACCAACTCTTTCAATATTAATCAAGCTCACTCTCCTTTAACTGAATCAGGTCAAATGATAGATTCATACCTACATACATGCATGAACAGAGAGGTACATATATAAATTTGATGTAACTAAAGTCCCTTTTGGATTTGTTGGATTGGATCATTTGCTTCAAAATGGATCAAACTCAATGTCATCTGATGAAGTTAGGTACATACATATGTATGTATCTACCCTAGCTGGACTACACAACTCTTTCCTAATCCCGGAATCCACCTAGTCGAAAAAATGACCAAACCTCAAACTTAATTTTCCAGCAGGTAATTATTTTTCATGAATGGGTGAACATTTGACAAAATATTATATCAGGACTATAACTACACATGGCAGAACACTTCCAAACTAGAGTGTCAAAACCAATTCAGATTCAACTTCTACTTGAGAGAGGAGTTCAATTTTCCAACATCGCTGTCTAGTTTCTGATGATTAGTTAGTCAAAAACTGGAGATACAGGATATCTACTCAATGCATGTGATCCAACTTCAGGCTTCCCCTGCTGTTTGACTCACACACTTAGTGGTGGTGATGAACTTGCATATCTCCTTATTTGACTTTCTCAGACTCCCTATCATCCAAGAAAAATCCTCTAGGTAGTATACCATCAATAAGCAATTCCTTGAGAACTTAACCCTTCACATTCTTTCTCCAAAACAAAGCTACTTTTATTAAACAAAAGTCTTAGCACCACAACAATTACTCCATGTTGAAAGAAATGAAATATATAAAGTCCAATTAAAGATACCCACCTTAAAAACTTGCCAAGATGGGCCTGGCCTACCATCCAAACATCTGCTATAAAAAACTTGCCAAGTCCATTTTGGATCAATAGGATAGAACCAAGTCTTTCAAAATTGATCAAGCTCAAAATCCTTTTACTGAGTCAGCTCCATAGATTGAATCTTAGGCTTATGCATGGATCACAGGCACATACATAAATTTGATGTAACTAAGGTCCATTTTGGATCAGTTAGATTGTATCATTTGCTTCAATACAGGTCATACATATGTATGTATCCACCCTAGCTGGACTATACAACTCTTTCCTAATCCCAGAATCCACCTAATTGAAAAAATGACCAAACCTCAAACTAAATTTTTCAACGGGTAATTATTTTCCATGAATGGGTGAAAATTTGACAAAATATCACATCAGGATCATAACTAGTCATGGCAGAACACTTCCAAACTAGTCAAAACCAATTCAAACTCAACTTTGACATGAACAAGGGATTCAATTGGCCTACATCACAGTCTAACTTCTGATGACTATGGGACCTCCCTTACACAAGAAAAAACTGGAAATGAAGATATCTAGGAACTGGAAGTGATCCAATTACAGGCTTCTGCTGTTTTTTGACACACATGATTAGTAGTGGTGATGAACTAGCATGTTCATTATCTGACTTTCTCAGAATCCTTATCACTCAACAACATTCTTCTAAGTAATATACCATCAATAAGCAATTCATTCATAACATAACCCTCCACATTCTTTCCCCAAAACAAAGCTACCTTAGCATCAGAACAATTACACCACGTGAAAGAAATAAAACATTATTTCTAATTATTAAAGACACCCACCTCAAAAACTTGCCAAGGTGTTCCGGCCAATCATCCAAGCCTCTGCTATCAAAAGGCCTTCCATCTTTAAACCCTGAGCCACCCATCTCCTTCCTTTTCTTCCCCCTCCTGCCCCTCCCTCCTCCATCCCCAGAACAAAGCCTCACCCTCACACACTTCACATCCGCCTCCTCCACAGTGTCCGTGACTAAGAATTTGATGTGCTTCTTGAAGAAATTGTGAATATCCTAAGAAACATCAGAAGAATCCCTCAAACTATGCAACCTCAAATCAAGAAGAGAATCAAAAAAACAAGGAAATGAAATCCCCAGAACTGACCGCTCGATGTGATTTATCTGGATCCGGAGAGAGAACGATCGGAGAGACATCATCCACCGCACCACCCTTGAACTTCTCAAGAAGAACCCTCAGCAACTCAGCATCACTGTCGCCACAGAGAATGCGAAAAGATTCAATCTCTTCAGAGTAATCTTTCTGGCCGGAAGGAGGGCTTTCTTGTGCATTTTCTTCCATATCCTAAACAACCGCCCAAGAAAATCAATCTCGAAGGAGAACAACAACCACAAAAGACCAGATAAATAAACGTGAAGGAAACGAAAATTACGTCGGGTGGGACATTAAGGGAGGCGAGGCGGACGACCTTGCCGCCGAGATCGACTTCGTTGACGATGAAATCCGAGTATCTGAAACGCGAAATGGGGAAAAAATCAGAGAAGAAGAAGATGCAGAGAAAGGATGGTGCTTGAGGTACCTTTGCTTTAGGACGCCATGGAAGCCGGGGAGGGAGGATATGAAGCAGAGGATGCCAACGTCGGGCTCGGAGAGGGAGCTCGTCATTGATGGGGATTCGGAGCTTGGCGACGGTCGGTGATGGAGGGAGGGTTTTGAGCGGCGGAGTGAGACGAGTGTGAAGGGGAAACGAGGATTTAGGAGGAGGAACCTGTTTCCTCGCATGCGGCGACATGGCCCGTGCGAGGGGGGTTATGCCTCGGTCAAGTTTAGAGTTTTTTGCGTATAACCCCTTAAAACTAGCAAAAGTACGAGGACCCTTCGGCTAACTAACATTCCAAATCTACATTGCAAACAAAATTTGTATACCATTCTCTATTCATTAAATATACTTCAAAACAAAACATTTCTTTCAATTTATGTATCACGCTTCATTACCATTTGTCACTAAACTTATAACAAAACTTATAACATTTTACAAATAAATCCTACATAAAAAATTTAATTATAAATCTTATATTTGTGAATTTATAAATAAATCCCTTGAATTTTTTTATTTATACACAAAGTCGAAAATTTATAAATTTAAAAAAAAATGTAACAAAAAAGAGTTGAACTTATTAAAACTTAAAATTGTAAAATATAAGTTCAATATTTTTATATTTATAAATATACCCCACATTTTTTTTTTTATAATAAGCCCAACTTTTATCAATCAATTTTTAATAAATTTCCAATAGTGAAATCTAAAATTAAATTTCCTATTTGTAAATCTTTACAAATATACCCCATGAATATTGGTTATTTATAAATAAGTTTAAAATTTTATCATCTTTAAAATAAAATTTTACAAAAAGACATTAAAGGTTATAAAACTTTAAAATTTCAAATTATAAGTTTAATAATTTGTACATTATAAATAGACCCCTAAAAAATAGATTTATTTTAAATAAATCTAAATTTTATTATTTTTTAAATAAAATTTTACAAAGAAGACATTGAATGTTTTAAAACTTAAAATTTGAAATTACAAGTTTCATATTTATACATTTGCAAATACATCCCTTGAATATTTTTATTTATAAATAATTCTAAATTTTTATCATTTTTTAAATTAAAATTTACAAAAAAGACATTGAAAGTTTTAAAACTTAAAATTTAAAATTACATACATTTAAAAATAGACCCTTAAATATTTTTTATTTATAAATAAGTCCAAATTTTATTTATTTTAAAACTAAATTTTATAAATAATTCATTGAAGGTTTGAAAACTTAAAATTTGAAATTACAAGTTTCATGTGTTGTACATTTTTAAATATATCCCTTGAATATTTTTATTTATAAATAAGTCTAAATTTTTTGTCATATTTTAAATAAAATTTTACAAAAAAGACATTGAAGGTTTTCAAACTTAAAATTTAAAATTATAAATTTAATATTTGTACATTTAAAAATAGACCCCTTGAATATTTTTATTTATAAATAAGTCCAAATTTTATTTATTTTAAAAATAAATTTTATGAATAAATCATTGAAGGTTTAAAAACTTAAAATTTAAAATTACAAGTTTTATGTTGTATATTTACAAATAAATCTTTGAATATTTTTATTTATAAATAAGTCTAAAATTTTTATCGTGTTTTAAATAAAATTTTACAAAAAAGATATTGAAGTTTTTAAAACTTAAAATTTAAAATTATAAGTTTAATATTTATACATTTAAAAATAGACACCTTGAATATTTTTATTTATAAATAAGTCTAATTTTTATTTATTTTAAAACTAAATTTTACGAATACAACCCTCGCCGGTCGTACCCGCACCCGCACCAGTTGGTGTCTGCGCCCAAGTGCCGGCCTCGGGCATCCGCGCCCACACCCACGCACTCGCCGCACTCGCCGCCCTCGCTCGTCGCTCGTTTATAAATATTTAGACTTTTTTATAAATAAAAATATTTCAAGGGTTTATCTAGACACTTGAGGGATTCACTAGAGACTTGGTCACTTTGATTGGCACAATCGATCTACTTCTCATAATTGGAGAAAATTTCAGGAATACAACCATTAGAACAAAGTTTGTGGTAATTCGAGCATGCTCTACATACAACACAATATTGGGTCATCCAACATTTAATCGACTCTAAGTTGTAATTTTGACTTTTTATTTAGTCATGAGGTTTCCAACTAAGATTCTAATAGGTGAAGCATGCAGTGACCACAACCTTGTAAAGAAGTATGAAGCAATTTATAGACAAAACAACATTGACCAAAAAGGTAAAGGTCCAATAGTGTTCGAGATCAATGAGTCTCCTCCCAAATCAAAGAGAATGTACACCAAACTTGTGAAGCAACTTGTTAACTTCATCATCAGTGAAGACTCGAGGAGAAGAAATAGGCTAAGAAGGACCTCGTGTTGGAAGTCCAAGAGAAAGCATACACTAGGATCGCTAAGTATTAATGCAAAGTAGTATGTTATTACAATGGCCTCGTCCGCAGCTAAAAACTACAACCAGACAATTGGGTACTCTGTCGAGCCGAGCTCGTAGATCGAACCTTAGAAAAATTTTCTTCAAATTGGGTCGGCCCCTTTAGAGTCTCCTAAGCCACAAGATCAGAAGCTTTCAAGGTCGAACACCCTAATGCCCAAGTACTCACAAGGACATAGCACATTGATAACCTTAAAAGGTTCTATCTTTAAAATCATGTCCCATCAATTTTAATAAAATTTGTCTTTTGCAAACAAATCTTTGCCTAGGAGAGTACTACAAAGATCTCGGATCAGACGAGACATAAGACATCGAGCTAATCACGGACACAAAGACCTCTGATCAGATGAGACATAAGATCTCAAGCCAATTTGAGACACAAAAATATAGGATCCAATTAGGTATAAGACCTTGGGCCAATCTCAGGTACAAAGACCTTAGATCAGATGAGCCATAAGACTTCAGGCCAATCTCTGGCATAAAGTCCTTAGATCCAATAAGGCATGAGACCTTAGGCCAATCTCAGGCATAAAGACCTTATATCAAACGAGGCATAAGACCTCAAACCAATCCTAAACACAAAAACCTTAGATCAAATGAGACACCTAAGACCTTGGATTATATGAGACACATAAAACCTCGATTTAATGCTAAGGATAAAGACCTTAGAACAAATGAGACACCTAAGACCTTAGCCCAATACTAGGCATAAAGACCTCAGATAATACAATGCATATAAGACCTCGGTCCAATGTTAGACACAAGATCTCGAATCAGACAAAATATAAATCTCAGCCTAATGTCAGACACAAAGATTTCAAACCAGAACATACAACCTATGTCCAATGCCAAGCCCTAGGGATCTCTGCTTAGACAACGCAAAGAATTCAAATAAAAAGTTTAGGTTCAAATAAAGAGAGCCACATCACAAGGTACCTGCAAAATTATAAGAATGGAGTCAAGTTTAACTATGGATGTCATCCGAGGTGTCTCTATCTAAAACATCCCTAAGAAAAGTCCAGGTGGGTCGGCACAGAGCTAATACTTCAAGAAATCATATTGGAGAAAGTTGGTACACATCACCATCTTAGTTATCGAGAACATTCGGACAAGATTAGACAAAGCTAAAAAAGTAGAAAAAACAACTTGAAGAAACACAAGTATATTAAATGAAAAGTAAAGATCTTATTAAACTAGGGGAAGAAACTGGTATAAAACTTTATTTCATGGAGGAAGGAAGGTGACTAATCAAAAATATTTAGAGGCACTGAAGACTCGCTCAACCCATCAAGCCCTTGGATTTGAACCTTAGCTTTCACTATCTCCATTGCCTTCGGAACCTCACCCGTCATCATAGCAGTAACCTCCTTCTCCCTCTGAAGAAGCACCTCATACTCCCACTTGAGCCATCAAACTCTCAAATCATTATAAAGCTTGATTGGAAGGTTTTCTAGGTCAAAGTTAGAGTTGCAATAGTTCTACTTCACTGTGTCTCAACAAATAAGGTAACCTTTAGCAAATCACCATGTGGAGAGCTTGGCATAATCCTTGATATACTCATCACTAGTCTTGAAGTCAGAGATGACCTGCAACCTAGTCATCTTTAGGGCATTAATGTGCTTCTTACTTTGAAGAAAGTTGGCGATAGCAATTGCATGAGTCTTTGAGACCAAAATTGATGATGAACTAGGCTCCATCAACCATCACCATAAAAATATTTATAAATAAATCCCTAACACGTCTCGGATTGCAGATTCAAATTCCTCATAATTGCAGGGGCTATATGCAAATGCAATCAAGCTCCAAAATGGTTATCAGGTGTTTCTCGCGAGGATCATTACCTTGCTTCCTGGACAGATCGAACAGGGTACTGTTTCCTGAGGTTGAAGCAAAAAAAAAATAAAAATTCAGAGCTCTCAAAATCTTAGCTCAATCCGAGAGAGGAGGTGATCAATGGTGGAAGCCGGAGGAGGAGCAGGAGGGGTCTCTTTGAAGGACCAGGGCAACGAGTTCTTCAAAGCCGGAAACTTCCTGAAGGCCGCCGCCGTCTATACCCAGGCCATCAAGCTTGACCCTTCCAACCCCACCCTCTACAGGTATCCCTTGTTTAATCAGACCTTCTTTCGTGTTTTCCTGTTTGTTTCTTGGGTCCCTTTGTGTAGTCAAATCAATTGAAGCAAAAAAGCAATGGTTTTGGTGACAAATAATGCTTGTTGTTGGGTTCGTGTGATCTGAAGTTTAGGATATCTGTTCAGTGATTGGATTTTTCTTTTTTTTTTTTGGGTTTGTTTGTTGGAGTTGGATGTTTGACTGGGAGAGGTAGAGTTTTAAGCTAGATTCTGGTGGAATGTTGGTTAATGATTAGTGTCCAGATGATTGGGAGGATATTGAGGGAAATAAAACGTGGCCCAACACTTAGTTTTGAGGTCAGAATGTGGGCTCTAATTGCAGCAGGTGTAGGACGGGGACACACGATGTTGATAAGTCGGATAATGAGGTGGATTGATGAGTTAGTTTTCATATGCTTGCTTTTAATTTGTTGCTTCTAAAAGTTGATTGTTGTTCTCTAAAAATGAAAGTGGAGTAGGGATTTGTAAATAAGTGGGAGGATTATTGCTTCATTTATTTATGGGGATGCCAGGCAGCCTCCATTACTTTAAGAACAATGGAAGTTTTACATTAAATATCATGTTAAATAAAGAGGAAAATTACCTATTGGTTCTTGACAAAGGGTCTTTGACTTCTTGTAATTCCTTTTTTTTTTTCACTCCCTATCCTTGGTTTTATCAAGGAGTACTTTGTGATCCTTGTTGTTAGAAACATGTTACTTTTTCCTTGTCTTTTTATCTTCAATTCTTTCTTTTTGAAATTTTGTTTTTTCTCTTCAAAGTTTAACATTTTATCTTCAATGTTTCATCTTTCTCCTTCAAGTTTCATCATTTCTTTTGAAAATGTAGTTGGTTTTGTTAAACATTCATCATTCTGTCAACATTCTATTGCAACTCCTTGAAACATGAGGATGCTGGTAGGGGTCATTGTTTGCTGCCAGCTTGATTAATTCTCTTTAGCATTTTGGTGTTTCTTTTGGAAATGCCATGCAATTCTTTAACTTTTGAATTTTCCTCGTAACAATTTTATTAGAAATTTTGTTGTTGCTCTTTACAAGTGCATTTTTATCTGCAAGAAATGGATAAAGAGGACTTAAAAACATAAACTTGTGACATGTGAAAGCTAAGATAGATGAAAAACTGTAACAGAAGCACATTATTTTAAGGAGGAATGACTTATGCTGAACAATAAAAATTTGGACTTTTTATTGATGGTAGGGATGACAGTAATTCCCATTAGTGTTGGAGGAGTGGAAAGAAAAAAAATGTAATAAAAATATAGCTTTAAGAAGTCAGATACCTGTTTGTCATGGACAGTTTTGCTAGGCAATATTTGGTGAAAAATGAGTATACTTGAACGGAAATGTGGAAGAAGGGATTGAATTTATATAGAAAAACTAAGGAATATCATGAGGATTTTTGAGGTCATCGAGATATTGCATATTTCACTCAAATACCCATATTTTTATCTCCCTTTTCTTACACATGGCTAACAAAATTAAAGCTGTGCATTTCTCCCTGCAATTTCTGCAATGTTAGCTACAATAGATTTCCACTTGTCTAGCCACTTAGCCAAGCTTCCAAAATATTAGTGCAAAATTGATAAAAAAATGGGCTCAAACAGCTAGTTTGTCTAGAGTTTGTTTGGATTGTAATTAGCAAGGTGGTCAGAATGTGATGATCAAGTTACTTGCTTTCTATGCATCCAAGCATGAAAATTCTACTACCAACCTACTTACATCTAAAGAAACCTATAGATTTTGAAAATGCATGTAACTAAAATTCAATCATATTCACAGCTCATGATCTCCTCAATTACAAATTGCGATCATCACTCAATCACCACAATCCCAAACAGGCCCTTAAAATCTTAAGGATCTAATACTCTTCCTCACATTAACCATGCTAATTCTTGTATGGTGATGTTTCCAACAAGGTGAATATTTTTTTTTTGGTACTTTTTATATGAAGGAGCAGTATGAAAGCTTCTCTTAAGGATCACAGAGAAAGTTATTATATGTTGCTGCTTTGATGGGAATGGTAAAGATATGTCCACAGCTTGAAGAGTTTACAGGTAGCTGCTTGGGCTTACAGTCTTGCATGAATGTCTCTTCAATCCTTGTGGGTGGGTTGTCTGAAGAGTACAGGATAGAGAGAGTGGATGATAAAATGAGTATGGTAACAAAATACTAGAATATGTTTCTCACATTTCCAAACATTGCTTTTGTCTACTATGATATATGGTACACACTCTTCTTCAAGAACCTAATGGCAGTTTTGGAAGAAGATTTTATAGATTGGAAATATTGCTGTTTGTGGTCGTGCTTATTTATTACAATAATACTTTTCTTGCTCACCTAGACACCCCATGAGATCATTTTTGTATAACTACAATGCCATTTAATGGTCACCAGGATTGTGGAGACTCTGATCCGTCTTGAGAAAGGAGAATCATATTAGATATGATAACTCTGTAGTCTACAATAGAACACCTTCTGAAGTGTTTTGTTTGGTGCAGCATTAGTCTGCCATTTAATATATATTGTTGTTTATATATGTAGATATGTCAAATTATATATTGTTGTTTATATATGTGTATATATATATATATATCAAATCTCAAATCTGTTCACAATTTCTTGAACAGCAACCGTTCTGCAGCATTTCTTCATTTGGTTAAGCTCAACAAAGCACTCGCTGATGCAGAGACAACAATTGCACTGAACCCACAGTGGGAAAAGGTTTATACCATGGACCCAGTTTAAGTTGACATGATCAAATTTGTTACCTTTTCCATCTTCCAAAAAGTCATGCCGACTGTTTGGCGGCTTGACAACTTTCTATCTGATGCACATGTAGGGTTATTTCAGGAAAGGGTGTGTTTTGGAGGCAATGAAATGCTATGATGAGGTATGGAGTTTGCATCTTATGGAGCCACTGACATTGCCACCATTGATTTAAGTGGTTGGAAAGATCTGTTACTTTTTTGGCCCATTAAATGGGTCCTGACTTTACAAAGTTCGTCTGTTCTGGATATCATGGTCTAATAACCTATTTGCGAACTTGATGGAATATCTCTGAATTTCATTTTTAAGATTCAAATCTATATCTTTTTTTTATTTTGGTAAGATATCTCTGTTGCAAGTGACCTGTTCTATCCGTGTTGTTTTCTAGGCTTTGGCTGTGTTTCAATATGCTCAGCAGTACAATCTAGAGTGTAGAAATATCAAAGAAAATCAAGAGACTGACACAGTTGGATCGAGAAAAGAAGCAAGCTCAAGAAGTAGAACATATTCGATCCAATGTTGATATGAAGAAACATTTGGGTCCATTAAAAGCTGAAATGGTAGTTTTTATATTTCTTTTTTTTAACATCTGTGGCATGAAATGCTCGTTTGTTCTCCTTTTTGCTTTATTTGCTGACTTACCTTATATATGATCAGATAAAGACGTCATGAGGATGGTAGTGTTTTGTTTTCTCCCAGTTTCCTGGTTGGTGCTCTATTAAAACTATCTTAATAGGATTTTTTTTTCCTTGTAATATTCGGTTAGAGTTAAAACAAAATTGAAACTAGCATGTTTTCTTGGGGAATACACTGTAATTATTTTTTTTTTGAAAAATACGCAGTAACTGTTCTTTTGATCTGGTGAGAATTAGTTCAACCTTAAACATTTTACAGAACATATTTTTTTTCTGGACAATGACTCACTCTAGATGTCTGAGGTTTGTAGCTATCTATTGGTCCTCCTAGAGCTTGTCAAGCATTTAGGAATGGAAAGGAGTAACAAGATGCCAATCGTCTATCAGTCATCAAACTTAGTCTTTTTCCTGACTTGGTTATATGTCGGCTATTGATTCTCAAAATAATTGAAAGATGGCAGAAGTTAGAATTCATTTATGTCACAAGTCATTGGGTTTATTTCTGGGCAAGCTGCAGTAGCAGATCCCTGGGGATTTATCTGCATTCATTTTTGGGTTCTGAATATAGATCGTTGTTTGCCTTTTGTCTTTATTTGTGTCTATTCTGCAAGTCTCAGGTTTAGAGTCCTCTCATGCTTGTTGTCAGAATATTTCACTTTCCAAGATTATCTGAGGTAAGATAACTGCCATGTCTTATTTTAAGTTAGCGCTCACTTGATTCTATTGCTTGTAGTCAGACAAGTTTGGACATGTGCAAGGCGAAGATGTCTTCTCTTTTATGGTTGGTACAATGGAGTCAGCTATAAAAACATGGCATGAAATTGGGAAGGTAGATCCAAGGGTATCCTTCCTCCTTGACAGACAGAAGACACAGACTGATAAATATGCACCAGAGGTCAATATTGACAAGGTATCCAATTATGCCAAAGTTTGTTATCTGAAATGTGCATCATTTTTTTTTTTGAGGGAAATAGGTTTAAGATATATCATAATGCTTTTATAATGTATACAAACTACAAAATCAATTTTTTTTTAAAGCGATGTACTTAAGGTTGGTTTGCTTTCACTCATAATATCATCAAGTATTTTTGTGGAATCCTGCATATGTGCATGGCTTTTTTGCATAGGATGACTTGTTCTACTTTTGGAATCTGTTCACCATATAATCAAGCATTTAACACATGTTTTTGATGTTGAACTTTTGTTTTCCAGGCATTTGAATCACCCGACACACATAGCAGCTGTTTTTCATTTTTGAGGCAATATGCAAAAGAATCATTTTCCAGGGCTGCTTGCTTAGTAGTACCCAAAAAAATTATATCATATCCACAGGTTTGTTCCATCTTCTTTTCTGTCTGAATCATGATTGTCTGAGCTTGCAAGTGTATATATCTCGAAAGAGGTTTATTCTCACATTTTCTTGTTTATTGTGTCACAAGAAAAAGAAAATATAGGGACCGTTCAAGAACCTCCTGAGATTCCTTAAATTCCAGAAATAGTTATGGTTTATATTTTTTGCACATAAGGTGGGCTACATTACCGAGGATTTGCTTGCCAAAATCTTGCAGGTTTGGAAAGGTCAAGGATCTAGGAAGTGGAAGCATGGGCAAAATGATGGTTTCTTTGTGCAATTTGAATCACCTGTTTTACGTAAATTATGGTTTATTCCTAGTTCAAATGAGAAGGGTCAGATCTTATGCAGGTAATCACCCTTTTCTGTTGTGTCATGCCTCTTTGTTGCTATGATTTTTAATTATTCTCTTAGCATTTCACACGATATACTGCTAGATGCACTATCTGCATACATCTGATGGCTATTTTAGTTTGGACCACTTTAAAGTATGAGCCAATGAGTCTGAGCATAGATTGGACCGCTATCTAGAGTTTTAAACCTGCCTCATATTGTTTGTGACCTAAATATGATACATGTTTATTGTAAGAACAAAAGCTTGCTAAATGATGTGTGACAAATTGCAAACCATTATTCAAAATTTCAGTTTATCATTAGCTAAAGGTAAAGCTAGTTTGGCTATATTAGGCATCACTGGCCATCATTGTATGGGGGTTGGGAATACATTGATTTTGTTGCAAAACAGTTGAGAGGCAATAAGTATAAATGAGTTGCGCTCAACCGGTCAAGGCAATAAATAAAATTTTAAGTAAATAAAAAGGCGATTGGGAGTCGGCTATTTGCACACAAATGGTACCTAAGCTTGTTGTTACAATAATTTTTATTGGGGTTAATCTCTTATTGAAAATGGGCAGTACTGAGGTTTAATTGGTTAGGCTGGACCCTTCCTAGGCCCATTTATGTAATGCTGTTTGTGCATGATGCATGCTAAGCTATTTTCTTGAAAACAATAGATAGTCCTAACCTATTGTTGTCAAGGTGAACATTCAATTGTTTGTATTGATTAAAAATAAACTCCCATTATTTCCAATTCAGATGATTCCATCAGTGATATTTTGTTTCAGGGACCCGGAAGCTTTAGATATAAGTGTCCATGAACTTATACCTCGGCTATTCAAAGCTCCTACTTCAGATGCAAGATGAGCTTCTCAGCTGTGTTAGATTGGAATCTCTCACAGGACATGAGATGGTTTGTCCTTGCTGCCCCTGGTGGAGCTATTCGATTTTCGCACTACTGTTTATACCGGTGGCAGGAGTATCCTAAGCTTAACAATTGTTGAGTTTTGCTGATTGTTTGTGTGATCTCTGTTCTTTTGGTGTGCGAGGGCTTATTTTAAGGTTTATACCTAAAGGTATACGTTTGTTTTGTCTCTCCCATAGTTGTATGTGCAGTCTTGTTCAAGTTTTTTGTGTTGGATTCAGTGTACTGTATTTGGATAAAGCTGTTCCATGGGAGTTCTGTCTTGTACTTGGTGGCATTGGTTTCTTGTGGTTGCTTTGTTGTCTTCAAACATTGTCCGGCTGAGTTCATTGGCTAGTCTGGAGTGTCATGTGGTAAAATCCAAATCCGAAGACAGTTTTCTTGACAAAAAACATGGATATTTACGGGAAAAAAGCAAAAATAAATAAATAAAATAAAATAAAATAAAATCATTTAATAAAAACCAATTAAATTAGGCATTTAGTAAAAGGTGTTTTTTTACGTAGAAATACCTGCCTATGATTTACCATTTTTGTTAACTAAGTAAATAAATTAACGGATAAAAATCTGAATTTTGTTAAAGAAAATTGAGTGATTTGATAAAATTCTTAACTAAATATTTTAGGATTTAGATTTCTAGCATGTGGCGCTTGATGGATGCAGTGTGTGACCAGATTGGCTGTATGCTTGACTTAAAGCCGCATCATTCCATAATTTAAGTCAACGTCGCATCAATTGCAAAAACTAATTTGTTTCAAGTGGCACGTTCGCAGAAGATGGCCGGCCAATTTTTGTAAGCCAATGATGCGCCCGAGTCAGGAAAGCTACTGACTGCATTTTACATATGACATGCCAGCTCCGTATACTGGCTACATTTTTTATTAATTACATACAGCTTTTTTAAATTTTATAAAATTACATATTTTTCTTCTAAATTTTAAAAATCATATATTTTCTTGTAACACCTTCAAAACGACTAGAATTTCACTATTACACCTTAAAATATTTATAAAATATTTTGTCAAACGATATTTAGGATTTTGTGAAATATCCGTTAAATCACATGACCAAAAATCAGAACTAAAAGTAAGTAGAAGTCATTGGGGCTTGTTTTGAGCAAGTCTTAGCATCGTTGTAACTTGTTTTGAGCCTATAAATAACTTGAGAGATTTTTATACATCCATGGCACGATGAATTCAGTTAATGATTATGGTGAGAAATCTTGACCGTATTTCATATTTTGCCATTTCTCAACCTCAAATTTGGATCAAAAGAGTGTAAAATTATTATTGGATATATTCACTTTCTTCAACCGAAAACTCTAATTCGATGTTTAAAAATTGAAGACAATAAACTACACTGAAAATCTGACCTGACCCAATATCGAATTTGAATTGAACCAAATTCGATACTTAGTTTCTATCTAACCCGGATTTGGATCCGGATCCGGGTAATTGTTGTATAATTTGTGGGATACATATATGAATTCAGTCTTGTTTCTTTGTTGATCCGAATCGATATTCCTAGCTTAGATTTTTTTTTTTATAAATATTCTGTGTCAAATTTTTATTAATATAATGAGATTATAATTTAGAAAAATTACTAAAAAGCTCTTCCAAATTTCTGAAATTCAATATCAACGCTTCCAATTTCTAAAATTGGCAATCAACCCTCGTGTGACCGGCCATTAGTTTGTTTGCCATCTAAAAAATTTGTAACATGCATGTAAGGTGCACAGGAACAGTAAAATTACTTCATTGTCCTTGCACTATCTCACTGCACATGCGCACATGAATGGTGCAACCTGAAGAAAGTAAATGTCATTACTAACCACCATTGTCCCTCTTAGTAAAGATCACCACCAGTCACCGGTCATCTTCTTCAATCAACCATCGTTCATCTTATATGATCAACCATTATTCATTTTCTTTGATCAACCATCATCCATCTTCTTCTTAGCGGAGATTGCCACCATTCTGAGCATGAAGAACATATTAGTTATTGTTTCGTTTTAAAGAGATTGCTCATGTTTTAAGTTTGTCAATGTCATTATCTTGGGATTTCATCCTCAATGAGATTTGCATGAATTGGGGTTTGAACTATTCTTTGATGACTGTTAAATATATCATCCAATGCATATAAAAGATGTTTGCGATAATCCATGGTGACATCAACTTTTACTGTATGTGCAACATTTATCGTATTTTCAAAAAAATTGTGATTGAGATGACCGTCAAAGTTGTGAACCTTGCAACAGAGTGTAATAAGAGCAACTCAAAAGACGTTGGAACCCGAATAATGGGACAGGTGAAGTGAAGTTTTCTTTTAGCCTATGTTTTGTCTTGTTTGACGCTTGTATGCCTTTAAAAATTTGCTATGTTTTTATTTTCATTTATACTTTGTGTGAGAATATTTTAAAAATTTGTCATATTTATGAGATTTTAAATTCATGGTAGTGTACTTGGATTTATTTATCAAAGAAATGTATTCGTACTTTAGTTTTTAATATCATTTTTACATATAATGTATATATGGAATGCATGACTTTATATTAGCCAAGAATATATTGCATTTGTTAACCACATGCAATTTTCTACGATCTAAGTGATACATATTATTTTAATTATTTGTATATGGTTAGATTTTGGATGAAATGGTTTTTATATATAAATTGTAATGATCATTTACAGTGTAAAGTATTTATAAATAGATTTATAAGTTAATATTGAATTACAAGTGTTTATTTCTCATGTAAACTGCTTATAAATGTCTTGTTTAAATGAAATAACCAATGTGTTGAATAGAAGAAAATTTGATTGAGTATGAGAGTTTATCGTCACAAAGTATAGTATGAATTATGAGTTTGTGATACACTTCCATAGAAGGCATTAGAAATAAATTCTTGAATCTAGATAATTTCAGAGATAAAGTTCAAAATTATACAATCAAATGTAATCACTATAACAAACCATAATATTGGCGATAATTTTTTTGCGACACTCATAAGCATATTGATTTTTCTATTCACGTGCATACTTGCATGACTGTTCTACCGAAAGCAAAAACTAAAAAAAAATTGTGTCGATCCCGTTCCTATGTAAATCACTGTCATGAGATCTCGCAGAGCTAATTGTTCTGACTCGTATGTCTATAAATGTTTATATGAATCGTCCAAGTACTAAATTCATAATTCCACATCTAGATGTTCCAAACTTAACTAATGATGATGATTAGTTGTATTACGTTATAATTAATAAATTATGTATGTGCTAAGTATATTTTAATAATAAGTTAAATTTACTTATGTTAATTTTTAACTTTTAATTGTATTCATATTATTTCTCGTATATTTTTTTATATAGTAATATATAAAAAATAGGCTATATCAATGGTTAACCATCAAAATTAATTTTAATAATTAAAATAATATTTAATATTGTGGTAAAATTAATTATAAATTTTTTCATAATTTTTAAATTTTTATAAAAAAATTTTCAAAATTTTATCGTATTTTTAATTTAAAGTCAAAGTACAGTCAAAATATAGTCAAACTCTGGTCAATACACAATTAATAATTAAAAAAATCTTTCGGCCGAAACTTATCAATTTCGCTAGATGTCGAAACCAAAACCGAAATCGAGATTTAAAACCTTGCTTTAATCCATCCCCTTTTGTTGTTGTGCTTCTTCTCTTGGAATGGACAAATTGATAGGCAAGTTCCTCTGGTTGTTATTACGAGAACTTGGTAAACTTTCCTTCTTGTTGATTAGAAATTGATGCAATTCATTGACTTGTGTTATTCTTGGAGATATGTTAAATCGCAGGTGCAGCTGCAGCCAATAGCGCAACAACTTCAGAGGGTAAAGAATTTGTCTGTTCCAGAATTTGGAACTCTCCTAGCATGGGAAGCCCGGGCAAATGCTGCTAGCCGAGCAATTGGCAATTCTGATGCAAATGAGCCTTCCAAATCGTCTTAGGGTCAAAGGATATCGTGGAAAACCGATGCCTTTTCTTGGTGATAAAAGGGTATGGTTTTTTTCTATTACACTAATGGCATTTTCAGTCTACTCCAGTATTTTGGATTTTTCTTCAATGTGTCAATTTGTATCACGATGAGCGTCAAATTGATCATTAGTCGATCTATTATTGTGGGGGGTTTTTTTCAATATGGATATTGATTTGAGTCTATTTTAGGGAGAAAAATATGGGGACAGTAATAATGAAAGAAAGAACTTCTCACCAAATCTTTGTTTGGATTTATCAGTTACATAAAATCTACAATGAGTGCTATATAGTTGAAAATTTTAATAGCTTGAAGATTCAGTTTGCCATCTTATTTCCATAGCATGTTATGGTGTCAGTTTCTGCAACTTAAAGTGAAATTGTGTTAAAGCAGAATTTTAATTGGTAACAGTTTATCTCATAAAGTTCAACTTTTACCACAGGAACTACTAAAGTTTACAAAGTGGGCCGTTTGGATAATTCCGAGTTTCGAAATTGAAGGAATTATCAATTCGATCAATCACGGGGAATTGAGGAAATTGACCGAATTGATAATTTCGGTGTTTGGATGTACTTTTTGAGTAAAGAAAAGGAATTATCAATTCAGTCAATTCCGTGAATTCGATTGTTTGGAATGTAAATTGAAATTAACGAATAACGCCAATTTCCTCAATTCCGATGTTTGGTTGGATTTGGAATTGGAGATATGATCACCCAATTCTTAATGGGTGAGATTACCCCCATTTTTTTAACATTTTCTATATTTAATTTTAAAATAAATATATATATTAAATTAATAAATTAATTAGACATATTTTTGAGATTTTAAAAATAAATAATATTAGAATTACATATTGATAATATCTAATTTTTTTTAAAAAAAGGATAATTGATTTAAAAAATATTAAATTAATAAAATATTTTTTTAGATAAGCTCCAAGTAACAGAAAAGGAATTTTACCACAATGAAACAATATAAAACTTAATGCCCTGTTACAAACCTCAACTTTCATATAAACTGCAATAGAACATACCATCTTCACTTCTCTACAAATCTTGACATACCCTGTCATGCTATCAAATGCCTTTGCCACTGGGGCTTGTTGGGATGACCCAGCTGGGCTTCAAAAAGCAATGAGTCACAAAGGATTGAAGAAGAAACCTGCATGGAGTTGGATTGAGGACAGAAGTCCCAGAGGTATTCGAAGAGTTGCCATTGCTGCATTTAACTGATCCATCGATTGGTCTGAACATCACTGGCATCACAATATTAGCTGGTTGGATTAATTTCCTCATACGGGGGTATATTACTGGTATGTAGTAGCTTGGCTGCTCTTCATCATTTTTTTGCCTGTTTCTTAAGTTATACTAAAATTAGCTAAAAGATGAACGAGCAGTATCAGTCAAGCATGATTATTTCAAATCACTGCCTGTTATGTTAGAAAGGCTCAAGCTTAAACAGCAATGGTTAAAATTGTTATTTGGGAATGACTTGCTTCAAATCTTATTTGGTGTTCCATGAATGCTTTCAGGTATAGTCATGAGTGTCTTGAGTAGTTGTACAATTTTTGTGATAAATTGCAAGTCATGCGAATATGTTGTTTCTTGGGCAGGCATACTCAGCGCTCTAGAAATATCCAGCCACCAGCTACCCTTCCCATGTCCAAAGCAAAAGATTAACTAGGAATCTGGATGTCCTTTCACCTTTGCCATGACTAACTGCTTGGCCTGGTGGCATGAAGCTCATACATGATAAATGTGGTTGTGGTAAACAATATCTAATGCATGAGCTGGAGCTCGGAAAAGTTTACTGTATCACTTTGGGAGTAATCTATGAAGCGTTATCAGATGTCCAAGCTACAGAGAGTGCTTTGATGTGTGATACAAAGGAGACACTATTTTCCTGTCAGGGCTTTCCATCAGCTTTCCGCAAATCCTGATGCAGGTGCTCTCTCAATTTGATGCTTAAACTATCTGGGCTTTTGCATTGTGGAACACAATCATCGATGTGCTCGTCTCCTTGTAGCATAAGTTGAAGAAACTGATAAGAGAACTCCAAGCACATCCTATCTGAGATCAAGTAGAACACCCTAATGGCTGCATACAAAACTCATGACTCAATGCCTCTTATTCTGATCAATTTGGATTAAAAATTGTAGCAGTCATATTCGAAACTGAAGTGATCGATATATACAAATACAGTGATTGTTGCTTATGAATTTCACTTCCTATTGTTTAATAGTTTCCTTTTTCGGTACTAATAACTATTGTAAATCATCCAAACACAGTTATTTGAGGTCCTTCCTGGCCTTCCAGAACAGTTCATCGATGTCTACGTGGCAATCAAATATCTTCGTCTTCTGCATGGAGAGGACCGTTACAGGACTGGTCGGGTACTCGTGGCTCTGTATGACTGGCCCTGAAGCGACGTACTCTTCCATGATTTTGCAACACACCTCTACCTGATCACGTACTCGGGCTCGGGGACGACGGGCGTCGGGGCTCCGGGACGGACCGCCGCTCGGGCTCGGGGACGACGGCTCGGTCTCGGGGGAGACGCGCTCGGGGACGACGGCGCTCGGGCTCGGGGGAGACGCGCTCGGGGCTGACGGCGCTCGGGCTCGGGGGAGACGAGCTCGGGGCTGACGGCGCTCGGGCTCGGGGGAGACGCGCTCGGGGACGACGGCGCTCGGGTCTCGGGGGAGACGCGCTCGGGGCAGAGGGTGACGGGAATTCGGCGGAATTCCGCCGAATTCGGCTGGTATTTAAACGGCTGAATTAGGGTTTAGTGGTGGGCTGACACAGCCACATAGCCTAAGTTGCCATTAAAGCCAGCATTTCTTACCCTTTTATCTTGAACGATTTGTTATCATCCAAGACTGATTATTTCAACTTTTTGAATCATGTGATTATTGTTTGTTTCCCCTTACCGTGCCATTTAATGCAGATATCTTTTAAATGGACCAGGAGATAACAACTGTATTGTTCTTTGGATTTGGCCTCTGGTCTTTCTGGGAAGGATTTTCAGAGGTTGTGGGTATCAACATTATGCCTCATTAATATTTGCCAGTTGCTTCTTTCAACACTTTTGTTTAAGATCACATCTCTAATTTGCCACTTGTTCTGTTTTTTTTTTTTCCTCTTGTTAGAGATGCTGAAGAGTTGGTTGAAGTAGAAACAAAATTGGTTGTCATTTATCCTTATTATTCTGAATTTATTCTTCAACTTTGTAATCATTTTTTTGTTTTTGATAATATGATAGTATTCATTTGCTTTGTCTAGTTCAGGATGCTGATTTAAAAACTGATGGAAATGGAGCTAAAGGTCGTAAGATTGGTATCACATGTTAAAACAACTCTACTCTCCATAAAATCATTTGTTTAGAGCATATATTTTATATTCTCATGGATGCAACCTTGCAATATCAACAGACATGCATGTGTCAATTTATATACTTGTATGTGTACAAATTCAAATGGCATTCGAATAATTTCCTTTACAAATTACTTATGGGTGCAGGATTTTTTTTCTATTCCTTTTTTTTTAGTTTTTTCATGCTTTCTGAACAATTTAAATGACATTATCACTGATATGCTGATCTTGTGGACTTGCTAAAATTAGCATGGGATGACCACTTTGTTGTTCTGGCAGCTCATCTTATGTGAAAACTAAGATGTTTTTCTCTTCAAATTTTCTCCATCATAAGCATAGTCATTCATTGAATGTAATTTTGAATTTTTGGCTTTGACTTTCTATGATGAAGATGAAATGGTTTAAGTTGAAGCTGTAATATTAATACTTGTAATTATTTTTTACTCAAGCTTTTTATATACCTAAGATGTTGTATGTATTTTGAAATAAATTTAAATAGTATTGGTATAAGTAAAAATATAAAAAAGACACTATTGCTAATACTATTTTATAAGAAATTCAATAGTAGTTATTTTTTAAGGTATTTTCACGTGTAATCCCTTGCGATGTACTATATTTACAAAAAAAATTTCATAATTTTAGTATTTATCAATACCTTCTCTTTTTTAAATTTATTATTCACAACTCTTTGATTATCATTTAATTAAAATTTTAGTAAAAAATTTTTCTTTCACACTTTGTAAATTTTCAATTAAATTCTTATAATTTTTATATTTATTTTCTTATAATTTTTTTTATTAATTTCTCTTTCCTACTTTTTCTTCTCCTTACTTCTCTTCTCCTCTTCCTAAGCTTCTTCTTTCCCTTTCCATGGTCGGTTTCTTTTCCGAACGTCGACCGACCTCCTCCAGCCCTGTCTTGCTTCGGTCCCGTCCTCCTTTGGTGTTGCCCTATTGTAGCCCTGCCCTCTTCTGACATCGTCCTGCTCTGAGCTTGTCCTCCTCTGGCACCGTCCTACTCCAACCCCCTCTTGCTTCGGCCCTGCGTTCCTCCAACACCACCTTACTCCGGCTCATCTTGCTCTAGCCTGCCCTCCTCCTACGTTAGGAGGATGCTCGCCGTCTCCCTCACCTCCATCGCCAATTTACTCTCCTCCTCCTCCGGTATTGTCACCACCTATGGTGTACCCACTATCTCCATCTTCTCCATCACCTCCATCTCCATCATCGCCATCACCTTCTCCTCCGCCTCCATCTCCATTGTTGTCACCTGCATCACCTCAACCACCTTCATCGCTGCCACCCTTCTCTACCACCACCATCTCCATCCCCGCCATCACCATCCCCTCCACCACCATTGCCACCTCCACCACCTCCATCACTGCCTGCATCGATCACCATCTCCACCACCTCCATCAGCATATCCATCACTGCTATCACCGCCCCCACCATCGCCATCTCGGTCACCACATTACTACGCCTGGTCTCCACTACCTCCACCACCATCTCCATCACCCCCACCTTCACCTTTGTTTTCCCCACCTCCACCTATATTTTCTCTACCTCATCGATGAAGTAGAGCTGTCCAACCAAAGTTGAGGCCACGACTGACAGAAGAAGAAGAGAGAGAAGGAGGGTTGGTCTGAAAGAGAAAAGAAACTAGCCATAGAAAGGGGGGAAAAAGCTTGGGAAGAGGAGAAAAGAAGCAAAAAATAAAAAATAAAAAATACGAAAAAGAAATTAAAAAAATTTATAAAAAACCAAATATAAAAATTCTGAGAGTCTAATTGAAAAACAACAAAAGATAAAATAAGAAATTCTAATCAAAATTTTAATTAAACGATAATCAGGGGTTGTGAGTAATAAATTTTAAAATGAAGAAAATATAAGTAAATACTGAAATAGGAAGTTTTTCATAAATATAGTAAATTGTAGGAGTTGTACATAAATTTTTTTTTAATCTATGGCACCCTAATAAGGTATTGTACAAAAATATTATAGCAAAGTATGTGGGATTAATTTCAACAATCCGGAGTAGCGGAGACTTCTAGAGCTACCTCGATGCATAAATGAAAATTAATTTTAATTTTAATGTGCTATCATGTGTTATAAAAATATTAATCTCTAACAAGCGTACATCCATATTGTTAATTATCTTGACAATTACTAGGAATCTTCTAAATCAAGAAATCTAATTAATAAAATAGAGACACAAAAAAAAAAGAAAAAAAATCATTTAATTGATTTTAACAAATAATACATAACTTAAGTAAAGGTATACCCTCACTTCACAATAAATTTCAACATAAAATTATAAAAAATATGAAAAAATAAAGAGAAAGAAAAAAAGAAAGGAGGAGTTTTGGTATGTGTTGTTGTCATACTCCCATGCGCTGTACCATGTGATGTCTAACTTGAATGGGTCTTGACATGATCTTCAGTAGATATTGATAATTTAATTTAGTGGAATTGTCCAGTGGGACATAGAAAAAAAATGAGGGGTGAAGTGTTTCCAATAACTTGAGCATTAGTGATAACTTCTCCTGAGTTAAAGTATTTTCATTACCTAATAAGATATTAATGATAACTTCATTTGATTTGAAATATTTTCGTTTGCCAATAAAACATAAGTGATAATTTCATTTGATTTCAAAGTATTTTCATAGTTGATGAGGCATAGGTGATAACTTCGTTTGGTTTTGAAGTATTTTTATAGCCGATAAAGTATAGGTGATAACTTCATTGATTTTAAAATATTTCTACAGCCAATAAGACATAAGTAATAACTTTATTTGATTTTGAAGTATTTTAATAGCCAATGAGACATAAGCAATAACTTCATTTGATTTTAAAGTATTTTTATAGCAATATGGCGTAAGTAATAACTTCATTAATATTGAAATATTTCTATAATCAATAAGGCATAAGCAATAACTTCATTTGATTTTGACGTATTTATATAACTAATGAATAGTAAGTAATAACTTCATTTGGTTATGAAATATCTCTACAGCCAATGAGACATAAACAATAACTTCATTTAATTTTGAAGTGTATCTATAATCGATAAGGCGTAAACAATAATTTCATTGATTTTGAAATATTTCTATAGCCAATGAGGCATAAGTATTTGATTTTGAAGTATTTCTATAACTAATATGACATAAGTAATAATTTCATTTAGTTTTGAAATAGCATTACTCACTGCTTGTGAAGCTAGGCATAACCTTGGACTACTACTAAAGCCTTTTATAGCACATCCAGCAGAACTTAGTTTGACCTAATTTAGTTTGACTTGAACTAATTTTGATTCAGGTCAAGATGATAATATCACCCGTTATTCATAATCTTGGAGTATCATCGGAAGTTCAGCATACCAAATGGGACTTAGTTTGACTATTTAATTTTATTGGGACTAATATGATTCGGGTTCAAATTTATTTGGAATCAGTTCAATATTCAACACACAATTTTGGTTTGAGTTTGAATTGATTTAACTCGATATTGAAAACTTGATTAAATTGTAATTCACTAACTTGAAAGATGGTGATATGTTTTGATTTCTATTTCTAGAACCTTTGGTGATTAAGTTCGCGCTAATGCCTTATAACATGACTAGGAGAACCATGTAAAATATCTATTCCAAAATCACTATTGGTATTAATAGTAATTTAATTTGTAATAATGAATTTAATTCACCACGTTTAGCATCAATTTTCAAAAGAACATTTGTCAAATACTGATCATTGACTCTAGTTGGAGCAATATTGATTTTGATTCAAATATGATTTGACTTAGTTCAATATTCAAGACTCAATTTTGGTTTGAGTCTGGCTTGATTTGAGTTGAGTTCAACCTTGAATTCGAGTTTGCATCTTGATAGACTTCGATTCAAGTTCAGGTTGATTTGGTTCAATTTGGTTTTATTTCAAGCTTGGTCTAGTTTTGATTTGACTTTGAGTTTAATTCTTCAGTTTGAACTTGCTTTAACTCAATTAGGATTTGATTCGAGTTTAATTTGATTCAAATTGAATTTGATTTGAACTTGACTTAGTTTTGAATTAACCCAACTTAAACCTAATTGTGGTTGGGTCTAAATTGAATTAGATGAAGCACATAACACCTCGGTCAAATACCAAACACAAAGACCCCGAATCAAATGAAACAAAAGATTCAATTTTATATCAAGCAAAATGCTCATACCAAAACAAGATCTAACGCAAGCTTCATGGTAGACAAGAAAAAGATTATTAATAAATCCACCATAGGGAGGAATCAGTTTCCTTAGAGCTAGATTTGAAGAAACAATAACATTTATATGGATAGTATCAACAAATTTAAGACAATCATACCATCAAACAAAATGTGTTACCAAAGAATACTATTACTAATCCTAAAATTAGAATCACCATGATTTCACACCTATATTGAACCAATGAAAGTAAATTAGGCAATTCATTATATTGGTATGTGTAGAGGATACAATTTGTATAATAAACTCATTTCTGATTGCACAAATGACCTTTAAACAAGTATTAAAATAGTGACTTATAATTTTTCTTGATCGAAAAAAACATATATTGATGTTCGTGTTTTTCATGTAGTGACCAACAATATGAATAAACATAACTAATTGTTCCTCAACTAAAACATTCCTTGTATCATGCAAAATACATGTAGATACAAAAATGCAAGGACATTCATTCTCGAATAGGCTACACAATTATTATTATCATCATGTAAAACATTCTTCATACAATTCTTGCTAAACAAATCTTTATAACAAAAATATAACTATCTTATACTAATTTTCCTCTTAAGAAAATAGTACATTATAGCGCAAATAACAATCATAATAACATAATCTTTAGCCAAAGCATTTTACAAAATCAATTTCTTCTTCAATTTCATGATTACTATCAAATGCATGCGTACGAACAATAGTATTAGGAACATAAATTCTAAATCTATATTTTTAAGTCCAAATATATGCACATATAATAATAAAGATAATAAAAATATAAATTATAGATAAAATAAAAAAATAACATGCAACAATATGCATATTGCATCAAATAACTAATAGTGTTCACACATCATTTAGACCTTACTAAAAATATAATGTGTTTCATAGAAAAGATACCAAAATCAAGCATAAAAAATATGAGAACATGAATATCCACATTTTTGAAAAATATATTAAGGCTCAATCCCCATCACTGGCCAACTAGTACATAACATGATTGCACTAAAACAGTGCCCTCAAATACTCTAGTACCCTGTATTCATTACACATCAATTCTATTAGATTGTGATGATCACTTGGAGGATGGAAAAAAAAAACATGCTGCTATTAGAAATCATTTCTCGTAAATAGCTTGAATGGGTACAACGTTATCTAATAACAGTATACATAGTCAGATTTTTTTAAATCAACGCATAGCAAAATGATCACTAGGAGTATGAAAAAGACATTCACTTCAACTAGTAAGCATTTCACAATTTAATATCACCAATAGAGCATGTGTTCAAATAACCAAGTTAAGGTGCAACAACTATAGAGCTTGTATAAATAAATGATTATGTAAACAAAAACTCAAATGATCTTCCATATTTTTTAAGATGTTAATCACAAATTCGATCATTGACATTATCATAAACCTCAACCAAATATGAATTCAACCAAAATTAAAAAATAAATAAATTTAATTGTCGCCACTCGAGCCGCTCAAGCAATTGATGCTCTCGGCTACGCAACCATCAAAGACCATAGTTAAATCCAAAACAACCATTAGAGGACACAGCTCAACTAGCTGGCAACATCCAAAGCACTTCAACCCTCGTTGAACCAAAAACATAAATAAGCAACGAGGTAGGCAATACACCGAATATGCTGCACCCTCAAAAGTTAAAAGTACATGTAAAGGGCTCTCAATGATTTTATGAGCCAGACAAACAATCCATCAAAATAGTGTTAGCACAAATTTGCATTTCTCTTATCATCATAATAATTCAAATAGATATCAGCAATCTCACCTAAAGAATAGAAACGCTAGATGTGTAGTGTATTTCTATATTCTGCTTGATTATATATTCCATCAGACAACCACAAAATCCTTCCAGGTAGCAGCATCAATTAGCTCACTAGAAGCACCTCTAAAATCCTTTAAGAACACCATCAAGATCAAAATGCAAGCTCTCCATGTAACCAAAAAACAGCAACATTTCCCCAAATGACAGATCCCCAAGCACAAGGAAACAAAAATTACCTTGAAACCATCTTGATTCTGATAGACCACAACGAAACAAATCAGGAAGGGGGCAAATCAACCCACAAGCATCGCAAACCAAACCATTTTCCACAATCCATCACAAATCAGCCATCAAATCAGGATATTGGTGACAAATTTCAGTGATTCAAATCAAACACATCGGAAGAAAATCTCACAAAATCACAACCAAAACCGAAAATTTCCCCCTAATTTGAGCACCGAATGAAATGCAGGACACGATTGTACCTCAGGAATGCATCAAATTTGGTTCCTTGCTGCCAAAAATCCAATCTTTTTGATGAAATTTTTCACAAGAGAGAGACAGAAAGGTTAGGGGTTGAAAAGCAGGGAGAGAGTGAAGAAGCAAATCGGGAGACAGTGAAGCTCGACAGAGCAATGGAGAAGCAGATTAGAAGAGAGCAGAGGGGAGAAGTATATTTGGAGAGAGTGGAGCTTGACAGTGCACCGGGGAAGTGGTGTCTTCCCTGACAAGATCATGGGCCCACCCTTAGGGCTCACTTCTGCCAGAACTAGCTAAAACCGACCCTTAGGGCCCACCCTTCCCCGAGTTCATTGCACCCATGCACCCGAACTCAAGGCCGAGTTCCCCGAGTTCCCTAAGTTCGGGTGCACACTACCTTAGTGTAAGTTTTGAGCATATTTCAATTCCAAAATGCCAGTGAACAGGTAGCCTGTCACCTAGAAATAAGCAATTTTTCATTTTTGAGATTTTCTTAGGCTTCGATGCCACCTAGAAACAGGCAAAAATCATATGTAGGATATAATAGACAATACTAGGTTTTACATCTAGAAGTTGATTTCTAAAACATTATCCCCTGGATCAGCATGGTTTGCACATTAAGATATCATACCTCGTCATTAAAAACGAGAGAGGATTAACAAGTGAAATACCATATCACAATTGGAGGTCACAGCACCTTTTTCTTCTTCCTTGGAGGTTCTGATTTACTTCCTGAGAAAAAGATAAGGGAGTTTGATCAGTGGAATAGTTGTTTGCTTCCAAACAGACACAGAAGGACTATTAAGCATGGCAAATACACTGCAATAACACAGTAATAGCATGAGACTGCAGGAAAAGCGTTTTACAATAGGTTGAAGGTGAATAATTGGAAAACCAACACCACTACTCTGTCATTTAGTAGTCTCACCATCATGATTTTGATACAAACTGCACCAGAAATCAGCCAAAGATACTATCTATTTTATTTCCATATAAAGCTGAGAAAGAATCCCAGATAGGGAGACAGCTCTTAAAATTCAAACTGATAGGGTAAATCAAGGTGAATAAGAGATGCAAAAGGGAATAATAGATTGCTGAGACTAGCATACACATCCAATATAAGTGCAGGACATTTTTCTAATGCATTTTGAAATTCAATAGATGATGTTACAAGAGGTGACTGTTGACCTGAAGCCTATGAAGGTGGGAATGCACACAAGTATCAATTGACACCAGTGCAGCATGTACAATTCTTATCAAGGTTTTAAGTTTTTGCTGAAACTGAAAGAACCTGCAATACTTGTTTATTTCACAACCTAAATTTAGGTGAGGTGGATAAGTTTCTCATACTTTATGTACACAATTCGAGTTCGAATTCTGGGTGACACAATTTATTTTTTTTAGTATTTTAGGTATTTTCCATCCAAAAAAATTACATATTTAATAATTTTAAAAATATGCATATGTAAATTTTTTTGTATTTTTTGTAAATTTTATAATGTTTTTGAATTTAAAGTCAAAATATAGTCAAAGAAAATTAAAAAAGAATTTGGCTGAAATCAGAACGAGATTGGTTTCTGCCAAACGGCCAAAATGTATTGGTTTCGATGGATGTCAAAGCCGATCCTGAAAGCAAAACTTAAAACCTTGATTATTATCCTCCCAATTAAATAACTTACAAGTAGAATAAACTAATTTGGAGTAAAAAAATGCTTGGTTTAAAAGAAGCAAAGAATAACAGGTCGTTTCTTGGTGCATTCTCATATAAAGCTCAACGGAATGAAATATGTTGCGAGTACAAGACCAATTACGATTGCAAGTGGCATATCTTGATCTAAAAGGCTCACTAGAAGCTGAAGGATCGTCACCATTTACAGCTTGCCCAGGTCAGGTTTGGCATGAGCTGACTGATGCTAATCATTAATAGACCTTTGCAACTCCAAAATGTTGTATTAAAAAAAAACCTCCAATTTCCAAATGCCATAATCCAGTATTCATGTACAACAATTCATCAACCAGAGAGTAAAGGACAAAATGCTAGGGTCAAAATGAACAATAGCTCCAGTGAATATTGAAAAAGAAAAAACTCTTGGCATTTTTGGAAGCGAAATAGGGATAGTCAAGTAGGTGTAGTTCTATCAGGACAACGTCTTTATGAAGCCTGAAGTCATTCAGTTAGCATCAAGACCAAGCAGATAAATTGTATGATGCAAATTCCTAACAGTGGAGGAAACCCAAATAAAATCTCAACTAGCCACTTAGAAATAGCAGAAATACCACGCAAAAAAGAAAATTAACTGCTATAAATGACATCAACATGAATTTCTAAATGTCCATCAACTGTGATTGGATAAAAAGCAATCCAAGCCCTCCATATACTTTTTTTGGGGTTATGCATTGAGCTCATAACTTATGAGAAATCTTAGCTTATACATGCAATAAGGGAAGAGATCAAATGTAATAATATATTGCATTCCCTTTTTTTCCTAGGAGTGGACCATGATCCACAATGTGCTCGTAATAGATTTTGCACCAAGAAAGATGGAAAAACAACATAAATAAGTTCTTTTGTTTTCTGAGAAGTAACTAACCAATGGAGAGTGAGCTGGAAACACCTGCACCAGCTATTCCAGTAATCCTACCATCCTGTTATCACAATGATAGATGTCAACAAAAAGATAGATAACAGGCTAACAAATAAGCATTTCCAAATACTAAATCAAAAGAGGGAAGAATACATGCACTCCAGTCAAAGCATATAAAAGATA
Source organism: Trichopus zeylanicus subsp. travancoricus (assembly GCA_005019695.1). Lineage (NCBI taxonomy): Eukaryota > Viridiplantae > Streptophyta > Magnoliopsida > Dioscoreales > Dioscoreaceae > Trichopus > Trichopus zeylanicus. Next base: position 84,964 of record RXID01014914.1, read on the forward strand.
ACAGAATGACAGAAATTGTGCACTACGTACAGGAGAAAGGAAAAGAAAACTTAAAGGCAAGCAAAACAGAACCTAGAGGTGGCCAGGATTGCCAATTTGTTGTAAATGGTACTCTAAGAATAGAATAATATAATAAACTACAACATGAACAGAAAATGACATCACAAACTTACTATGTGCAGCATCTTAATCAAACAAACGAAGCTACTCAATTGACCTTAAAAGATTGTTCTTCATCTCAAACTCCCTCCTTCAGTTGTGCTTATGTGTTGCTGAGCTCCTAAAATCTATTACCAAATTCATGAGGGCTATATTAGCCAATCATAGGCCTTCAAATATAGAAATGATGTACTGATTTACAATTTAGGAGAACAGACACTCTAAGCTTAGCTCACAAATATCAGATATTAAAATCTCAAAGTGAATCTGTGACAAATTAGGAATGAGATATTCTCAAAAAAATATGTTGCAAACACATTAGTTATGTTCTAGACAACGCATATTCAGAAACAGATCCACAAGAAGATATTGAACCATCAGCCACGATAGCAAAGTAATGAAAAGTTAATACTTAACATGCATACAAGGATAAGGTAAGGGTTTGAAGGAGCTTGTTCTGATCTAGAGCCAATCTTACTAATTGATAACTAAGATAATTCAATTAGCCACCCAAAAGCCTAATAGCTGCTATACTGAAAACGTATCTTCATGCAAATGTAGAGTTCAAATGGAGAAGTTTAAGCTTCCATACATGCAAGCTAGTGGAAGCATGGTAAGACATTGTGACTAACCAGATCATAGACTAAGTGCTGGCACCAGCTGGATAGTGCAGGAACAAGCAACCGACCTGCATATATTTCATTTGCTTACGAAATTGAGGCAATGGGGACCTTGAAAGGAGTAAAGAATGATTTCAAGTCCAATTTACCTGATCTTGATCTACTTAAATTAAGATATTCGGGTGAAGTAACAGATTCCATGTGCCTTGTAACTGGAGTGTGAACCTAGAAACATGCAAAGAATTTGAGAGCTTGTAGGGTTTATCAAAAGAATCCATGTAGCTGCACAGAAAGGAGAAGTATGACTGAAAAAACTAAGTAACCAATCTGCATTGCAACTCAGCAGTTGACTTACAGTCTACGGATGACAGATGTACAGAGCAAATTTTACCTAATCATATTTGCAAGTGCTTATTCAATTCCGTTAGTAATTATATACATAACTGAAGACCAAAATACTAAATACAACACACCTAACTGATCATAAAACAGAACTAAATCATTGTTATTGGTCAGTTCAGTTGGTAAGTTTGGTTTTGACCAAATTATTCTTTGGACAATTGTTACATATAAATTGATGAAATTAAAGCATTAGCCTCAATATTTAAGGCCCTGTTTGGATTGAGATGATCACCAAGTTAGTATAACTAAGGGTTAGTACGACTATTGGGTTAGTCACAATCTTTAGTCCAACTAAGAACTGGAGCATTTGGATGTGATTAGCAACAGTATGACTAGTGAGGTATTTGAGTAGCAATTTTTCAAAAAATGCCCTTGCTTTGTTTGATATGCAGTTATGGAATAAGGGCAAATATGTAACTACGATATTTAGGGCAAAAATGCTGAGGCAAAGTAAGTCTTGCCCCGTTTGGATGCAAGTTAGCCTAAGGAAAAGATCAACATGCACTGCTCTTTTCTTTCATCCCAATCCAAGCTGCACCTGAAGTACTATTGAAAAGAGTATCATCAATTATTTGTTAACTATAACAAACTTTCAGGATTTTCAGGTTAAGGAACCCATCAAAGCATCAAACTTTATGATACTGAAAAAGCAAAACGTTAACAGCTCATTTGAGTGAAATACAGTCATGACTTACAGGTGGACAGCTTGGTCTCCAAATTGTTCTTCCTCTGGCAACATATGATCCTTTTTTTTGTCAGATTGCAACTCAGCTTGGATGTCAGACTAATCTGCCTGTTTAAATTACATCCAGCAAGATATAAATGTATATCCTAGTTTATGCACTATTCTAACTCTTAAAACACCCGAAATCAAGTCAGAATCAGAATTAATCAAACAGATCATCTATACTTACACATCTATGATTAGCTTTCTTCATGTGGTTCCCTTGGGTTGTGACTGTTTTATTATCCTTAGAGTGGTGCTCTGTTGCAACCGGTGACTGGCTTGCTGGATTGGATGAGCTACCAACAAAAATCCAGGAGTTACTTTTTTTTTTGTGTTGCCCATACCAAGCTTCATATCAGCACGCCCATCACAGAACTGGATCTCAGATGGAATTGAAGAACCATGATTATCCTGTTTGATGTTGCCATCCTTGCATTTTAACCTATGATTACCTTTCTTCCCACAGCTTTGACTTGCTCTTTGGCATGTTTGCAACTAGATTTAAGCTTAAAATCATTTCCTACCTGTGCTAAATTTTCATTAGGAGGAACAGATGCAGCCATATTCACTCTAACATCCTCCTCTATTATGGTCTTTTCCATTTCTTGACCACTTGCCTTTCCATTTAGTAACTTTGTCCCACTAGTCAATATTCCAGGTCCAAAATTGCAAGAAGTTTCTTTCTTGTAATCTGATTTCCCTTTAGTAGAATGAGTATTGTATCTTTTATAAGGGGTGAAGTTCAATTTATGAATGACTGTTGCAGATGCAGCATCCATATTTGAATCCAAGGAGCCAAGTCCTATTGAGGATTGTGATTCAATCAAGTGCAAAGGATAACTTCTTGTCTTCTCTTCAGAAATTACAGATTCAGGTAACGCTGATTCAGAACAGTGAATATTAGTTTTCCCATTTGTGAGTTCACATTTCTTGCCTCCTTTGCCAATGCTTGTAGGTCCTTCAATTTCCATAGGGGATTTGTCTAAGTACGGTTCCACTTCTGATGCTTTTGAAATTGTCTCATCAGCATTAAAGACCACTGCTACAGTAGAATTATTTACAGGATTAACAGAACAATTATTATTTTCTTTGAATATTCCAAGACAGGCATCATCTATTTTGTTTGGTGAATGTGTTGAAATTTCAGAAATAACAACATTAGGTGTCACAGAAATGTCAGAGTTCCTCGAGGTTTTTTCACCATGCAAGAAAGGCCTCCTTTGCGTTCTGCCAACTTTCCTTCTTATTTTTTCAATTGAGATATTTGGCTGTTGAAGTGATTTTGCAGCATCATTTTGCGGACCAGGCACTTCTCGTGCAGATGAACTCTCTGCATTGCAAGTTCCAGTGTTTTCAGAACCATGATTCTTTCCCAACAGCAAATTTGTCTCTACTTCCCCAAGTTTAAGACGTTGCACATCTAACTCTTTCAGGACATTTTTGCTGACCAAATTTATTTCTGCCATGTTTGTAGCATCACTGCTGTTCAAGTTCCTATGATCATTTTGCAATTGGTCCACATTTTGGTAAGTTTCTTGAACAGCGGTGCGCTGATGATCACCCTTCTTTGGCTCATTCACAATTTGCAACAGATTTTTCATTTGCATGGCTGAATCAGTCTTGGGCCAGCTATCACTTTTTGTTTTTGCATTTATGGAAGACTTCTGTGAGAGGTTATTGCTCAATGCAGTCACTTCCTCCATTTGAGCATTTTTTCCTAGAACTTCCTCACTGACCAGAGAACAAACATCATGCCCTTCCTTTTCACTATGATTGGTGGCAGTAAATTGAACACAATGATTTACTAAGACTTCATTTCCATCACTGCCTGCCTGCCTTGGGTTACTCTTTTCACATCATGCTTGCTGGTTCTCACATTTGCCAAACATGTTTTCATGGCGGGTTGACTACAAGTTTGTGCATCTGAACAAGTCTGGGATATAAGATTTATTGAAGTGTCTACAGTGAACTTTTCAGGATATCAGACAAGTTGCTTGTTACCATATCATGATCTGAACTTAAAATGTCAATCAATTTGGCCAATGGAAACTTATCCACATGAATTGGAAATGTACTATCTGAACTACCAGCATTTTCATTTAGCTTATCAACACAAGATACACTTCTTTTTGGAAGACTTTTAGTGATAGGACATTTTACAGGAAAATCAACAACATGCACATCCCAATTGTAAGGAAATCCTGTTAAGAATCGCCTGCAAACCTGTAAAAATTAAGGCAATAGACTTCTCTATGAGGCATTGAAAATTTTAGTGCTTTCTAAGGGCAATGTTTCCTAAACAATGTATTATACATTCAAGGTAACAAGTAATTCTTCCTTGCTAACTTATATGGTAGCAACAATCCTGTAGATTTACAATTCTATAATATATCACATGTGAAAAATGTTTTCTAAAATGTGGTTTTGTTTTGCAGCATAAGCACTTTCTCTAAAGAAATGAACAAATGTACCAAAATGAACAATCCAAAAGTCCACAAACCTCTGGAGGAAAACCATTATGATGCATACGTCCTTTGTTTATAACACCTTGTATCCTGACTGTGACCTCATCTACTGTCTCAAGAGTGAAGGCATCATACCACTTTACTATAGGTGCAGAATTGAACACTCTCTTTGCATGTTGCCTGTAGTAACGAAGTATTGAAAATGACAATATTATATGACAATGACATATAGCCTAATCCTTGTTACAATATGCTAAGGATGAAGTATATGCTTTAAGATTGAGGTAGTTAAGGACAAATCACATAGTTTTCTTGACTCAGGCTAAAAGTTCAACCATTAAAATCTAACCTAGACTATCCATTAGTTGCCTCTAAAAATGGACAAATTGTACTGTGGTAAATTTTGAAGGAAACAGTTAAATAAGAAAATAAAGGGGCAAGACAAGAAACACATTTATAGCAATCAACAGGTTACCCTGACCCAGCTTGAAAAATAGGCTTAGGCTTACAATGCAGAGGATCTAGGATCAATCTGAAACAGATCCAAAAATCACCCAACAAGTTCTAGACTGGCTGCTCAACCACCCTGCGGCATGCAACACGCACCCCGGCGCCCCCCCACACCACCCCCCTGCCCACCTTTAAACTTCCTCAGTTCTCTTCTACCTTCTTAACACTTCCCCCCGGCTTCCTCCCTCCATTATCATCTTCCATTTTGACAACTACATTAACTTTTGACTTTGTTTAATGATGGCAAATTCAAAAAACCAAAACATTCAGCTAATTCAATCATTTAGGTTCAGAAGTGTAAGTCAAAACCTCGAGGTAACTGCTTCTCCATTGCAAGGGCGAGCGAGTTCTATTGCTATAGATCAGCAGTAGAACATTCAAGAAAATTCACGATGCCAAACTATAGGTTTCTCCACATTCATATTTTCCTAGCTATCTTGCAAGTATATATGAAAGGGAAGTGGAAGTTGACCCTGTCAAGTCTAAGAAGCTAAATAGAATTGTTTGTTCAAAATCAGTTCTTTATAAACACTTGTGTCTTGCATATTGATACAGTTCCATTAGGCTATTGTAAAAAACATTTGAAGGATACCTCCAAAATTCCAAATTTTACGAAATACCTCATAACCCTCGATGACCAGGTTTAGAAAACTCTACCCGCGAGTAGTCAGTCCACAAACAGCGAGTCCACTTTCACCCCCATCGGTTTCCGCCCTGCTGAGCCACCAATCGAACAACAAAACCTAGAAATGTTGGGTGAGAAAAAAAAAATCAGTCGTTAATCCAACGACAAAATCCCAAAACCTAGAAATTTAGGGGGAACACTTAACGGATTTTTGATCGGAACCTGGAGGGAAGGGCGTGAGGGGGGTCGAGAACCGGCGAAGATCCAAGGCAGCAGATGGCAGCGTCTCCGTCGAGGTCCTGGCTGTGGAGCAGTGTCCACTTCCCATTCTAAGGCTTTGATCTGGATTTGCTGAGACTGATATTTCTTAAAGGGGAAAAAAGGGAAGAGGGGATGTGAAGAGGTGGACGCTTCGCCAGGGAGGACAGCAGGGACATCGAAACTGGGTAATATTGGTAACGGGTTAACCTTGATTAACATGTTCTATTGAAATTAATGTCTAACCGCGCGCAATACACGTTTATTTTTACTAGTCTAATTAAAAAGTTTATTGTACGACCGTCTAGCTCATATGCTATAGTCGTCAAGCTCCGCCATACTGAAATTCAAACTCCAAATAAATCAACCAAGAATTTCGTGAAGCATGTTTTTCCTGCGAACGATATTTTGGTTAGATAACTTATTTTTGCCAATTAAATTTGTTGTTTGTCGATCCATTTAAATTTTTATAAATAAATAACTTTTTCATGTGTTTTAAGTTATTTTTCATTATATATAATGCTTATATTTCTCTCACTAAAGACCGAGTCAAGATTTTTTATTTTACTAATTTTACCTTATCAAAATCGTAGATTTTTTTAACTTCTTCGTAACTTCCTCCTATTCAAATGCAACCCTCAAATCTTGACTCTTATCCAAATGATTTATTCAAATCTCTCTTTTTTAATACAAATTCCTTATTTAAAATCACCTCCATCTCCACTCCAATAATTCCTTCTATCTCTCTCCCTTCATACTTTATACACCAATCTAACCCTAACACGGATCATCTCTCCTTTCAACCATGTCCTCCATGAAGCTCATCATCTTGGCTGTCATTCTTTGCATCTCTATCTCCACCAATATTGTTCTTGGCCAAGGTGGAAGCCCCGGGTCCAATGGCGCGGAATGCTTGCCGAAACTCATGGTATGCACAAGCTCCCTAAAGGATCCCAAGCACCCTGAGCTACAGTGTTGCAATGCGCTTAAGGATGTGCTTGCTCACGATCACCAGTGTCTCTGCAATCTCTATAATGATGCTGCTTTCTTGAAGAAGTTCCAAATCACCCAAGAGGACATGCTCGACCTTGCCAAGAGTTGCGGCGCTAACGCCAATGTTAACCAATGCAAGGCAAATGGTATGCTTCTTTGTTTTGATCTTTATGTTTTTATGTTTTACTTGTATTTTCTATTACGGTTTTGAAGTTTTTTTTTTAATGGTTGTTGTGTTCCACAAGCCGGACCAACTCCAGCAACTCCAGCGACCCCAGCGACTCCAGCGCCCCCACCTAGAACACCTCATGCAGGTAATACATATAATCACTATTTTCAAAAATATTTATATATTTATCTTAATCTTTCTAGATTTAGTATTAATATTTTTCTTATCTTTTTTGGCGAGAAACCAGGACCATCATCAGGCGGAGCTAACTTTGGAGTAAGCATGATCAATATGATCAACATATTTGTGACTATCTTTGTATCATTGGTTCTTTTCTCTGGAGTGAATTGTGTCCTGGATGCCTAGCGTTATGATTTTCTATGGGCATATTTCACTTTTAACTAGTTTATAGTGGCATTCAGTTCTTTATTTTATTTTCAACGATTGTCCTACTCTCTTTTTTAGGAGAATAAAAGTTTATTTCGTATAATATCATCACTATTGTTGTCAAATTCTACTATATAGATATAATATTATGGGAGTCTTGATTTGGGTTTGTTCATTAATGGGTTCACGCACATCCCAAAATGAGCTTGTATCCTATACTAAAAAAATTTTAGTCCTCCTACATAAAATCTTGAAGAATTTTGACTTGAAATAATAAACTAACCCTAAAAATTGGGAGTAGATATTATGTCCTGAACTAATTCATAATAGTTACTTATAATTTTATTACATTCTAAAATTATAAGTAAATATTAAGTTACTTCGAATTAAGGATAAAAATTGCTCATTATATCAAATATATGCAACGAAAAATTATGTGAAAGAACTTTTAAAAATGTCAAAAATATTTTCAAACCCAAAATTCACTGTTATTTCCATGTAATCTACCTTCTATTTTAACTCTTGCATCTCATTCTTTCCTGGAAGAGTCCACAACAAAATATAAAATATATAAAGTAGTGAACACTAAGCATTGTCAAGCTAATGAAATAGTAAATCTCCCTCTTTCATCAGATTAAAATAATATATATATGAGTTAAAAAGTACTAAATCAATTTTGATATTATATTCTTCAAACGGAAAATCCCAATCATTAATATTGATTTATACCATAAATATTATCTAAAAAAATTAGTTTTGCATATTTTATAAATAATATTGATCCAAATATAAAAGCACATAACATAATAAAATTAAAATTTATATAATAAAATATTGGAATTGAAATTTTGATACTTGCATTTTGATGCAAGTATAATAAAATGCATGTGAATATAATTTTACTTCAAAATGATGTGTTTATGCCATAGCTTTATCAATATTATACATTAAATGCTAGCCATTTTATAAACATCTCTATATATTGTGCAAAATTTTTAAAATATAGTAAAATTTTGTCCATAAATACTTTCAATAATTTAGATTAATAAGAAAAGTTTTGATTTTTAATTTGAGTTTCTAATATTAAAATAATTTAGTTAACAAAATAATCTGATAATATTTTACCTAAATTTTTTTCAAAGGGGAATATATAAAAAGAGAGAGAAGAGCTAATATCCTATTGGTAGAAATTGACCCCAAAGCTTACGTATTTCTGCATCTTTGATATTGCATGAAGAAAAGCACTTATTTTAATAAAGTTCACCTATTTTTTAAACTTTAAATGAGTTTACCATATAAATCATTTTTTGTCTCTCCTCTTTACAAAGTCTCTTTATTTCTCTTCTCTTTTTATCTCCTTTAATTTGCAAGCTATTTTTTCTACTTAACAATTTAAAAAAAAACATGTCACCTCCTCTCTATATGTAAAGAGTTATATGATATTGTAATCAAATAAATCTTTGTAAACTAATATTATTAATGAAATATTACCTTCTTCTCTATAAGATTCGTCGTATCTATCATCTTCCATATCTTCCATGCCATGAAACACCTCATTCTTGAATTCCTACAAATTTTAGTTTAAATACAATAGCATAAGAACTAACCAAAATTCGGAGCAAAATAACAAGTCGATATAACAAGAGACAAATGAATAATTTTATCATTGCTTTTTATATTCAACTATTATGCCCTTTTTTTTTTACCACATTTGCCACAAGTTCTTGGTCTTAGTTTCTTAAGTTTTTTCTAAATAGAATTCAAAAATCATTAGACCATTCATCTATCTTTATGACGTGATTAGGAAGAATTCCTCATTGTAGGCGTGGTAATTGGGATTTAGGGTCAAATTTAAATTGAATCAAACTTATAGTATTATATTAAATAAATCAATTTGAATCTGATTCATATATTAAACAAATCAAATTTCTGAATTTGAATCTAACCCGATTTATAAACTGGTCACTCCACCTGAATTGATCCATCCATTTATTAAAAAAGTGTCATGACTTGTCTGAATTGACCCAAATTAATAGTAATTTACCCTAATCAATCTGAATTGATTCGACATATTTAACTAACACTAATGATTTTAATATATTTTAAATAATTTTTTAAAAAATATTATTAAAAGTAATTCTAATAATAAAATAATTAAATTATAAATAATAATTTTAAAATTTATTAAATAATTTCAATTAAGTTAATTTGTAAACGGATTGATCCAATTGATCCAACTCAATATGACTCATTTATATTCTAACTAGATAAATGAGTCAACCAGGTCATAAACTATAATCCGAAATTTTTTGGGCCATAATCGAATCAACCTGATTACAACCCAAATTCAATTATAACAAATTTAAATTCATTTAATTTGAGTCAAATTAAATAAGATTAACAAATTGGGTTAATGGATCGAATCACATATATACTATAAGGTCTACCTAATTGTATGTTCATTGTTATCACTCATTGGGCAACTTACATAAGAAATAAGAGGAGCATCCCTTAATTTTGTAGCTAGTTTCATTTTTAATTCCTCAATTTCAAGCAACAACTTATTAAGTTATTTATCAGGATACTCAAAGGTTGGAATATAAATGCATCCTTTTGTGGCCACTTTTAACATTTCTTTGCACAAATGCATTAAACATTATCAACTCTTTAATAAACTTTGTCATAATGTAATTATATAGTATGTTTAATGAACTTTAAGATGTATTAACATCTTCAATGCATTTGCACATAAGATCCCACTAAATTCAAAATAACTTGCAATTACATTCTACTTTGCATTCAGAAACATTAGCAATCACTCCATATGATGCTTTTCTAGTGTTTGGCTTGCTCTGTGAATATTTCAACATAACATAGCTCTTGTGTAAACCTTGCATGCATGCTTTTCCAAAGAATGTGCAAACCACAATGATTGCTTATTTCGGATTAACCTAAAATCTTGTCGTAGCTACTTTTAATTATTTTCTCATATTAAGAAACAAATTGATAAATGGAAGTTTGGTGGTCAAGAACACCCTTAGAAGACAATGTTCATGATTTCATTATGTTGTGTTGAATTTATATATAATAGCAAAAAAGGGCAAAAAAAATAGCAAAAAAAGAAAGAAAATGAAGAATGATAGTAGCTAGACTTGAATAATGATATAGATTCTAGATTAGAAAAAATAGGGTTTAACAAGCCTTTGGATTGAAATCAAGAAAAATGCTCACTCATCTACTTCAAGATGATAGAAAAAGGTCACATCAAAAGGTTGCCTACATCTCAAGAAAATGATTAGTAATTTCAAGAATTTCCATAATAAAAATTAATTAAAATAAATAAAAATTATGAGTGGTCAAAACAGAAGTGCTTCATATATTTTTTATGAAGTGGATGGAACTCTATGATTTGAAGACGTACTAGGATGGATACTTTACTGCATATGAAATACAATCTCTTTGAGCATTTACCATTCTAAAATGCACACATAAAAGGAATTGAAAAAAAACTAAGCATAGCTGCCTTATGATTGCCCACAAATCAAAGAAAATATAGAGAATAAGAGAGTAGCGAGGAAAAAAACATAGCTATAGAAAATTGTACATTATATTTTGAGAGGATGAACCCTATTTATAGGGTTTTCCCATGTAATCTCCATTATAAGTACTTATAGCAGAATATTATAATGCAATAAAATTGAATTAAATGTATTAAGAAATGCTCGTGCATTTCTATTTTAGAATCGTTGGGCTCAAATTTTTAATTGATTTTATTTTGATTTTCTTAATATCAATAATATCCAACAATAACATGACCATAGGCACTTTAATGCAGATTTAGGGGAAACAATATTGTTTGGTTTACTAATTGAGGTCATGCATCCCTTTAGAAAGTAAAATAAAATTTGTAATCTTTTTGTGCTAGTCTAGTAGTAAGCTTGATAAGGAATTATATAAATTTGGTACAACTCTAGTGACAACCAAACACCGTGAATTGTTTCGAGACTTTATGATTTTATTTCAAGTATCAAATAAATCCTGTTTGTTAATTATTTACAATAAAACTTAAGTATGACATCGCACATTGATTCATAATCTTAGCTTTTAACTTAATATCCTACTGCTTGCATTTATCACATCTAGGGTTATACTTTGATAAGATGTTATTTGGTGGCAAGGTAGAATGTTATGTTGACCTTTGATTGGGTTATATTTTCAAGTTTCAAGAATAGGATTTTCAAACAAGAAGCATTCAGGAATCCATGACTCTTTCTACAGTGATTGGTACAAGGCCCAAAGTAGAAGATTGATAATTAATTAGTTCTTCCTTGTTAATCTAACTATTTAGTAATAAAATCATCTTGTTCTTACTTTAAGAAAATTTTTTGAGGAATCATCATATTCACTAGAATCAAATGTTAGAACCAAAGGCTAAATAAAACCAGCTCAAAGTAGTACGTGATCATTGTCCACATTCTTTTGATTAATTTCTTGGTAAGGAGGAAGCCTTCCTCAAGGCTTCTTCAATTTATTGTTTATATGATATTTGAAACAGGAGGCATTTCTAGTTGCAGTAAACAGATCCATAGATCTAATTTTAGACTATGTATTTATTTACCTAATAACAAAAACTTAAAAAGAGGACTTGCAGTGGGAATGATTTACATCAAGGTTTTAATCTTTGCCTAAAATCAAAATATTTCGTTTTTTATTAAGAGCACAATGAAATAGTTTTAGGAATCATTTTGAAAATTTAGCATATTTAAAATCATGAAATGTTTGAAATAATTAAAATTGTCAAAATCGTTGAAATGAAACCATCAAAACATATCATTTTCAATGAATGTAGAAATTGATTTCAAAATTGAAACTTAAAATCTTTATTTACATACTGTACTCATAGCAAATTTGATGTTGGTTCCAAATAAGGAGGTAGAAAATATTTTTATTTTGATAGATTGATGCTATTTACTAGTTTTGCAAGTTCCTTGCTTAATTTATTTTTTCTTTGTCTAGTACTTTCTCCAAAATATAATTTTTTTATGATAACTTTCTAAAAAATAGCAAAATTATATATAATTTTTTAACTTTTTCATAATTATATGCAATCCTTTACTTTATTTTTAGGTCGAGATTCAGCCCTTTGGGCTCAACTAGCCCAAAAAATAGATAATTATAGTCGAGTTAAGGGATAAAATATTCATTTTATTTTTTTTAACTCAATTTACTTTGGGAACAATGTCATGGCTAGCTTTTGTTCGCATGTAGGAATAAAATTAGGATTTTCTCTATGAATTTTTTATCTACCCAAAAACTTGAATTTTTTTTCCAAATTTTTCAAGGAATTTGCATATAGGAGTCTCACATTGAAGCAAGTAATTTTTTGTCCTCTTGTTTTTCATCTATTTCTCGTATGTAGGCTTAAATTTGATGAAGTAATAGATGTGAGTGTTATCTTGAAGACTATTTTTAATTTGGTTGTGGAAGCTATAATTTAAATAAAATTTTGATAATTGTGTTATGAGTTTTGAGTTCATATAATCTTTGATTGTTATATTTGGTTTAGGTTTATTTAGGTGCACTGGTGTGTTTGATAAAATGCTTTATGGAGAAAATTTTGTTTATTTAGGTACTACAATGACTTATTAGTATACTATAATGTAATATAAACTTATGTCGACTCCAATTGTTTTCTAAATAATAACAATTTGATTTTTGTGTCTAACGATTTAACATCATATGATTCAACTAAACCAATAGATATTACATATGTTAATATATATATTTTTAGTTGATATTTATTTTTATTTAGGGTTCACTACAATTGCTTATGATTAGATGTTTAATGATTTTAATTACATATTTGATTATTGAAGAACCTTCTCTGGTAATGCTACTCTGTCAACACAGGAAGCATTTTGTTTTGGAGTTGAGGTAGGTTTTTTTTAGAAATTCAATTGCAAGATAATAATGAGAATTTTGATGTTTATTTTGTTATTTGACTTATAATATGTTCTAATTGATATTTAAATATTTTTGTGAACTAGGGAGTATTGGCTTTTGTTTATTTCTATGATAGGATTGATTATTGCTATGTATTTATTTATAAATATTTGCTTGTTATTGAACATTGTGAAATTAAAGTATTTGCTTATTATTAAATATTGTGAAATTAAAGTATTTACTTATTATTGAACATTATGAAATTAAAGTATTTGTTTATTATTAAGTATTGTCTTATTTTTGTTAGTAGCTACCAATCAACTTATTCATATTATTGCAAGTAGTAGACTTTGCGGTTTAAAATTTCGGCCGAAACCAAAACGTTTCGGTTTTGGGTATAAATGAAATGTTTCATCTTGGGTTTCGATTTCGGATTTCAAAAATATATTATTTATATTTATATATTATAATTATATTATAAATCATTATTAGTTCAGTGGTTAAGGCTTTAATTGGGTCTCAATTGAGACCCGGGTTTGAATTTGATGCAAAGCAAATTTTGAATTCTCACATAATTTTCGCTTTTTTATCAAAAAAAATTCAATTAATATTTTAAAAATTCATATATAAAATTTTTTAAAAAAAATTTAAATTCAAAGTCAAATTTTAGTCAAAAAATTTAAAAATAATTTGATCAAAACCGAAACGGGTTTGAAACGAAACCGAAACAATCGAAATAAATCAGTTTTGGTGGTACCGAAATCGAAATCGAAATCGAAACTTAAAATTTTGACAAACCTTGACTAAAATCAACACTCAAATTTTTTATATTATTCTTTATTGTTTATAGTTGATAGTTGATGTCAGCTGTTGAACGATGAGTTTGAAGCTTTTTGGATTGCTACTGAATATCAGTTTTTTTAAATTTTTTTTATGAATTTTGCATTATTTTTGTAGTTGATTCTCATGCTTATATAGAGAATTCCTCAACATCTAGATGCAGAAGTATTTTGTTTTTTTGAACTGTCTGTCGGGGGGTATCACCTATTGTATGTCTTGCAAAAAGAAGTTGAGGTAACCTAAGGGCCGAATCTCGATTTGAAAGATAAAGCTTGGGGTTCTACGTAATTATGAAAAAAATAAGGACGTTAACCTGTAATTTCGCTATTTTAGAGAGTGATATGTAAAAATTAGAATAAATTAGTAGAAATCTTCTCTGATTTCCTGAACTCTTTTTTCCTCCTGTAGATGGCGAAAGACCGCCGAAGCAGAAGACCGGAAAGCATCGTTGGTTGGATAAATAAGTGCAAAAGCGAAATAAACCAAGGATGTAGGAAGAGATGATGAAAACAGAAAACTGAGGAACTCCCCTTGGATGAGATCAAACTTAACCCGCACCACTTGAGCTTGTTTCTTTACCTGGTGCATCAGATCTTCCATTGATCACAAGTCCCCTTCACCGGTACAGCTGCTTTGCTCGTTCTTTATCTGCAGAAAAGGCAATTTGTTCTTCTTCTACTTTAATGGCTGTAGGTAGTTTTCAACCAGTGTCCGGATGAATTCAAATGCCATCGGATTCATCTGCATATTTATGACAGATCCTGCAATGTAATCTGCATGATTATCGTTTGGGACCATACTGTTGTACCGATGAATCAATGTCTCTAGCATTAATATTTTGCTGCACTATGGTTTGCTTTTTTTAATTTCGAGTTGTGTGTATGTAACTGGAAAGATTTCCATACTGCACCGGATCCGGGTGACAAGTCAGGACAGCCCCGGCAGACAAGGAAGAAAGCATGCAGCAGCTTTTGTTGGACCCTCTTCTGGACCGAAACCGAAAGTGTCTGAGCGCGAATCTCCAAGCTCAAGACTCCACTGCAGTGAAAGCTTTAAAAGGCTGGTTCTACGAAGAAGAAGAAGAAAAAGAAGGTGCAGTAAATTCAGTCAAAGGCTGAGCTACACATGGTGCCATCAATCTACTGGTACAAGTTTTGGTGAACTTTGTCTATATTTTTACGGACCCCGATGACTAAATGCAGGGCGATTCAATTGTATATAACTCGATGGGGAATCCAAAGATGGAGCCTTACGACAGATTATAATAATTTTATATTCAGGCTTTGGGTGATTTTTCTCTGGGCAGTCGTGTAGAGTTGTAAGTTATAATGACGAAGGATATGCTTAATGATTCCAATTCAAGCTCAGTCGTCCATGCAAAAAGGTAAATTTAATTAATTTTGAGCTCGCGTAAAAATCATGAGATTAATTTGGCGTCACATTCCCAGCAAATCAGGATCTCTGCGTTCACAATTAGTTGGTTCTTGAGTCAATTTCAGCAAAAAAAAAAAAACAGGTTACTGAGTCTTAATTTCATGTCATTGTTTGATATATCCCTAGCACCCGAGTGGGTCTCACTCAAGTCCCTTGCCCTTAAATTTTCTAGTTTGAGTCCTACACGTTGGGCCAACAGAGACGAGCATGGTTCGCCATATCAATTCACATGTTCTTGTATAATTGTGCTCGTTTACATCGACACTAGAGTTTCGATGGAAATTAAATCGAACTGATTCCAAATTGACACAAATACAAGTCTAACAATATTTACTTTAATGTCATCTAACCTCTTAAAAAGTATTACGATGCCAACTAATGAGAACCGATCATTACATGTGCGATCGCACAATGTAAAAGGTGGCTAATGAGAATATTGGCGCCGATTTTAATCCACCTCTGACCAAAATCAGCAACCATCCCAGTGAGAATTTCGCTCAAAGCCATTTGGGTGAATTCACTAGATGATTCCCTCTGTAGTAACTGATGGATGGGATATGACTCACCTACCCACTCAAGCTCGCTGAAGGAGACGAAAGCTTCGCCTTGGCGCCAGAGTTATCTGTCATCCTCTTAAGAGTCACCCGAGGGGGTGCATGGACATCACGATCGATCCTAGATTCCGCTAATGAAGATCTCACCAGAGATGAAGATAAACTACATTTCGTCCTCTAAATCGATCTCTTTATTATTACGAGAACCCGATACGCGTTTCTCTGTCATCCGCGTAACTGTCCGCACGACGATCATATCAGGAAGCCCGTAACATCGTCGACAAAGCCGGATACGCGATAGGGACATGACATGCAGTCTCGGGACATGATCGACGGTAGAGAACTTGTCGCACGAATCTCTACGTTCGAAATGTACGGAGTCACGTAGACTTTAGTAGAGTGAATCCAGCTGGCCCACGGCCCATGATCTGAAGCACGTCCCCCTTCTTTCTCGAAAGCTGACAAACCTGATATTATTTTTTTAAATTACTCCAAATTGTAAGCGCCAGTAATTTAATTTAAGTTAATATGTTATTATTTAATTGCGAACTAAATAGTAAAATCACATATCACCAAATAAAGCAAAGAAACGATTGACCCGCCACCTTTGTCTCGCCAGCGTTCCGGTTCTACTCCTACGAGTCCCTCCTCGCTCTCCCCACTGTCCAACTCCTTTGCTTTAGGCCTGCTCCGTCGACTGTTCGATCGACCAAAAGATTAACAACTTTGGTTTGTCAAAAATGACCTTGGGCCTAATTTGTTTACGCAACGGAATAAAAAACTTTCCTTTACGGGTACCAACTACTGTCTAATCATTTACACCACAAATTGTAAGCACTTCCAATAATTCTATTTAATTTTATAAAATTTCACTAAAATTTAAAGCTCCATTTGATGAATTATTAAATGTGTTTAACTAAGTGTATATACATACAAATGATAATTATTTTTATTTTTTAATTAGTATAGGTATAAAAGAAAAGTGGTGCAGGAAGAGAGACTTTTGAAAAACTCAGATTAGCTAACGAGGGATTGATTAATTAAATTTAATTCATCTTGATTAATTAGTTGATCACACCTTTAATTTTTGACTAGAGGTCGCTCAAATGATTTCTCTTTATTTTTCAGATTTATCAAATTAAAATATAAGCGGCAAAAAATCTTTTTGAAATTTTTTTTAATATCGTATTTTTTGAAAATATAATTTATTGTGCAGAAGATAGTTGATATAAGAATAATATTTTTTTTACACCTAGAATTTGGTCTTTAAATATAATTATATGAATTAATTTTAGTTAACCGAAGGAAATTTGGAGTTTTGAAACTCAGCTAAATTTTTACTATTTAATACACAGTCGAATGTCTTCAAAATAACAGATTATATAATTAATTAGTCAATATCTATTTTTGAGAAATATATTTGAAATAATGATCATAAACTGGTGCCTAAACGGGAGATGAGGTCGACCAGACAGTCAGCTGAATGGTCGCAAAAGCGCGTCTCTCTCTCTCCATTTTATTATTATATTATTATTTCCCTTTCAGAGCTTCTCATGCCTTAAATCTACAAGCGCTCAGTTTTGCTTTTCCATTCTTTTTGAAACTTTGAATTCCGCAATCATCTCCTTCCTTTGTGCCCTTCACCGCCTCTCTCTCTCTCCCCTCCGCCATTCTACAAGTACCAGTAATAGACCCGCCACGTCTGGCCAGCCCCCAATGCCGCCATCTCCGCCCGATACTTCTGATAACTTCTATTTCTGCCTGCATTCCTCGATCCAAGCTGCCTCCTCCTAAATCGAGGGATTCGACTCACTTGATAGCTGTCGCGTCGAAAAATGGAGCAGTACGAGGTGCTGGAGCAGATTGGCAAGGGGGCCTTCGGGTCCGCCCTGCTCGTGCGCCACAGGGCCGAGAATAAGAGGTAAGGACCTTGCTGCTTGCCATTCAGAGTGACGAGCTTGGTTTTTTGGTGAAATTCAGTAAATGTGGGTTTTTGATGGGATTTGTAGGTATGTCTTGAAGAAGATCCGGCTCGCTCGCCAGACCGATCGCTGCCGTCGCTCCGCGCACCAGGAGGTGGATTTTTCTCCTTTTTTTTTTTTGCCTCATTTATGGTTCTTTTTGTCTAAATACTAGCTAAATATATTGCTGATTTGTTTGATCCAAACAGCGATTTATTCAGTATTTCAGGTTTGAAATAGGTTGAACTAAATTATCAGTTAGGTAATCAATCATGAGTACTGAAGCTTGGTTGGTTTTTGAGCTAAAGGTGTTTTTGCTGCTGCCGTTTGTCGAATGCTTTAATTGGTGATGAGTCCGCTACTTTAGGAGTCTACTAACTGCTTTTTTTGGCTTTGATTGATCGTCTTTTCTGTGTTTTTTTTGGGTGCAGATGGAGCTTATTTCTAAAGTCCAGCATCCATTTATTGTGGAGTACAAGGATTCATGGGTAGAGAAGGTCTGCTCACTGATCCTTTATGAAGGTGTTTGAGGAAGTAGTGTTTATCCCTCATGATATTAACAGATTGGTTTTTTGACGTCCATCAATTTTGCATTATAGACATATGAAGGCATGCTTCTTGAAGATCTGAAATTGGATTTGTGAGCTTTTCACTTCAAAAATGAGACCTTTCTTTTTATTATTATTATTTTTCACCCCATGTCTGTGACAATGACAATCTTTTGCGCATTGTCTCATTCTCAGATATTTAGTTTTCTTCCCTTTAAATTTTAGACTTTCTGCAGATATTTGATGACATTCCTACTTTTTGCATTTTGTTTTTGTTTCAAGTCATAGGGTTTCTTTCCTGACATTCTACTTAAATACTTGTCTCCATTGTTTTCTGCCAAAGAAAACCTCAGTTGGACGACTGTTTACAAGCAAAACATTCTTGGATATTCTTAATCTTCTCTTGATTTGTTTGGGAATACCCCTTCCTAAGTCCAGATGATACTGTGGACTATTGTCTCTTCAAGAAGAAAAAGGTTGTTGTCTCCTAATAAGTTGTGAATTTTCTGTACAAGGTCATCCTTCTGGAGCATTAACCTATTTGATACAGTTTTCTATAACATTCCTGCTTTTTGTTTCAGTGCTGCTATGTATGCATCATCATAGGCTATTGTGAAGGAGGTGACATGTATGTTCCATGAACTTTTAATTGCAAGATCTACTTGTATAATTATCACGGTCATGGCATATGAATCAACATCCAAAAACCTTTGTTTCTTATGCAGGGCTGAGGCAATAAAGAAAGTCAATGGAACACTTTTCTCTGAGGAGGTTCTTATTGTTCCTACACAATAAGTGTTTTTCATCTCTTATGATATGTATTTTATGGTTCTTTCCTGGCTGTCTGTAGAAACTTTGCAAATGGTTGGTGCAACTTTTGATGGCACTGGATTACTTGCATAACAATCATATTCTTCATCGTGATGTGAAAGTGAGTCTAAGCTACCTTCCCTTTTATGCACCTTCAAATTTTGATTTTAATAATATTTTCTATAATTTTTCAGTGTTCAAATATATTTTTGAAAAAGGATCACAGCGTACGCCTTGGTAAGTAACTCCTTTTTGCACTAATGATGCACTAGAGAGTATATCTAAGCTCCCTCTCTAACTCATCTAGTTCTTTGAGTTGGTCGTGGCTGGCTTTTCATACTTTCCCATGTGTTGCAGGTGACTTTGGGCTTGCTAAAGTCCTGTCATCTGATGATTTAGCATCTTCTGTGAGTTCTGTCTCTAACAGACTTCTTTTACTTGTTGTGCAAGTGATTTTCTATGATATATCGTGGTAATTGATGCAGGTTGTGGGAACTCCCAGTTACATGTGCCCAGAACTCCTTGCTGATATACCATATGGTTCCAAGTCTGATATTTGGTCTTTAGGTAGGCAGGCTACACTTTTCTCTGTAAGATATCAGGGCTTTGATACATTCTAACTCACCTAATATGAATTGTTCATCTGCTGAGTTACTCAGGATGTTGTATATATGAAATGACTGCTCTCAAGCCTGCATTTAAAGCTTTTGTAAGTTGCTTAACAATTATTTCTATATGTCCCACTTCCAATACTGTCAATGCTCATCAATCTTGCTATCCACAAGAATTGTGGCATTATTTTGATATTATAGATTTCCTTGATTAATGTTCAACATAATTGCCATTGTCAAATTAGTTTCTCATGTTTGTCCAAAAGCAAATCTGAAATTTCCCACCTCAGTTCATGAGGCTGACTTGCACTTTACAGAACATCTCAGATCTAGTGGATAAGGTTCTTTATTGTTGAAACAGGTTTTGCATGAGGTTTCACTAAAATGTGTCATGTGAATCTTGCAACATACATTTAACAAGCAGCTCTGTTCAGTTTGTTGAATTTGTGCCTTTCCTGCTGTTAGATTTGACAATTGAAAGACCAGGGAGAAACTGATGTGATATGGAAAAATGCAGAACAAAATAATTTAATATTTGATTTACAAAGTCATAAATGTAAGAAAATGTAGTTGCAAAATGTGACAGTACTATGACTTGTGTCTAAAGGATTTTTTTTTTTCTGGTAATGAACTTATGTCTAAAAATTTACATGCTACTTATCACCTCAATAACAATCTGGTCTGAACCTTTCCCTGAACTCAGATCTTGGCCATGGGCACTTCTATATTCATCTGCTATGGCATCATCTTGAAACAGTTTGGTGGTGATTTTTATTACCCCTATGATTTTGCAGATATGAGTCCATGTTGATCATTTGACATATGTAGAACATGTCTATTGCTTTTTTTTTTTGTGTGGGCTGAAATTTGAACAATTATGACCAAGTAACCATTATAATAATTTTAGTATACACTGATTTGATATTGTGGAACTTTTTGTTTAGTCTTTTTCTTTCTTTTTTTTTTAAGCATACGAGTAGATTTGTCCAAAATGTTTGGATTTCTAGTGTTTAACACCTAAATCCATGCCCCCATGTCTAACCATGCATATATCCCCCATATCACAATTCTAATGTTCTACTAATGCTCCATCCATTTGCTATTCTTGTATGTTTGGTCAAGTGCTTGCTTTTAGATGCTTAACAGTTGACGTGTTTTAGGTTATGGTGGAAGATGGAAGTGATTGATATAGCTATTAATATGGATCAAGTATTGCTCAAATGCCTGCTTAAACTTTATGTTTGGATTTTGCTCTATGAACTTAGAAAAGTTGCTAAATTCTAGGGCTCTGTTTGGTAAAATGTTAAAAGTTGGTTAATGAGTACGTATAACTATTGTATTTTTTGTGGTTGAGATTGAGTGAAAATGCAATGACTGCATTTAGTCACACTAGTTTAACATTTAACTAAATAGAGCCTATAACTTTGTTTTTGTTCCCTGTAGTGAAAATTTGATCACTATATTTTACTTCCTGACAGGATATGCAAGCATTGATAAATAAAATAAACAAGTCCATAGTTTCTCCGCTTCCAAGTTCATACTCTGGTGCCTTGTAAGTTTCAAACCAATTCAATTTCTACATTGCAAACCTTTGTTGACTTGCTTGTGGATGCTAGTATCCATTGCTGTCTCTTTCTGATGTACATGATTGGTTCTTGTGTTCAGTCGTGGACTCATAAAAAGCATGCTGCGGAAAAGTCCTGAGCATCGTCCTAGTGTATGTACTGCAGTCTGGAAATTTGCATGTGTATATAACTTTTGAGCACTATTTGTGCACACACAGCACACTACTTTACTAGCAAATGTTAACATTCTAAATTACCATAAGCTTTGCGGCACAGGATACTTAATATTTCTTCTTCTATTCCCAGGCTGGAGAACTGCTCAAGCATCCTCACCTGCAACCCTATGTTTTCCAAATCAATTTAAAATCGATCCCTCCTTGTAAACCTCTTCCAATCAAACATCTAGCAAGCAATCACATAAAGAGGATCAGATTTCCTGATGTTGAAGATGATTCAGCCTACAAGGCCCAAGAAAAAGACAAGATTTTTGTCAACAAGAGGAACTTCAAACTGAACCAACCTTCCTGTGATCAGGACTCTGTATGTTCTACTCAGAGTGTCAAACATTACTCTGATTACCTGAATCAAAGGATAAAAGACTTATCATTGGGCAGCAGTCAAATTGGAGAATGTGGTTCAGATAAAACAATTAGTGAAAAATTCTCAGGTTTGGCAAAGACTCCAAGATATACTTCTGCAAAAAATTTCGTGACTCCCAAAAAGCATCTGGAGACACCCAAAGTTCTACATACTGGGCCAAAACGTGATGTGGTAAGCTCCAAAATGCCCAAATAGCAAACATAGTTATTTTTATGATATCAGCATTTATTATGATGTTGCATTCTGAACATCAGGTTTCAAATTCTGCATGAAATTTCCACCCAATTTTATCTGTTCTAGCTATGGTAGTTTGTGTTTTCTTATAAAGGACTGCAAATGAAACACATGCTAGTAAGTGATCTGGGTTTTTCTTCACTCTTTTGAGTACTGCATGTAGTAGACAAATGTAGGAGTATATGACGATTTACATGAAACATTAGTCTCAAGGGGAATGTTATGTTTTCTTAGAAAGGAGGAGTTTAAATGAAAAGAAGGCAAGTAAGAGATTCCAGTTTTTATACTCTCTTGACTTGTATATATTGTAGACAAATGCACAAGTGCCTGACAACGCACATGAAACATTAGGCTCAAACTTTTGCTTATAAGAGTTATCAAGACCTCACCCTATCCCTCTGCCTTTCAGAAACTGGAACTAACTTTTACCATCGCCAACACCATCGGTGTTGATGCTACTATTACTGTGTGATATATTTGAGGCTCAAATTGGATAAACATTATAAGACAACCAATTTGTAGGCTAGGATTCAGCTTTTGCTCTAATTAAGTTAATAGATACCTAATTTGCTCTTTAATCAGTTCGTGGGATTGAATACATTTGTTAGAATTGATCAGATAGCCTGAACATCATGATA
The DNA here is from genome assembly GCA_005019695.1 of Trichopus zeylanicus subsp. travancoricus. Lineage (NCBI taxonomy): Eukaryota > Viridiplantae > Streptophyta > Magnoliopsida > Dioscoreales > Dioscoreaceae > Trichopus > Trichopus zeylanicus. Next base: position 108,017 of record RXID01014914.1, read on the forward strand.
TGCTGAGCACTTGTTTAGATGTTGGATTTGAGTAACCATATTGTTGGACAAGCTTGATATCTTTATTTGTTTCTTTTTTAATGAAAAGACTCAGGGCCCGTTTGGTTCGATTCCGGTTTTAGGAATCGTGGAATTGTGGGAATTGAGTGATTCCGGGAAATTGAAAGAATTGAAAAAAATAGATAATTTCAGTGTTTGGATGAGTATTTGCTGTAGGAAATTGAGAATTTGCCAATTCATAAATTCTAAATTCCGTTGTTTGGTTGACAAATGAAATTGATCAATTTTATAAGTTAAATTCTTGTGTTTAGTTGACGTGGGAATTAATAATTAGCATATTACACAAAATAATAATTTATATATAAATTAATACAAAAATATAATAAACTTAATTTAAAAGTTTGTAATTATAGAAATATATATTAACTAATTATTATTATTTAATATAATATTATTATTTTCATGTAAAATAATTTTTTTTAAAAAATAGTTTCTTTTTATCATATTTTTTTTGTAAATAATTAGAAAAGTATAATAATATTATTAAATATAAAAAAAAAAAATAATAAATATTTTAAAAAGGTCAAAAAAGGCAAGACTATGTAACTTATAATCAATTACAATTTATTTAATATAATTTTCTGATTATCTTGTCAAATAATAAACATAGAAAATATGTACTTATTTTTTGAAAATAATTTATTTGTAAGTAATTTGAGAAATAAAATAATTTTAATTTTGAAATTATTGAAATAATTTTAAAAATTAATAAGATTTTACAAAAAGGCCCAAAAATAAAGGGACTTCAGTTTCACTGTATGTACAAATATCATAATAAATATTACGATAATTTGTCTTCGCTCTTGACACAAAGTAATGGGTGGAGGACAACACCTAAAAGAAAATTTCATTTCTCAACTGAATCTATGTATAGTGTTATTTAAGCTAAGCTAGTTCTCCCTCTCAAGCTGCACTAAATCATAATCTTGGATGTTACAAAAGAAATGTATTGATTGGAAAAATGAATTTCAAAAAAGGTACTATTTTGGATAGAAGGAAAAAATGCCTATCTCTGGACTTATGGAGCAATTGAAGAAATTCAACAATGTTGATGTGACAATCATATGTGAGAGAGGACAGAATTTCAGGTTATTTTATGATCTAGGGGTGAAATCCGTTGGTGTTTAAGATTGATATATCTTTTTTAACAAGGTCTCAATCATCTTAAAATTCTATTTTGAATTACACTTTTGATATGATTATATGTTCTGAATCAATCCCATATTTAGGGGTATCATAAGAAGACGCACTCATGACAAATATGGAACGATGTCTCAACTTTATCGAACCATTGGACTAAAAATGGATTCGGCTTAATATTGACGGTTATAATTATCTCAAAAAATCAACAGGAGAAACAAAATAAAGGTAAAATATTAAAATAAAGCATGACATCAACTGGAAGGAAATAAGAACTGATACGTAAAGCCTGACTCGATGCAGAAATGAAACAAGAAAAAACAACATTCAAACAACAGCCGGAGCCGCGTTAACGATAAGGAGAAGAGTGTTAGAGGATTAAAATCCCAATTTTTGCAAAATCATAAAGATCCCAACTCTATCCGCAAGTAATAGTTTATTCCGTCTTCCAATACTAATTTATCCCAGACCACGCAAAAACAAGCGCATTTTCAAGTGAAATCCCAAAGCAAATGCAGAAAAAATAACAGTTTCTGTATTATGAAGCTCAGAGAAACAAGAAATTCAACAAAGCAATCACAGACCTGGAATCGAAGGGGGGCGGGAGCAATCTGGGGAAAATGGGACTCCAGCGGCTAAATGCGGAGAATTGGAGGAGGGAAAGAGGAATGGATAACGAGATTGAGAGATCCGTAACGAAATCTAGAGAGAAGTGGACAAAGAGAGATGATAAGGGGGCGAGGCGGGATTAGGATTTGGGAATTCTAGGGTTTTCAAAGCTCCTCTCTTGCACTTGCGCCCTCGTTTCCCCTATCGTTTTTTTTAGATGTTGTCTTCGCTTAGGAGCTGGAATCGTCGGGGAGGACGATGAGGACGACGAGGACGCGCTGGAGCACGGAGGTCTTCGTTCAGGAGCTGGAATCGTGGGGGAGGATGACGAGGACGACGAGGACGCGCTGGAGCACAGAGGTCTTCGCTCAAGAGCTAGAATCGTCGGGGAGGACGACGAGGATGCGCTGGAGCACGGATGTCTTCGCTCAGGAGCTGGAATCGTCGGAGAGGACGACGAGGACGACGACGACGCGCTGGAGCACGGAGGTCTTCGCTCAAGAGTTGGAATCGTTGGGGTGGACCGCGAAGACGACGACGACGCGCTGGAGTACGGAGGTCTTCGCTTAAGAACTGAAATCGTGGGGGAGGACGATGGAAAAACTGGAAAAGCAACTGGAAAAGACAGGGAAAATAGGGAAACGGAGGGAATTCGGCGGTGGGACCCACGTGAATTCCCTCTGGAAAGCTTGTTTTCCGAAGCTTTGGTTAGGGAAAAAAAAGGGGGAATCGGGGGTAGCTGAGAATCAGCTGATTTTCTCGATTTCGGGACACAAAAATGGAGGAAATTGGCTCTCAATTCCCTTCATTCTCCCGATTCCGGGTTCTCGGAATCGAATCAAATATGCCCTTACTTCTTACGTCATGAAGACAAATCTTGTTTCTCATATCATGCAAGGGGTTGGTTGTTTGGGGTCAATTGGAAATCCGGATTTCCAATTAGGGCGTGTTTGGTTGGATTTCGGAAACTCGGAATCGGGGGAATGAAGGGAATTGAGAGCCAATTCCCTCAATTCCTGTGTTTGGTTCGATTCTGGAAATCGGAACTGAGGGAATCAGTTGATTCTTAGCTGCCCTCGATTCCCTGTTTTTTTTCCTGTCCAAAGCTCCGGAAAACAAGCTTTCCAGAGGGAATTCGCGTGGGTCCCACCGTTGAATTCCCTTTGTTTTCCTGTTTTCCTTGTCTTTTCTAACTGCTTTCCCAGCTTTTCCATTGTCCTCCCCCACGATTCCAGCTTCTGAGCGAATATCTCCGTGCTCCAGCGCGTCGTCGTCGTTCTCCCGAACGATTCCAGCTCCTGAGCGAAGACCTCCGTGCTTCAGCGCGTCGTCATCGTTTTCATCGTCCTTCCCCACGATTCTAGCTCTTGAGTGAAGACTTCCGTGCTCCAGCGCATCGTTGTCATTCTCGTCATCCTCCCCGATGATTCTAGTTCTTGAGCGAAGACAACACCTAAAAGAAAACGACAAGGGAAACAACCGCTTGTTTTTGCGTGGTTTGGGATGAATTAGGGTTGGAAGACGGGATAAGCTGTTACCTACGGGTTTTGTAAAAATTGGGTAGAATTGAGATCTTTATGGTTTTGTAAAAATTGGGTTTTAATCATCTGACACTCTTCTCCTTATCGTTTACGCGGTTTCAGTTGTTGTTTGAATATTATTTTTTCTTATTTTATTTTTGCATCGAGTCAGACTTTATGTATCAGTTTTTGTTTTCTTCCAGTTGGTGCCATGCTTTGTTTTAATATCTTGTCTTTATTTTGTTTCTCCTGTTGATTTTTTGAGATAATCATAACCGTCAATATTAAGTCGAATCCATTTTTAGTCCAATGGTTTGATAAAGTTGAGGTGTTGTTTCATGTTTGTCATGAGTGCGTCTTCTTATGATACCCCTAAATATGGGATTGATTCAGAACATATAATCATATCAAATATGTAATTCAAAATAGAATCTTAAGATGATTGAGACAACGTTAAAAAAGATATATTAATTTCAAATATCAACGGATTTCGCCCCTAGATCATAAAATAACCTGAAATTTTGTCCTCTCTCACATATGATTGTCACATCAACATTGCTGAATTTCTTCAATTGCTCCATAAATCCAGAGATAGGTATTTTTTCTTCCTATCTAAAATAGTACTTTTTTTGAAATTCATTTTTTCAATTAATACATTTCTTTTGTAACATCCAAAATTATGATTTAATGCAGCTTGAGGGGGAGAACCAGCTTAATGTAGAAAACACTGTACAGAAATTCAGTTGAGAAATTAAATTTTCTTTTGTGCGTTGTCATCCACCCATTACTTTGTGTTAGAAGCGAAAACAAATTATCGTAATATTTATTATGATATTTGTACATATAGTGAAACTGAAGTCCATTCATTTTTGGGCCTTTTTATAAAATCTTATTAATTTTTTAAATTATTTCAATAATTTTAAAATTAAAATTATTTTATTTCTCAAATTACTTACAAATAAAGTATTTTAAATAAATAAGTATATATTTTCTATGTTTATTAAAAATTATTTGACAAGATGATCACAAAATTATATTAAATAAATCTGTAATTGATTATAAGTTACATAGTCTGTTATTTTTTGACCTTTTTAAAATATTTATTATTATTTATTATTTTTATATATTTAATAATAACATTATTATACTTTTCTAATTATTTACAAAAAAAATATGATAAAAAAGAAACTATTTTTTTTAAAAAATTATTTTACATGAAAATAATAATAATATAATAATAATAATAATTAGTTGATATATATTTCTATAATTATAAACTTTTAAATTAAGTTTATTATATTTTTATATTAATTTATATATAAATTATTATTTTGTGCAATATGCTAATTCTTAATTCACACGTTAATCAAACACAAGAATTTAATAATTTATGAAATTGATCAATTTCATTTGTCAACCAAACAATGAAATTTAAAATTTATGAATTGGCCAATTCCCAATTCCTTACAGTAAATACTCATCCAAATACTGAAATTATCTAATTTTTTTAATTGCTTCAATTCTCCGAAATCATTTAATTTCCATAATTTCACGATTCGTAAAATCGGAATCGAATCAAACGGGCTCTTAACCCCAAACAGTAAATTCCCATTATTTATTTGGTGTGAATCTAAGTTCCTGGTTAAAAATTTTACCCTACTTTTTCACCCACTTGGTGAAATCTGGCTGATTTCATTTTTCAGGTCACCTGCCAGGTAGGTGAAAGACGTTTTGCACAATGCTCCCACAAATTTTATAGTATTCATCTTTGAGTATATATTTTTGTAAAAGAACCCCACAAATTTTATTATTAATTTTTTAACATATATTTTTGCAAAATGCCCTCATGAATTTATAATATTTATTTTCAGCATATATATTTTGTGGAAAGCCCCCGCAGATCTATAGTATTTATCTTTTTGTATATATTTTTGCAAAAAACCCCCACGAATTTAATAGTATTGATTTTTTAATATATTTTTAAAAAGCCCCTATAAATTTTATAGCATTAATTTTTAGTATATATTTGCAAAAAGCCCCCATAATTTTTTTGTATTATTTATTTTTAGTATATATTTTTGTACAAAACCTAGACTTGGCAATATATGATTTGACCTGTTAATCCGATCCGAATTAAGCAAGTTCGGATCGTAATTGGATCGATATGATTGACCCGTTTATTTGTTGGGTCATAAATCGATCGGGTCGGATCAATGTATTTATCAATTAAGCCAATTAAAATTATTTAATATTTTATTTTATAATTTTTTAGTATTTTTAAAATTATTATTTATAAATTAAGTATTTTATTATTATAATTAATTCTTGGTAATATTATTATTTTAATTATTTTAAATGTGTTAAAATTATTAATATTAATTAAATATGTTGGATCGACTTATGTCAATTTGGGCCAATTCAAGTTGGATTAAATTATAATTGATTTAATTAAATAAATTAATTTTGGGTCAAATTAGGTTATGATCCGAACTTAATTGGTTTAATAAATGACTGAATTCGGGTTGGATCGAATTATTTATTAAAAAATTGGATCGGGTTCGGATTTAGAAAATTGATCCATTTAATTAACGGGTCAGATTTGGATTGATCTATTTAGTGTAATATTATAGGTTTGATTTGATTCGAATCCGATCTATGAATTCGAATTGCCAAGTCTAACAAAATCCCATAAATTTTTTGACATATATAAAACACGGGGCTGTATAATAAGAGCTTTGTATTTTATAAACATATTATTAAATAGGTTAAATATATGACATAAAATTCACCCAAACATATACATGATTTTCAATTTTCCGAAAACAAGCACACACAAGGCATGCAAATTCAGGATTTTGAAATTTAAGGTGATTTAGAAATCTAGATTTTATTTTCACTCAAAACAAAAGGACCCTAAGACTTCTTTTTTCTAGTGAAAATGGAATGAAATTTATATGTATTCTCAATAAACTTCCAGTGCAATACTTGGTTTGGCAATGCAAAATAATACTAATCCAAATAATGCTTATTATATTGCCTCTTTCTTGCTTTTTCTTCTGGGCCTTAACTTTTCAGACAAACCTTTTCAGTCTTCATGTCCATATATTGCATATCACATGTGCACTCAGTGTCCTATTATTCACGAACACCTTTAATTCTTGAAATGAAAGAATCATAGAAAGCATGGTATTTGATACAGATTTTTCAATCTCTGTTTAATGATGCAGCACCAATCATCAAGAACACCACTTATTGGATCTGTGAGGCCTGCTAGGAGAGCATCTCTACCCTTGCCTACATTTCAAACACCTCTCAGGCGGAATCTCAGTATTCTACCCGGAATGGATTCCCCTGATGTTTCTGTTAATGCTCCTCGCATAGACAGAATAGCCGAGTTCCCTCTAGCCTCATCTGAGGACCCTCTCTTCTCCATCCGAAAAATCTCATCCGCCCATGGCTCAAATTTCACCCCTCCACATTGTGGCGACTGCTCAATCACCAAGGACAAATGTACAATCCAGATTTTCCGTACTGAAGGAGACAATGGAAGTGACTCTTCAGGCCGCAATTCCAAGGCAGTGGATGCTTTGAGCCGGGGCTCATCAGAATCACGGCAGCGCCGGTTTGACACCTCATCATACCAGCAACGGGCAGAGGCCTTGGAAGGTCTGCTTGAGTTCAGTGCACAGCTACTGCAGCAGGAGAGGTATCAGGAGCTGGGGGTGCTGTTAAAGCCTTTTGGCCCTGAGAAGGTGTCTCCAAGGGAGACAGCTATATGGCTGGCCAAGAGCTTCAAAGGGACACCGATATAATTGTGAGGAGTAAAGCCTAGTAGCAACGGTTACATGTTCAAATTTGCTCTAATACACTAGAGATCACAAATCTCTTGTGCTCTAGTTTTGTGGAGTTGGATAGGTTGAAATTGTAGTTTGGGATTAGCTGTGAACTCTCTCCCTTTCACCATGTTATGTGGTTTTAGCAGGCTTTTATCCTTTGCTTTCACCTCTGTTCTTTCCATGATGATCTTTAACATGTTTCATCTGGGTTTTGTTTAAAGCAATATTTGCTATATTTCAAGCCGAGCAGGCAGGGTTAGGCAAGTGTTCTGTGCAAGTTATGTCTTATGAACAGTATTGGGGCACCAAAATCTTCAGCATCCCAATTAAATGCTGACATGGGTGAAAGAAGATGGTAATTTTCACATGGACTCCAGATAGTTTATGTGCATATGTCCTAACGTAATGGTGTCCCATAAACAGCTTGTTTGGCGTTGGCATTGCAAATTGGAACACATGGTGTTTGAGAGACATTTGATTAGCTCTTTGATTATGATTGTAAACTTGTGCCTGCTGATATAATGCAATTCTGTTCAATTTCTACGTGATCCTTTGTCCAAATTGCCAGCGATCACAATGAAAATGTAATTGCCTTTGCTCATTGTTATTTCTCATATCTTCTGTACATATGGTATTTTTGGCTGTGTAGATCATTGGTTAATCATAATTTGATTTAAACATACTCTAGATACTATTTGTTTGATGTCTTCTCCTTTGTTTATCTCATTTTTTTTTTCTGTTTAATGTCTTCTCTTTTGTTTATCATTTTTTTCTTTTGATCATCTTATATTTTATAATTTTTAGCGAACAACCATCTATTTTATTTTAAATTTGTGAAAAATTAGCTATTTTATCATTATTAGTAAAAAATTATTTCAATTAAAATATTTTATATTAATTTAATCTTACTCATTAAATTAATATAAAAATTTAATTATTCTCATTTAGTTTTGTCTTAGATAATCGATTAGACAAAACTAGATTTTAAATTTTAAATTTTATAATATTAGATAATCGGTCTTTCACAAAAATAATAATAATACAAGTTATTTTTTTATATTAATTTAATAATTATTCGAACTAAAATAAAAAAATTAATCTCTTTATATTAATTTTAATTGGTAAAATTGAATTAATATAAAATAATTTTGTAAATATTTTAATTCAGATATTTTTTGTAAATTTATATATAAGGCGAATGATTTTCTCCAAATAGTAGTAAAGTAGGTAATTTTTTATAAATTTATAATAAAATATATGATTGTTTGTTTAAAATTAGAATAATATATATATTTTTTAAGATTGGAATTGCTTGCTCATTTTTAATTTGTTGGAAACGAAACATCGATAGTTGAATATACACTCAAGTCATTGATCTGTTTTTTCCTGTATTTTCTATAATCCAGATCTGTATGCACTTTGGTGTACTCTTTATTGAGAAACAGTGAATATAAAAGCCAGTTTGGGACAAACTTGGGCAAGACGTGCAACACACATAGATACAATAGTCACATTTCCTCTCTCTACTGCTGCAATTCTAAGACCTGGAGCAAGAATACGCTCAGAATCTGAAGACAAATGTGGACATAGGCCGGTGTACTTACATTGTATTTTGTTTCTGCAACTCGAAAATCTTTGTATGAAAAGAATTTCAAGTTTAAGAACCTGGAATGTTAGGAAACACCATTATCTTCAATTGCATCATTAGATGGAAACCATACAAACACAATAATTCCCTCCAAGTCTCTACAAATAAACAAAGAGGAAATCTAACATCTTTATAGACAAATTAGGAAGGGAAACCCACACCTTTCTGCAGCAATACCTCATTTGAAGCTATTCATCATTTGTTATAAAGCCCACTCGACATGCTATTTTTCAAATAAATTAGATGTCAGAAGTACAGAAAAGCTACTGCCTAGTACAATGGGTGTCAGTGCCGGCTCCCATGAACCTGTAATCATAAAAGAGCAGGACGTTTACTCAGATTTTTTCCTCCCAAAGAAATGTGTTTATTATTATTATTTTTTGATAAAGGGGCCTAGATCAATTCATTAAAGAAATCTGATTTTCTACTGCTGAAACTAGTATATACGTACCTCATATGCTGCTAATGATCTGCAGTAGTTGATGTTTGTCATCACAGTGTTCGTTGATCCACATTCACTATCTTTCAGGGACATGCTGGATTTATCAAGCTTAATAGACCATGGATATTGATAACCAGAAGCAGCAGTGCCCATATGAGAGGATGACCGCTGCATCCGAACAGCTCTTGGAATGTTCCTCCCTTCCACTGATGGCTTCCTCCTGCTCGGCTGCCTTTCCCAGTACTCAGGCCGTTGTTTTGGTGCACTTTGTGACCGTGCCTTGGCTCTTGAGGATTCTGTGTTAGCCATATAGTTGGGATAGAACGGGTAATCATATGACATTGAATATGAAACTTTTGGCATGTCAGGAGGCATGGAAACAACTGAGTAGTACTGGGGACTGCTCTGTGCTGTGTTGAAGGAGAACTCTTCAAAATGGCTGCTACAAGCTTTCGGGCTGATGTCCGTCAAGGCTGATGGAGAAGGTGAAACTTGATGATAAAGGTCCATATTAGAAGGCTTGTGAGAACCGCCATAGTATTCATGGAACCTGTAATGTTTTCTTTCAGATTGAGTGATTGAGTAGCTATTTCTGCTCTTTGCGCTTCCCCTTGATTCACCAAGATCCATCTCCACAATCTTAACATTGTCCTCAAAAGTTCTATCCTTCTCCTAGAGTTATGAAGCACAATGTGCCTTCTTGGTTAACTATGGATTTTATTCACGTGATCAATCAAAATCAAGTGCAAAATTACTTACATATGATTGCCTGTGACGAGGTTGTGGTGATCGTCTGTGAATGGATTGCCTTGGCAGGTTGGTTTGGCCTTCCTCAAGCATTCGAATCCGCTGGACTCGAGCTCTTTCTTGCGCTGTCACCAGGGCCTGCATGCACCGTAGAGTAGCGGTTGCTTGCTTCCTTACCAGGTGGCCTCTAACCAATGCCTGAAGTTTGACTAAGCCCTTCAATGCACAGAGAGCTTTCCGTGCCTGCAGCAATTGCTCATCTCATTACTATGAATTCCATAGTCAAGTCAGTCATTAACAGTCCTCATATCTAATCAATCTGTGTATCTATCCTAATTCGTTGGCTTTAGATTGGTTTTCAGATCATTTGAAGAATCGAGTTTGAAATTGAAGTTTAATTTTGTGATCGAGAACAAAACAAGAGGAAGAAAGTACCAGATAAGATCGGAAAACGGACTGAATCTTGATAGCCGCCGCTTCCTCAATGGCACTTGTTCCTCCATTGGCCTTAGCCGTCAGGCGGATCACAGCAGCCGCAGCCTGTGCTGCTGCAACAGCAGCATCGGCCGCTGCGGCTGTTGCCACAGCCACAGCCATAGCATGTCGTTTGTGATCGAGCTCAGCTTCTGTCAGCCCGTACGTGGGTGTGCTCGCAAGAATGTCTGGAGAACTCAACTCCTTCCCTGCAGTTGCCACTGTCGCTGTTGCTTCTGATCTCCGGAAACTCCATCTTCTCTTCTCTTTCACCGTTGGAACTGCTATTGGTGTCGACCGTCCCTCGATCACCAATGTAGGTTCCTGGTTGACTCCCTTCTCCTTCTTCCCTGTCAAGAAGCTCCTAAGCCATTTGCTAGTCCTCCCCATCTCTCTCTCTCTCTCTCTCTCTGAGACTCCAATATTATGTAGCCATGATGCATATGAAGGACATCAATAATTTACATGAACTTTTTTGTTTTGACTAATGGTGACCTAGTCTTTTTCTCATGTCCGCTGCAGCCAAGCTTCTCTGTCTCTTTCTTTGCTCCACCTTTTATCTGTCATTAACATCTCTCTTTCAGTTGATGGTGATCTTTTATCACGTTTGTTTATTTTGGTACAGGGCTGTGGAGAAAGAGCATTGGAGACAAGTAAATATATGGATGGGTGAATTGACTTCCTTGTGGTTAGCCTCTCTCTTTCTCTCCTTCTCTGCACCATATTTATTCCATTGTGGATTTGATTCTGCCATGAGTTTCTTTATACACAGTTGTTTTCCATTAAATTATTTTGAAGGACAGGGTTGTAATGGTGTTTTGAAGCTTAGGTTTTTAATGAGAAAGTGAGAGAGGCCATGTGGTAGTAGGCAGACCAAGAACGTGATGGGTTTTGTATAGAACAATGCTTTTCTGTTTATTTGGTATTTTTGCATAGAGTGCCCGAACAAATTAGTATTTCATCCACGCATTTCGCTCAAGACACTCCAGTGTTAATATCTGGGCTCGTGATCCAACATGAATGCCACGTCAATTTGGTACTTTTGCGTCAATGACCTTGCGAAAAGTGGAAGTGGATGAGATCTGTGAGCTTTTAGATTCTCCTTTTTGTGGATGCTTGTTAGATGGGATTTATGTGGGGCTCTAGTACAGGGGGAGAAAATGAGCTCATCCGCAGCCAACTTTTGCTGACATTGCTTTTACTGTCCAGCCGCAAGTTTCTCGCAGTAAATTCTCGTCGTTGTCGGTGATTCGTCTTTGGGGCGTTTGGCTGCAGTGAAGTGGTCCAATCTAAGCAGTGTTTTTTTTTTGGTTGAGGTCTGTCATTTTCAATGTTAGACTTAGGGCAAGTGTTGTTCCAAACCGACGAACAGTATCTTTCAGCTCGAGTTTGGATATGTCTAATGGCCACCTGTCACACCAATTGTCAGTGGTAAGTATCATCACAATAAAATCATGTAATGAATCTCATGATCTCGGAGGTAATAGAATATCTTTAATATATGTGTGCTTGAATATCATACATAGCAGCAGACGATGGAACTATAATATATCCGGATGGGACCCGGACAGCCCAAATAGTCGTGTAGAAAGAGCAGCGGGATAGGTTGGTTCAAATGAGTTGCAGGAGCGTGTGAACAACCTGGACACTTGGCGTTGCAGGCTGAATACACATGGTTATAGGCTGGAGAATCATAGCTGCATCTGTTAAGGGATATGTGGTCAGTAAAAAGGCAATTGAGAGCTCATGAGACAGGTGGCTACAGCTGAAGGGAGTCAAGAAAATTACAGAGAGAACATTGTAGAGTATGTTTTTCATGATCCCAACAGGTAAATTGTAGAGAGAACATTTTGGAGAATGTTTTCCATGACTTTCAACAGTTGGACTACAGGGAGAACATTATGGAGAATGTTCTCCATGACTTCCAACAGGTGGACTGTAGGGAGAACATTGTGAGAGTATATTCTCCATGATCTCCATGGGTTACTCACAGCCAAATATGTGTATTATAAATAAACTAGGGGGTCTATTGAGCTGAGACACACACAAGTAGGGAGAGGCTTATAGTGTCCCTTCGTACTAGAGTTGTATTCCTTTTATGTGAGTAATAAAAGGTTGACAAGATTATTGTACTTCTCTTCTCCTCTATATTCTTGTGGGCTTGTGCGAGTTTGGCTGGCTGGCGGAGGTGGGCAAATCTTAACGCCATCACGGGCAAAATTTCAGGGTAGAAGTTTGATCGTGTGCCAAGTGGTATCAGGCTCAGTTTGGTGGAAACTAGGTTCAGCTGAAACCAATATTAACAAAAGCCATGGTAACCCAAGTGGAGCTTCGGGATCGGTTGATTCGCATCGAGGAGATGCTGGGAAATCCTCCAACCGAAGATACAGGTAGCTCATGGGCGCAGTTGGCTTGGCAAGAGAGGCAAAATAGTGCGCTCAAGGAGGCCCTTGCAAGTGAGGTGAAAAGTGCGGAGGATAGGTACGCTGTGATCATGGACTTAATGAGATCATGTCTAAAGTCCTGAAACTCCATTTCTTTAATGGTTGTAGGAATGCAAAGGAGTTGGAGAATTTCTTGTGGGATATAGAGCAGTACTTCAAGGCTGCTCATGTTTCAGAACGAGAGAAAGTCACCATCACCAGCATGTACTTGATTGGAGATGTCGAGTTATGGTGGTCTACCAGAGCATCGGAGAATGCTCGAGTTGGGAGAGTTCAGTTGGAGGATTGGGAAATCTCAAGAACTAAAGGAGCAGTTCCTTCCGTGCAACACAGGGTGGGTTGCATGAGAATCCTTGAAGAAACTGCAACATTCAGGGACCATAAGGGAGTATGTGTGAGAATTCAGCTCCCTAATGCTCGACATCACCACCATGTCCAAGGAGGATAAGTTGTTCAACTTTCATTCTGGCTTGCATCAATGGGCTCAAGTTGAACTCCGATGGTAAGGAGTGAGGGATCTTCCTTCGGCCATTACTTCTACGGAAGGCTTGGTGGATTTCAAGTTGGCAACAACCACCAAGAAGGCCACGGATGGAAGGAAGATGGGGCGGGTAGACAAGGGTGGCAAGAAGCCTGAGGGCAAGGGCAAGAAGGTTGTGAAACCTAGCCAGTCCAACCTGCAGCCCACTAATAGAGAGTAATACTGTTTTATATGCAATGGTCCTTATCGGGTAGGGGATTATCCGAGGAGGGAAAAGCTAGCTGCTCTATCTCTTAGGGGATCTAAAGAGCAAGAACGTGATGTTGTGGTAACACCACGCATAAATCCATTGTAGCTACTCAACTCTATGATGGTAGAAAGGTAGTCGCCTTGCAAAGGGTTGATGCATGCATTAGTGCTATTGAATGAGAGGTCTATTTTGGCTATGCTGGACACAGAGGCGACCAACAACTTCTTCTCCTATAAATTGGTAAGTAAATTTGGCCTGCAAGTGCAATCAAGTTCTTGGAAAGTGAAGGCAGTAAACTATAGGTTGACTCCGATTCATGGAATGGCCAGCGCAACCCTCAAAATTGGAGCTTGGGAGGAAGAGATCAGTATAATAGTCTCGACGCTTGATGAGTTCAAGTTTATCATGGAGATAGACTTCTTTGTTCAAGTGAAGGTTAGTTTGATGCCTCACTTATCAAGTATGTTGATTTCTGTTGAAGAATCACCATGCTTTGTACAAGCCGCCTATGTGGGAAAACTGTAGCAGCGGAGATGCAGTCTCCTCAACAACTAAAAGTGGGTCTCAAGAGGGGCGAGACCACCTACGTTACAGCACTAATTGAGATACAATCGGATTAGGTCGTGGATGTACCTGATGATGTTGCAACTGTCTTGGTGGATTACGTGGACATGATGCCACCAAAACTGCCTAGCGAACTCCCCCCTCGAAGGGCAATTGACCACAAGATTGAGCTGGAGTCAGGTGCTAAACCTCTTGCTCAAGCCCCTTATCGATTGGCTAATATGAAGCTTTTGGAGTTGAGGAAACAACTCAACGAACTGTTCGATGTGGGATTGATCCAACTGTCAAAAGCCTCATATGGCGTTTCGGTGTTGTTTTAGTGGAAACAAGATGGTTCACTTTGGATGTGCGTGGACTATCGAGCACTAAATAAGGTGACTATCAAGAACATGTACTCGGTGCAGAATGCAGGTGATTTGTTCGATAGATTGGCCAAGGTGACATACTTCACCAAGTTGGACTTGCGGTCGTGGTATTGGCAAGTTTAGATTGCGGAGGGAGATGAGTCAAAGACAGCATGTGTCATGAGATATAATTTATTCGAGTTCTTAGTCATGCCTTTTGAATTGACGAATGCTCCAACAACTCTTTGCAACTTGATAAATGAAGTATTGTATGAGTTCTTGGATCAATTTATGGTGGATGACATTGTCATCTACTCGGAGATATTGGCAGATCATGTCGACCACCTCAGGAAGGTATTCTCTCGGCATAGAGAATACGAGCTCTTCGTAAAGACAGGACGGCCGAGGTGTGAGCTGCTGCAAGAGACTCACAATCCTCAATGGGCAGGACATCCTGGAGTGCAGAGGATGATGACACTTTTGTCCAGGTCATACTACTGGCCAAAAATAAGAAAAGATGTAGAGATATACGTCAAGAATTGTCTTGTATGCCAACTTGACAAGGCAGAGAGAAAGATCCAGGCAATTATTGATTGGGCGGCCCCAACAAACAATCAGAAATGGGCATGAACGGACTCATGCCAAGTGGTGTTTAACCAACTGAAAGTAGCAGTGTCAACAAAGCCGATGCTGCGATTGCCTAACTTTGAACTTCCATTTGAGGTACAAACAGATGGCCAAATGGAACACATCGATGCCTTGGTCGAGGAATACTTATGGCATTATATAACAGCTAGCTAGCAGAATTGGTTGGAGCTGTTAGACACAACTCAATTCTGCTATAACATCCACAAGTTGTTGGCTACAAAAATAAGTCCTGTGGAGCTTGTCATGGGACAACAGTCTCTCACTTCTTTCGAGATGGCTCAATCAATGGACCAAGGAAAATGCCCTGTAGCCTATCAATTCGCCAAGGAGAAGGAGGAGTTGATATAACAAGCTCGAGACAGCTTATGCAAGGCAGCAAAATGTATGAAGAGCCATGCGGATGAACGAAGACAATCATTGGAGTTTCATGTTGGGGACATGGTGTTGCTAAAACTTACTTCACAGATATGAAGAAAATCAGTAGTAAGACCGTATACCGTGAGTTGGTACCAAGGTATTACGGCTCCTTTAAAGTGATGAAGAAAGTCGGGCAGGTTGCTTACCGATTGAAGCTACTCAGCAAGCTAAAGGTACATCCAATATTTTCATGTTAGTTTTCTCAAACCTTTTAACAGGGACTTGCTTGAAGATAGACAGCAAGCTAAGAGAGACCCACCGATAGTTTGAAAGTAGTTTAACAAGGAGGTTAAGAAGATCTTTGCACAATGGAGGCAAAGCAAGAAGAATTGGCGAACTGATTTTCTTGTGATGTGAAAAGCAAACAGTGAGGCCGATGCCACGTGGGAGCGGAATTCTACGCTATGACAGTTTGAGAAGCAAATCAAGGAGTACATGGACTCTACTCCGACGAAGACATCGAACTCTCATAGTTGGGGTGGTTTATCACACCAGTTGTGAGTGGTAGGTGCCACCACAATGAGATCATGCAATGGATCTCATAATCTTGGAGGCAATGGAGTGCCTCCAACGTATGTGTACTCGGGTAGCACATATAGCAGTAGATGACGGAGTCACAACATGTTCGGATGGAGACCCGGACAACCCAAACAGTTCTACAGAGAGAGAAACGGAATAGGTTGGCTAAAGTGAGCTGCAGGAGCGTGTGAACAACCTGGACACTTGTCGTTGCATGCTGAATACACATGACTGCAGGCTGGAGAATTAGAGCTGCACCTGTCAAGGGACATGTGGTCAGCAAAGAGGCAATTGAGGGCTCATGGAACAAGTGGCTATAGCTGGAGGGAGTCAAGAAAACTGTAGGGAGAATATTGTTGAGCATATTCTTCATGATCCTAACAAGTGAACTGCAGAGAGAATATTATGGAGAATGTTCTCTATGACCTCCAACAGCTAGACAGCAGAAGAATGTTCTTCATGATCTCCATGGGTGGTTCACAGCCAAATATGTGTATTATAAATAGACTAGGGGGTCTATTGAGCTGAGACACACACAAGTAGAAGAGACTTATAGTGTCTCTTCATACTAGAATTATATTCCTTTTATGTGCGTAATAAAAGATTGATAAGGACAGGTACTTTTCTTTTTCTTTATATTTTTGTGGGTTTATACGAATTTGGCGAACTAAGGTGAACATACCTTAGCATCATCACAGACGAAATTTCAAAGTAAAAAATTTGATCATATAACACCTGCCATTATGCATGTTTGGTGGTGTTCGGGTGATAGATTTTGAACGCACATCATACTACCGGATTTTAGAAACCGGCAAAGCAACAGAGCACAAGATTTTTATTACACGGCCGCCAACATTTTTCAGTTCATTACAGAAACAGGAAGGGCAACATGCAACAAAACGTGCCACTGGATGGGTTGGTTGGCAATCACATGTCCAAGCGCAAATCATTGCTTCTTCAGTTGACCATGTGTTGGGCCAAGGGGAGCAGAATCCTTTATGTTAGTATAAATCTTCACTTGCCTTGGCTCCTGAATCTTCAACAGTTAAGCAGAAAGCAGTATCTCAAGACAGGCTGATATTGCAGTTCATACAACTTGATACAAAATATGCAACACAGCTAATTGACATTTTAGATAATCTCTTCATTACAAGGCTATATAAGTAGGCACCATGTGAATCCCAGGTTGGCAGGGAACGCTTTGGATGGTTGCGACAACGTGACGAGATGCCTTCCCAGAACTTTCTTATGGGGGCTCTCAGCACATGCATGTGACTCGGTTTTCGTCCAACACTTGGCTTGTTCGGCTGTCTTTTTCCAAGACAGTATTTCCGAAGATAGCTTTGCATGCACGAAATGTATCTCTCATACACTCCTCGTTCTCTTACAAGCACGAGTACTAGAACAGCGAGTTAAAGTTCTGTCATCAGATGGAAAGAACACACAAACTCGGAGCAAATCTTGCCAGGCTGTGAGAAATCTTATGCCCACTTCAGTCACGATGGAGAAATGAAAAAGGTGACAGATAAAGGATCCAGAAAGAAATTTAGATGCTTGCGGAGATTAGAAACAAGAGGAGTCGGACAATAGTTTTTTATTTAACAATGAATGCAACTTTCAGAGAGCGCGTTGTCGAATCAATGCAACACATACTATGTTCAGTATCCAAAGTTTTAAGCAACATTAATGAAGAATTTGAAAACAATACATCATAAAAACAGAGTAATATAAAATAAGGTTTTAAATTTTAATTTTGATTCCAACATTCAGCGAACGTTCCAACCATTTTGATTTCAATTTTGACCCAAAAATTCTGTTTAATTATTAATTATATATTAATCAGAATTTGATTATAATTTAACTATAATTTAACTTTAAATTAAAAATACAATAATCAAACAAAATGGAACAGGCAAGCCAAATTGAAGTGCTCACCAATCATGTCCTTCACTTCCACTTCTGTTTTCCCAGCAATAATTACAGCGCTTGCCATGTCCAGGAACAATCCATGTTCCACAACACCTTTTGTTTTGATATTTCTTTTCCTGATGCTAGCGGATCCTTCATTGGGGTCTTGAAATACAAATCCACAATATAGTTTGAATTGTCAGTGATATAAGGTTTTCCAGCTTCATCCAATCTGAGCATTGCTTCACATCCTTCATCCTTGAATATTTCTTGCAATCTCATCAAATTATATTTCCAACAGAACGCACCACTTCAAGGGGCATGGCTAGACCACTTACCACCCAAACCAGTCACTAGCTTTGTCTCATCCACAACAACGGCAAATTTATTTGATGCGGCCTCAAACCATTTTTTCTCAAAGAAGAGCCCCTCCTCGTCCTTTCACAAGGTTAAAATCTGGATCCACTTGTTGCATTAGAAACACAATGAAGAAAATTTAGATAAAAAATTTGCTTGTGTTAAAATGTTCGTGCACATTATAGACACAATAAAAAACCTCCCTATATGAAACCTTTGTAGAATATGGAAATATATTCCATATCTCAGAAGAAACGATCAGGTTAACAATGCTAACAACCAATTTCTACTTAGAAAAAAATACATATTAAAGTTGAACATCTAGATGAATTTATCTGAGATTCTTTTCTCTATGAATTACAAACTTCATTGAGATTATTTTCTCAATGAATTACAAACTTCATTTGACATTCTATCTGCATAAATATTTGCCCAGCATATTTCTCATCCTATGTAATTTCCATTGGCCAGAGAAAATACTGCTACCCAATGAATGACAAACTCTTTTTCAAACACAATAACCGTGCTGCCCTTTTTACCAGAAAGCAAAATAAATATGATAAAAGTAGATATTGCTAGCCGATAGCCATAACAAACATTACCTCAATTGTACATGATGGATCCTCTTTTTTAGCAAAATATGTAGCTGATTACAGCATTCTGACACCAAAAGAAGCCATTCATCAAGATCCTAACTACAAAATAGGCAGCTTTCCAATTTTATCTAGAACCTCCAAAGAGAAAAATTCCACAAAACAGGTACAATCATGTGCTCTTGACTGCTCAAAACCAAATATAAACTAGTAAGAAATGTTTCTAAAACCTGACTAGACTGCTCAATCAGACCAGATTGGACCGGAACTAGTAGATTCATTAAATAAAGAACTCAATGAATGAAGATTGTAAATTGCTCAAACTGATGACTTCCACAGGGAATTGATTAAACTAGTTTTTCCATGCAAACCAATAGGGTTAGACAATTTTGTTCCAAAGAGAAGATTCAACCAACTATTTAATCCTCAATTATTGAGAATCACATATTTGCTAGACAATAACCTAAAAACAATGGTGATAACCAATTAAGAAAATTTGTCATAACAGAAGCACAAAACTATAAGGTGCTTAAAGTACTTAATAGCTACTATAATGCAAAGCCATTCAACTGGTTGACCACAATTGACTCTCTTTCAGTTTACTCTCTGATCCACAAAAATAAAGGAGTCACAAAAGAATCTCTTATGTTGCAATTGCAATTCTGAAAAAAAAAAACGTACAAGCAAATTTATCTTGATCGACTATACTGAAATTTTTAACTAAAGAAACAACAAACCAGCTTGTAACTTGGTAAGATAATCAGCAAGGCTTACAGTTTCTTTCAGTTTCAGCCGGTATGATGGCCTGAGCAGCAAAAACAGCCAGAGAACATTGGAAACGACTAGGGGAAAAGAGATGAGAGGCAAAGGTAGTGTAAATAGTGGCATAGATGATGGTAAAGTTAAAATTGAAAGAACTCATTTGTTTTGGCTCAGGAAAGCAAAAAATGTTGACTTTTGAGTAGAACTCCAGACCAAGGTAACCAGGAAGTGGCATCTAAATCCATCAGAAGAGATTTCTTAAAATTAGATAGTTGAGTTATATCAATGTGTGGCGTGAATATGAACTTGAACTAACCCACCACATTTGGAATATGCGACACACACCAAATATGTTCTCCAGGTTCACACCAGGTTCTCTAGTTACTGATGCTCCATTTCAACCTAATTATGATTAAGATTACAAGGAAAATGGATACCTGTTAATTAATCATATACTATGAACAGTCTTAACAACCGCAATTTATCAAAAAAGAATGATCTTCATACAAACAAGGAGTGCCAAAGAATTCAAGAAGGCAATCATTTACAATTTTATGCAAAAGGTTGAATAATAAACCTATAATGCACCTTAATTTCTAAATTTCAGTTAGCAAATTATCTAGTTTTTTAGGTACCCAAATAGCTAAATTCCGAAAACAATTTAGGAGTCAAACCAGCAATAAATCAATGAAAAGCATCCAAACTAACATTTATTAATTGGCACCATGTTTCCCTAAAAACATAGATCAGAATGATTATTGCATAGATAAACTTGCAAAGAGTATCAACTGCCTATAAGTTTTCATTTCTCATAATAGCATTATCCAACAATCATTTTTGCAAATATGACCCCTCCTAGATATAATGTCACCATCCATCATAATTTTCAGAACTCAATCATGTAAGCTCACCTTTGATGAAGCCGGACAAAATATGTTCACATATATAGGAAATTAATTTTTATGAATATATACACAAATCAAGTTACATCGGCCAAATAAAAAATAGGAATAACAGCACTAGAAACAGGTTGACATGACCATTCTGGTCTATGGGCGCAGATCTACAAGTTATTAACAAAATGACGGATGAGCCCATGATCCAGGGGCATACATACACAAATCACTGCCAAGGTCTATACTCTAAATATAGTTGTGACTCTTATCGGTCTTAATATGTAGTTTTTTACTATTTTAGGAGCAGACATACAAAAAAGACTGAGGGTGTGCTTGGCTACACTTGGAATAGAGGAAATTGAGGGAATTGAAATCCCAATTTCACCAATTCCTGTTTGGAGAGGCGATTCTCAAGGAATTGCAGGAATTGGTCAATTCCCAATTCTGGATATAATTTTGTGGCGAGGGGAGTTGAATTTGCCAATTTCCTCTCAGAAATGATAGCCCAAATGATTTTTTTGAGTTATTAAAAATTAATTTTAATACATTGCAATTAATTTATATATTTAATTTTAAATTTTAATTTTGAGTCATTAGCTTAATTACTATATTTTTTTTAACTTACAATTCTTCAATTCCAACCAAAAACACATCCAAACACCAAATTTGATCAATTTCCTTAATTCCGCCAATTCTGTAGAAATTGATGAAATTGGCCGATTTTCTAATTCCATCAATTCAGGTGTCTAAATGGCACCTAAGTAAAAGAAGCACCAAACAATTTTGTATAACAATAGGGATGCTGATATCATTCAAAAAATTTCTCATAGTTGAGCTAAGGAATGTTAAATGGATGTTAGCATAAGAGAGTGACGTAACAACAAGCGTGGTAGACGAGAAAAACATCGTTACCTCTATTAAGAATTTCTTGAATCCACAAGGAAGAGAGAAAATCCACTAAAGTAAAACTCTATTGATAGTAAAAATTGTTCTCCCGTTCATAGGGTTGAAGGCCTATTTATACAAATACCAGAAGTCCAATTTGAATAAGTTTATGACTTCCCAAGTCCTAAACTGAATACAACTCAGATTAAACCCATTAATTGGATTGGTAGAAATTCTAAATAAGTTAACCTACGAAAATAAAATCCTAAATAAGGATTCATCCTTTCCAAGTCCCAAACTGAATAGGATTCAGTCCAAAATTAGTCTTGGGTTAGTGAAATCTGAGAATAAGACCTAAGACATCATAATAAAGAGAATTTAAATATAGAAAAGTAGTAAGTAAGGTAAATCCTAAGTTTAAATAAAAGAGTGAATCAAATCATTTGTCATGACCCCTTGACTTCTGAATTAACTTCTTTTGATATTTCTAAATTTCCTTTAAGCGTCCTACATCAGTGTCCCCTTCTTGTAAAGAACTCGTCCTCGAGTTATTTTGTCGTAACTTGTAGTCCTCAAGTGCATAGTAGTCAAACAAATCTTGAATATTAAAAGTATTTGAGGTTCCCATATCCTTCACGAGGTCAATAATATAGACATTGTTGTTTATCTTTTTTAGTATTTTCAGTGGCCCAATTTTCTTATGTTTCAGTTTGTTGTAAGTTCCAGCTGAAAACCGTTCCTTCCTCAACTGCACTATCACCAGATCTCTTTCTTGAAACTCTTTTGGATGCTTATGAATGTCCGCTTTAATTTTGTATTTGACATTAGATTCTTCTAATTTTTTTTTTACCTTAGTATGCATTTCAATAATTCTCTCAACCATATTGTCTGCAGTTATGCTTGTTCCTGGCAATTTGGGCAACACCACCAAATCCAGCGGGTGCTTTAGGATTCTTCCATTGACAATTTCAAATGACGATTTTCCCGTGAACCTATTCTTCATGTTATTGAAAGTAAATTCAGCTTGTGCGAGTGTATAGTCCCACTGCTTTGATATATCTCTTACAAGACACCGAATGATGTTTACAAGTATTCGATTCACCACTTCAGTTTCAGTTTGTACATCTGTTTGTGGATGATAAACACTACTAAATTGTATGGACGTATTAAATCGCTTCCACAATATCTTTCAAAAGTGACTTAGAAATTTTATGTCACGACCAAAAGTGATAGTCTTTAACATTCCATGTATCCTTACAAATCTCCTGAAAGAATAAATTAACCACTCTTGTTGCATCTACTGTCTTTTTACATGGAATGAAGTGTGTTATATTGGAAAATCTATCGACAACAACAAATACTGAATCTAAGGCTCGTTGAGTCCTGGGGAGACCCAAAACAAAATCCATCGATAAATCTTCCCATGGGGCATTTGGCACATGCAATGGGATATAAAGACCAGTGTTTTGAGAGCTTCCTTTACCGATTTGGCATACATAGCGCCTTTGTACAAAGCAACCGACATCCCTCTTAAGTTGTGGCTAGTAGTAGCGCTCTTCAACTAGTGCAATGCTCTTGTCACGCCCAAGATGTTCTGCTAGGCCACTGTTATGCAATTCTTTCACCACTTTTTCTCTCAAGGAGCATCTTGGAATGCAAAGACGAGAATCATTAAAGAGAAAGCCTTCATGAAGATATAAATAACTTCTTTATCCTACTTGGCACTTTCTAAACTCTTTAAAATCTTCATCTTCAACATACAATTCCTTCAAATAATCAAACCCTTCAACTTCGTTACTTATAGTTACCATCAAAGCCGCCCTGCGGCTCAAAACATCTGCCACGTTATTTTTTTTGTCCAGATTTGTGTTTCAAAACATAGGTGTATTGCTGTAAGAATGACGACCATCGACCATGCATGCGATTCAAGTCCTTCTGCCTATCAATGAATTTCAAAACTTGGTGATCAGTATATAAAATAAACTCTCATTAAATTAGATAGTGCTTCCAATGACGAACTACTTGTACAACCGCATAAAATTCCAACTCATATGTTGACCACTTCTTTTGAGTTTCACTCAACTTTTCGCTGTAGAAAGCTACTGGTCTTTCTTCCTATGATAGAACGGCTCCAATGCCTATGTACGAAATATCACAGTCTACCTCGAACAACTTCTCGAAACTAAGTAATGCCAAAATTGCTGCGGTAGATAACTTCTCCTTAATCAACTCGAAGCATCTATTAGCTTCTTGAGTCCAAGAGAACTTGCGTTGCTTCAAACACTCAGTTATTGGTGCCATAATGGAACTAAAGTTTTTGACAAACTTTTGATAGAATGTCGCCAAGTTATGAAAGCTTCTAACTTCAGATACACTTCTGGATATCGGTCATTCCTTAATAGCTTTTTCCTTTTCTTCATCAACATGAATGCCTTCGGCACTTACCACGAAACCCAAGAACACCAAGTGTTCAGTCATAAAATGACATTTCTTTGAGTTGATGTACAACTTTTCCTTCTTCAAGACAATAAGTATTTCTGTTAGATACCTTTTATGTTCTCCTTCATCATGACTGTACACCAGAATATCATCAAAGTAAACAACAACAAAATGACCAATGAAAGAATTGAGTACCTGATTCATCAATCGCATGAAGGTACTTGATGCATTTGAGAGTCCAAAAGGCATAACAAGCCACTCATAAAGTCCTTCTTTTGTTTTGAAAACAGTTTTCTATTCATCATCGGGTCTAACTCTGATTTGATGGTATCCACTCCTCAAATCTATCTTAGAGAATACCTTTGACCCTTCCAATATGTCCAACATGTCCTCTAAGCGAGGAATTGAGAATCTATACTTTACCGTGATTCAGTTGATGGTTCGACTATCTACACACATCCGCCAACTTCCATTTTTCTTAGGTGTCAATAAGACTGAAACTGCACATGGGCTCATGCTGACTCTGACCATTCCTTTTCTGATCAACTTTTCAACCTTGTCTTGTAAAATTTGTGACTCTTTTGGACTCATTCTGTAGTGGGGCAGATTTGGTAAATTCGCTCCAAGAACAAGATCAATGTGGTGCTGAATATCTCTCATTGGGGGTAGTTCATCAGGAAGATCATCGGGCATGATTTTCTTGAATTCATCTAGGAAGGGTTGCAAGACTTTTGGAGCTTCAATGGACATTGTCTCTATTCTTTTTTCAATCACAACAAATATTTAAGCTGTCTCTTTAGACTCGTTTATAAAATTTTGCACAATTAGGAAGGAATGACCCTCTTGTAAACTTTTGGGTCGACGCTTTTCGCCAATGGGGGTACGGATAATTTTTTTTACATCTTTGAAGAAGATGTAGTGATTGTCTCGCCCACGATATGTAGAATCTCTATCAAATTGTCAAGATCTGCCAAGAAGAATATGACATATATCCATTTCCACAACATCACAGGTTAACTCATCCTTGTAGAATTTTCCAATGGAAAAACAAATTTGACACCATTCAGTTATCTTGGCTTCACCAACCTTTTTAATCCAGCCGATCTTGTAGGGAGAGAGATGTGATTCCGTTTTCAATGAAAACTTGTTGACCAGTCTTAGAGATGATATTTTCACTACTTCCCCCATCAATAATTATGTCACAGATCTTGCCATTTACTGTGCATCGAGTGTGGAAGATATTGTGACGTTGTAGTTTTTCCTCTTATTTTGGGATGTACATCAGATTCTGAAATACTAAAAATGACCTTTCACCATCAGGCTCCTCAAATATTTCATCTTCATAGTTTTCTTGATCACAAGTTAGGTCATCATCTTCTGAGTTATATAAGTTGTCAGCCACAAAATTATCTTCAATATTCAGGTTCACATGTTGTCGTGCTGGACAAACATTAGAACGATGTCCAAATTTTCCACAACGATAGCACTTTAGATCAGGATTTGAACTTGGGTTTTTTGCTGATGTGACATTTCCTGATGGCCTTGTTGGTCTAACTTCAAGACTCACTTGTGTGGAAGGTCGAAGAGATTATGTAGCTGCACCTCTATTAGGAATAGATTGTGCTCCTTTTGAATTCTCACCAATGATTCTCCCCACCTGATTTCTGATAATAAGTCGTTCCAATTGGGACTCCACATGAGTTACACTTCTCACAGTCTCATTAACCGTCCAAATAGCTAGCAAAGAAATCCTATCTTGGATGGTTGTGCGTAACCCACCGATGAATCTTGCCACTTGATGAGATTCAGTCTCTACTAGATTATTACATGCTGATAGGCGATAGAACTACTCAGCATATGCCTTCACACTGCGATTACCCAATCGACAATTTTGATATTGCTGAAAGAGTACGTGGTCATAATCTATGGGAAGGAATTACTTTTCCAGAATAGCCTTCATCCGTGGCCATGCTTGAATTGGAGTTTTATTTTGACGTGTCCTTTCCAATTGGATGCGTTCCCACCATGTTAATGCACTCCCCTTGAGTCGATAAGCAACAATCTTCACTTTCTTCGAATCTGGAATCTCTATGTAGTCGAAGAACCGTTCCATTTCAGCAAGCCAATTGAGGAAATTTTCGATATGAAGTTGGCCATTGAAAGATGAGAGATCAATCTTCAAACGAAAATTATGACATCTATCGTACTCAGAAATTGGTCGATAAAGGATATCTTCAATTTCTTCATCGCTGGATTTTTTAAGGATTTGTAAACCCTTTTAATTCACTTGCAAAGCCTTTTCTCGACCAATTGGATTGTGAGTCACTTCATCGATACGTCGACGTGGTTGATTTAGACCTTCAAGTTGATCTATCCTAAACATCAAGCTTGCAAGTGAATTTTGGATTGCCTCTATGGTCGAATCAAAATACTCACGACTGATGTAATTACCCACAGGAGCACCGTCCCTAGAGTTGCTACTGGTTGCATCGTCGTTAGACATTAAATAAGAAGAGCATTGCTCTGATACCACTTGACGTAACAACAAGCGTGGTAGACGAGAAAAACACCGTTACCTCTGTTAAGAACTCCTTGAATCCATAAGGAAGAGAGAAAATCCACTAAAGTAGAACTTTATTCAGAGTAAAAATTGTTCTCCTGTCCATAGGGTTGAAGGCCTATTTATACAAATACCAGAAGTCCAATTTGAGTAAATTTATGACTTCCCAAGTCCTAAACTGAATACAACTCAGATTAAACTCATTAATTGGGTTAGTAGAAATTCTAAATAAGTTAACCTACGAAAATAAAATCCTAAATAAGGATTCATCCTTTCCAAGTCCTAAACTGAATAGGATTCAACCCAAAATTAGTCTTGGGTTGGTGGAATCCGAGAATAAGACCTAAGACATCATAACAAAGAGAATTTAAACATAAAAAGAAACTAAATAAGGTAAATCCTAAGTTTAAATAAAAGAGTGAATCAAATCATTTGTCATACCCCCTTAACTTTTGAAGTAGCTTCTTTTGATTTTTCTGAACTTCCTTTGAGCGTCCTATATTAGATAGAGTCTACCTTCAATATTAGGAAAGAAAGCAAAGAATGTTAATCAGCACCAGATTAGCCAAGTATAGCGCAGTTTGCCATCTGCCAGTAGCTACCAGGAATATTGGACATTAGGAATTGGGATATTTGTTTGAGCTTACGATTGAGAAGTATAGGAAGCTACTAGTAGATTCATGTTGAACTGTTGTTACAAAGTAAATGGTATACAATAAAACATATAATTTTTTGAATTTTTGTACATACTATCTTCAGAAACATGAGCACCAGTTTAAAATGTGTATGAAGATGGAAAACATCAAGGGAAGTTACAGTGCATATGCAGCTACAAACACAGTTTTGAATAAAATAATATAAAAGATCATAAACCAATATGTAAGAACATCTCAAATACACACACACACACACACACACACACAACAAATCCATAAAACTACATAAAATTATACCATGTTCAACCAAAAAGACAACAAATAATGGTTGATTAATTTGAATACATACCATGATAACGGTGATGTTCCAATAATTCACAAAACAAGTGTTCATATAAGCACAACACTACTAATAGTCCAAATCTATCCCACATCAGATATTTATCAAAAAGGTATAGGCTAAGATAAATGATACTTAATAGTGTACAACGCAAAATCAATAAAGAAGAAAAAAACCATTTTTTAAAGGCGCTTGACTACCTACGTGGGCTCATAACCATGTATATAGTCCAAACCAGATAAGGCTATGCTATACAGGTGTCTGCCTCCACGTCAGTTGCTACATGGAATATAGTAAGCATTGAGTATCATGGCCAACCACTTGGCCACATTACTACCAGTTATTGTGGCTCTGCCCTTACAAATTAAATAAATATGGTCAAGCAACCAAACTTCTATGTTCTTGATTTCAAAATAAGTAGTAACTACTGTTTGGCAACGCTGCAATTTGCCATGTAGTTTCATATATAGTACATACAAAAGCCCAACCATCAATTTTTGACACCCCTAATCAAGGATCTAATGTGACACTCATTGATGACATGACGTATACTTTGTACTTCCTTAGTACAGCCCAGCCATCAACTCAAGCAATAACAAAATATACTTACAGAACTATATTGAGCTCCATGAAATTCAACAATACATCATGCTTTTTGCTCCCCTAAAATATAAGTCAATCAGTGTGATTAACGCACTCTTGCGCTCTTGAATTGTAATGAGAGGAAATATTGCTGAGTTTACACATCAGATTCCTAAAGAATCAATTATTGCCCACTTCAGTACCCTCCTCTGCAAGTAAAAAGGCCTAAAAATGCTTTTGCTGACGACTAAATTATCACTTCACGTAATACTGCTCAAATAAGCAATTAGACTTCTAAATAGAACTCTACCGCATATAACAAGAAAAATTTCAAATTGTAAAACTAATTAGTGTATTTTTAGCTTTCTTCTACTCAAAATAAGAAAAGAAAGAAGCAGAAACGCGGACGAACTTTTAGTTAACAGCCAATTCAAATAAAAAGGGTCCTCCTTTTACCACTTAAATCCGTTCTGAAAGAAATGTTTGGCAAAAAAATACGGCTAACTTTTGGGCAAAGCAAGCAAAAAGGGGAAGAAGACCAAACAAAGCTCATCGGCGCCATCAATGGCCAGATCGATAGCGGGGTGATCATCAAGCGTGGAGAGGGGGATCCCCAGGGACTGAGCCTACTCGAAGGTGCGCTTA
Organism: Trichopus zeylanicus subsp. travancoricus; assembly: GCA_005019695.1. Classification (NCBI taxonomy): domain Eukaryota; kingdom Viridiplantae; phylum Streptophyta; class Magnoliopsida; order Dioscoreales; family Dioscoreaceae; genus Trichopus; species Trichopus zeylanicus. The sequence goes on from RXID01014914.1 coordinate 136,783, forward strand.
GAGGTGGGGACCCCGACGATTTTCTCCAGCTTGCCCGCAGCTAGTAGCGCGCCGAACTCGGCAACCACGAAGGCGGCGGTGGAGCCAGTGCCAAGACTTAGGACCATGCCGCTGCGGACGTACTCGACGGCCTTGAGGGCGGCAAGCTTCTTTAGGTCGTCCTGGGTTAGGGCGGCGGCCGGAGCTGAGAGGGCGCGGATGGAGGTGGCGGGGGTTCGCCGGAGGGCAGCGGCGCAATGGCGGAGAGGGAGGGAGGCGGGGGGCCGGAGGGATAAGGTGGCGATCATTTGGGGGTAGGAGGGCTGGATTGGTGGGAATGGGATGAGAGCAAGAGGAAGGAGAGGTTTTGAAGAGAAGGAGGATGAGGGTCGAGCGAGGCGGGCCTGGAGGTGTAAAACGGGCCAGCAGGCCTGTCTAACCGTGCTGGCTGTGTCGGGAACCGCCCGCAGAAATTTTAGGGGCGCTATTGACGAGTCATGACCTACAGGGCACGTGCTTATGGACCGTAATGTATCGAATCCGATTGTCATGTATCTTATTTTATTAAAAAAAAAGTTTAAAACATAAAAATAAAACATTTAAGAAAATAAAAACCAGAAAAAATTAAATATATATACTGTTAATATCTAATTTAATTTATAAGTACTATGTTCATCATAATTATAAGATGGTTCCAAAAAACAATAAAAAGGTTCAAAAAATTAATTTATGAGTATCATGAGGATGTTAAAAGGAATATTTTTGAAAACTTTTAATTTTTAAAATTTTTCAAAAATATAAATTTTTTTATTTTTTACTTTAAACTTGAGAAGAAGTGATTCAATTCTCCCTATGTGTTGAAAAAACAATCAATATAGTTGAGAACAATTGTAAAGAATTTTTAAAATTTTTGTGAGTAACAAAATTCAGATGTTATATTGTGTCTAATTTGCAGGTTGCGAAAGGATATCAAGTATAACGAACACAAATGAGTCATGCCTATACAACATGATTACTATTACAAATGTGTTGTGCTTGGCATGATGCATTGCAAGTTTGTCCACAAATCATAGGTCTGTTTTGACATATTTAAATAGACTATATCTTGTAGATATGTATTTTTGAGATCTAGGCCGAATAACAAGTCGACATTTTGGTTAATATAGGATGAGAAAATATGAATAAATTTTAACTAACTATTGATTTTTTATAGACTGGAATAAAAAAAATATTTTATAAATGAATAAGTTGAATGATAAACAAAGAGATGTGATCTTGTACTTTGTGGTATTGTATTTTGTGATGTGAATTACAATTTTTAAATATAGAGCATCATTTGTTTAGTACTTGCATATGATTGTAATTTATTCAGTTGGCACGATAATAAAACATTTTGCATGTGTTGTTGATGAGGTATTTGTTCTAAATACATGAAGTTGTAATTTTGAATAAAATGTAGTAATATCTATTAATATTTTAGTTCATATCCATAATTCTTTTAGCTCTAGTGTTTCAAGGTTAGCATGTATAAAGGCATGTATAATATACATATTTACACTAATTACCTTTGAGAATTAATAGTTGTATCAATATGAACATTCTTCATCAACTAGACTATATTTGTTATTATTTCACCATCTCTTTAATATATACTTTTCTAGGATAAGATTTACATTTATATAATTGAAAATCTTTAATGCAAAATAATTGATATAATTAAAAACTTTTAGTGCAAGACCATGTCAAACTCCCATAAAAATACTATAGTGTATTTTTTATACAATGACAAAATACATAACACTATTTATATTTCAATTTCTTGCAATCTTATGCTTAATAATTCTTCCATTAGCATCTTCTACATATGAAGTCATGTTCATATAGAGTTTGAAACATTTTGAAAAAAATCACATGCTCACGGTGTATACAAACAAGCATGCGTGGTATAGAAACATGTTATATAATTGCATAATTGGGTTTGCTTGGCCAGTTTTGAAATGAGCTTGAAAGCAAAGTTTTAAGTTTCGGCCGAAACCGAGTCCCGAACCGAAACCCTAATTTTGGTTTCGGTTTAGGATTTACTGTTTATCTTTACCAACGAGCAGAGCTCGAGCGCGGGTGGGAGCTCGCCGGGCAAGCGCGAGCGGGCTAGCTCGCGGGTGGGAGCGCGCACAGGTGAGTGCGGGCGAGCACGCGCGGACAGGAGCTCGCTGGGCTCGATCGTGTCGGGGTGGGAGCTCGCCGAGTGAGCGCGCGGGGTGTGGGAGCTCGCTTGGCTCGCACACGCGGGGGGGAGCTCGCGTCGGCTTCATGTCCGACCCCAAGGGCCCCACACGCTCGCCAACCTGCCGCCACTCCTTCACCTATCTCGCACCCTGACCGACCTGGCCCCTACTCCAGCAAGCTAAGGCCGGCATTGTACCGAGGCCAGCGTTGTCGCCAATCTGGTTCGAACGCCCTTGCCAATTTCTACCAGATACTATTCACGTACATAATATTATTCACGTAACTATTCATTATTTTTAAAAATTTTTAAACATATTATAATTTTTTTAATTTGAAATTTAAAAATAATTAAAATAAAGTTAAATTTTAGTCAAAATATAATTAATAAAAAAATATTTTGGTTGAAACTGAAATGAAAATGATTTTGATCGAAACACGTTCATTTTTTTGTTCACGTGCATGCATGCATGACTATTCCACCGAAAGTAAAACAAAAAAAAATTTGTGTCGGTCTTACCCCCATGTGAATCACTGTCACGAGATTACGCAGAGCTAGTTGTTCTCGTATGTTTATAAATATTCGTCTGGATCGTTCAGGTACTGAATTCATAATTTCACATCCAGATATTTTAAACTCAACTGATGATGATGATAATTATTAGTTGTATTACATTATAATTAATAAATTATGTATGTATCAATTATATTTTAATAATAAGTTAAATCTGCTTATGTTATTTTTTAATTTTTTAATCATATTCATATTATTTCTCATATATTTTTTTATATAGTAATATATAAAAACAGTGGTTAACTATCAAAATTAATTTTAATTAATTAAAATAATATTTAATATTGTGATAAAATTAATTATAAATTCTTTCATAATTTTAAAATTTTATAAAAAAAATTTTAAAATTTTATCATATTTTTAATTTAAAGTCAAAGTATAGTCAAAATATAGTCAAACTCTGGTCAACACACAATTAATAATTAAAAAAAATCTTTCGGCCGAAACCAAAACAGTCGAAACTAAAACCAAAATGGCCGAAATGGACAAAATATATCGATTTCGCTGGTCCCGAAATCGATATTTAAAATCTTGCTTGAAAGTTGTTCTCATAATTGTTCACTAGTAGTCTTTCAATATATTCAACCGATTCAACATGACTTTGGTTTGCCCTCCAAAATAACTTAACGATCCTCATTTTCTCACTACACTATGGGTTATTGTCTAGATTCAGTGAACTCATTGTTTGATTTATAATTATATACACATCTATTGAAATTCTTTTTCAATCTACTTGATGGTTATATTACTTAGGTGCTTGGTGGTATTTTGATGTACATGCCACACACATAACCTGACATCTTTTTGCCAAGCTATCTTTTAAGACTTGGCTTATGGTGACTTCTTAATTAGTAGAGATAATTTGTAGAGTCTTGTTATATAAAACCTCTTTATATATTTTAAACAAGTATTTAAATTTTTTTGAGCATTTCATCATATACGAAAGTAGTACCAAAGATTATTTATTGATAGTTCATTCCAAACAATGGTGTAAAAAGTCCACCATAACTATTAGTCGCCATATAAGTTCAATTATAGTATAGAATATCCACAAAAGCATAGAGTTCAACTTTGACCTTAAAATCACTAAAAGTACATTAGTGAGTTGATTTTCTCCATCCGTCAAAAGATATTAAAGATCCTAGAATCCTCTAATGCCTTTTTCATCAAATAGTCTATAACTACTTTCACTTCACCGACAAACATATTCCTTTGTATAAAAAATTTTTGAGGTCAATTTTAATAATGAAATATTAACTTTGCAGAGTCACATAACACGTAATCATGCCTTACTTTAATTGCTTTATTAGAACACAAAATTTCCATATAAACCCTAAAAATATTTCAATTGATTTAATTGCTCCTAATTTTTAAATTTTCCATTTTCCTCTCTTGATGTGACAAAGATTACTCATTGATTATGATAGTTCATTCCAACTATTAATTGACTATATAAGTTCAGTTATAGCATAGAATGTCCACAAAATGCATAGTCCAACTTTAACCTTAAATCACTAAAAGTATATTCGTGAGTTGATTTTCTCCGTCCATCGAAAAATATTAAAGAACCTAGAAACTTCTAATGCCTTTTTTTGTCAAATAGTCCATAGCTACTTTCACTTCACCAATAGCATATTCTTTTGTGTAAATATTTCTTGAGGTCAATTTTAATAATGAAACATTAACTTATACAAAGTTGCATAGCACATAATCATGCCTTACATTGATTACTTTATTTGCAAAAAAAAATTTTAGATGAATTTTGAAAATTTTTTATTGACCAATAGCTCTCTCCAATTTTTGAAAAATACTCCATTTTGATTCCTATTGTCATTAATGGTACTGTAGCACCATTAATGTACAATAGTAGTTATTATAATAATATTTAAAAAATTGTAATAGTACTGTATTTACTATTATCAAAACCAGCTCAATATAAATAAAAATAAAATAAAATAATCAAAATTAAATATATATAATTAGAAAATGACTATTATAATCAAAGTTAATTATATATGATTGCAGAAAATATATTTTTTTATCATAATAACTAATTTTCAAATATATACTACTGCCACAGTATTGCTATAGTACAATTATAGTGTTTATAACCTATTATAATATTATTATATTATTTTATAATATTATTAAATAATTTTATATTATTATATTACTCTAAAGTATTATTATTGATGATACATTGAGGTAAATAAATCGAGTCAAGAGATAATAAGAACCGAATGTAAAGTCGAGTCGTATACTACACTATTCAAGGTAAAGCCCTCCCAAATTTAGAGCCATGAGAACCTCGGTGTCTTTGGCTAGTGGAAGAATCCCTTATGGCTCAATAGGCTTACAAGGGAATTATGTTGAAGTTCCCGAGCTCCGATGCCTTAAGGAGATGAGGGTAAATATGGAATGATTGCAAGATCTTACTCATCCTTATCCTCAAAAATAAATCTCAAAAAATCTAGGATTCATAATCATCTATTACAAGAAGTCCAGCAAAATTGTGATATCGAGAATCATAGGATTCAAATACATGACATTGTCTCGAGCTCTATAAATAGCTTGCTCTTCAAAGAGGTATGTCCTAATGCCTAATTCTCTATTCACATTAATGATTGAGTGCAATACTAATTTGAGCGTCGAACTGACCGTCGCCGAAGAGCTCCTAGTGGTCTTCTTCATAGTTCTTCTTTATGCAAATTGATAGGAGGGTGGTTTAGTGGATCGAGTTCTCAAGGAGCTTTAGGCTCTATCAATAGTAGTGCTTTTATTGAGATTTGCTCTACCACCTATTTCTTGTCCCTATCCCAGAAACTACTCTGGTCATGCCTTTGAAAAGGGCATCCAAATTTAGGAACTAGCCTAGGGGACAAGTTGCCCTTGCTCCAGCGGAATCACATAATTCCTCCAATGGGCCTAGCGAGCTGACTCATCGAGTCAACTCGGCGACTCGGCAGGCCCTATAATAAGAGCTTCAAGAATTCCTTTACAAATCGCCCTTAAGGTACCAACTGTTCCTTCTAATTCGGTGAGTCGACAAAAATTTCAAACACTGACTGTTGTAATCTAACAAATGACATAGCTATTGGAGGCTCAAGCGCAAGTTAAAAAATCTACAAGTCCAACAACTGCAAAGCCAGGTGCAAAAGATACAAAACTTCTAGGCTCACTATACACAAACCCAACCTCAAGTCCTATTTCAGATTGAGGCTCTAAACCAACACAACAAACCACACCCGTAAGTCATGGGTCAACTACATCTAAGTGGACATCATCATTCGAGTTATCATGACCCTTTAGTGGGAGCCTTGCTATGGTACCAAACCTCAAGAGATTACGAAGGGTATAATCCCACTTATGATCTAGCTGATGAGGCTATATACCATACTCATGCAAGTTGAGCCTTGGGCAAAGTTGTTCAAGGTACCCAAAGGGAAGATCTTCACATACAATTCAGGGAATGTTAGGCACACCAACTCACCTTAATCATACAAGATATGATACACCCCTCATTTCAAAGATTGCTTACTCTCAAGCACAACTGAAGTTTTGTCCACTACCATATGAGACATACGATGGCTCCAAGGATCCTATTGATCAGGTGAACATCGACCCTGCCATAGCCATCACTGAGTGCCGCTACTTGGCCTCCTCTATGAGTTGCTGCACCTCCACCTCCTCTCCTATTCCTCACTGGAAGTAGCCACTGGCTTTGCCACCCTCCTTTGCACACCAAGCCATCTTTTGGATTGCCGTCAATCGGGGCTGAATCCGACCATGGAAGGAGGGGCAGATGTGCTCCTTCACCATGCGTCAAAGGAGAGAGGCTGGATCCAGCTAAATCCGGCCAAGAAGGGAATTAAGCCCGCTCAAGTTTGGTGAAGCTTCATAAAAAAAGGTAAAGGGAGGGGCTTTTGGCTTTAGGGTGAAGAAGAAGCCCAAAAAAAGGTATAGAAAAATAAAGAAAAACTTGTGCAAAAAAAAAATCCGGCCAAAATAGGAGATGGGTTTTAAGCTTGAAATAGAAGAAAGGGAAAGAGAAGGAAAAAAATTATTATGTAAAAAAAGGAAAAAAAGCGGAAAATTCAATAAAAAAAAAAAAAAAAAAAAAAAAGAGCTTTCAATATTGTGGCTACCTGTAATCTTTGGCATAATAGTAGACTCTTGATAACACCATGGCCACTTGTGGCTCTCAGCAATGAAGATGAAGATGACGAACTCTTAATCTTGCTATGGTCATACACGGCCCCTCAAAGAAGATGATGAAGATGACGATAAAGACGATGATAAAGATGGTGAATTCATGATGTCACTGGAGTCACCTGCGGCCTCTCGAAGATGGTAATAAAGATGGTGATGAGGGATGATGAATCCTTGACCTTGCTGTAGCCACCCGCAGCCTCTCAAAGATGGTGAATCCCCATCACCAAGCTAGCCTTCGAGCTTGCTCTTAACTAGCTTTTGAGCTTACACTCAGTTAGCCTTCAGGATCGCACTCAGTCAACCTTCAAACTTGCACTTAGCCAGCTTTTAAGCTCATACTCAGTCAGCTTTCAAGTTCACACTTAGCCAACAGGCTCGCACTTAGCCAGCCTTCGGGCTTACGCTCAGCCAGCTTTTGAGCTCGCACTCAGCTAGCCTTCAATCTTACATCCAAGCTAGCCTTCGAGCTTACATCTAGCTAATATTCATGCTCACATCCAAGCTAGCCTTTGGGTTCGCACTCAGTCAGTCTTTGGGCTCACAGTAGACTAGCCTTCGAGCTCGCACTTAGTAAACTTTTGAGCTTGCACTTAGTTAGCCATTAGGCTAGCACTTAGCCAACCTTCGGGATCACATTTAGCTAACCTTCGGGCTCACATCCAAGCTGGTCTTTGGACTCGCACCAAGTCAACCCTTAGCTTATATTAAACTAGCTTTTGAGCTCACGAGCTAAGCCAACCTTCAAATTTGCACATTTGAAGCCAGACTATATGTCCATCTAAAATTATTATAAATAACCAAGGACCCTCAAATTAAATTGATTAACATAAAGCAACTGAATAACACTAAAACCAAACTCAATGAAAACAAATGGACTTAAATTGATCAAACAAATGAACTAAAATCCAAATCAAGCTGAACTCTAAAAAATCCAAATTAAGTTAACTAAAATAAATAAACTCAAACTCAACCCTAATTAAACTCAAGGTGGATTCAAATCAAATAAAATCTATATTTAACTAAGCCAAATTAAATCCTAATTGGCTTAAATCAAATTCAAACTAAAAGAGCTAAGCTCAAGTCAAACTAAAACCAAGCCAGACTGAGGTTGAACTGAAACCAAATTGAACTAAATTAAATTGAACTTGAACTGAAGTCTATTGAGATACAGACCAAGAATCGATGAAGATTCGATACAAGGTCAAACTCAACTCAAGCTAAATGACATCAAACTCAGACCCAAACTAAATAGGGTCAAACCAAGTTTCATTAGATGCGCTTAACCTTTGGTAATACTTTTGAGACTATAAATAAAGGGTGATATTACCATCCTGACCTGAAATAGAATTAGCTTGAATAAAAACTAAATAAGGTCAAATTGAGTCTCATTACACTACAAAAGTATTTAACAATAATTCAAAACTATATCCAACTCCATAAGCCATTGGTGATGATATCAAGCTAAAAAAGTTAATTGCCAACACGTTCAAAGTCATTAGCCACACTTCAAAGCTAGTCAACTCCAAGGGCCATTGATGATGCATCTTCTAAGCTCTATCTAACCTCTATAAGTCATTGGTGATGTTGTTAAATCAAAGAAGTTAATCACCAATACGCTCTAAGCTGTCGGCCACACTTCAAACCTATTCCCCACTTTATAAGCCATTGGTTATGTTATCAATCCAAAGAGATTAATTGCCAATATGCTCAAAGTTATTGGCCACACTTTAAAGCTATATCCGACCCCTTAATCCGAGAAACAATTAGCGATGCATCTTCAAGTTATACCTAACCTTATAAGCTGTTGGTGATGCTTCAAAAACTAAAGAAGTTAACTCCTATACCTTATTAGCTATAAAAATACTTCAAAGTTAAATGAAGTTATCATTCATGTCTTATTGACTAACAAAAACACTATAACCTAAATAGAGCTATCACCCATACTTTGTTGGCTAACGGAAATAGAGTTACCGCTCATACATTATTGGTTAATAGAAATACTCCAAAACTAAAGAAGTAATCACCTATGCTTTGTCGGCTATAGAAACACTTCAAAAACTAAAAAAGTCATCACCTACGTCTTGTTGGATATGAAAATACTTTAAAAAAATTAGTAAATTTATCGCATATGTCTTATCGTTTATGGAAATACTTCAAAACCAAATAAGTTATTGTCAACGTCTTATTGGCTAACAAAAATATATCAAATTTCTCTCATTCCCTTCCATAGTTTGGGTCGGATGCGACACAGAGATAATAGCACACATTAAGTTTCTTCTCCACTCTTTCTCTTTTCTCTTTTCATTATTTCTTTTATATTTTTATGTTGAAATTCATTATAAAGTGAAGGTATACACTTGCTTAAACTGTACCATTTCTTAAAATCAATCAAATAATTCTTTCTTTTTTTTATGTCTCTATTTTATTAACTAGATTTCTCACTTTAAGAGGTTTCTGACAATTATCAGGGTAATTAACAATAGGGGTTTGTGCATATTAAAAGTTAATATTCTTACAACACCTGACAATGCACTTTAAATTAAAACAAATTTTGATTTATGATTTGAGATCGCTCCTGGGGTCTCTTCTATCTTGAGTGGTCAATTTCGATTCCCCAACCTGGCACAGGAAAGTTCTCATCATTCTACTAAGGGTGGAACCTTGACTTACTAGGTTGAGAGCTCATAAGAACCTCTACAATTTGGTGAGTAAAACTTCAATCCGGTGTACAACCACAGTTCAATGTCATACTAAGTAGAAGCAAGGACTCAATACTTGTCCCAAAACACAAATCTAAGTTTCAAGTATACTGAACCCTAGTTTTGAACTGTCCAATCCCAACTCCTAATTACTTTAGTGAACTACTAGTGAGAAAATTGGGAATAAGCAAAAAAGGAAGAAAGGTAAAGTGCCTGAACCTCAAGATTAGGAAGAGAAAGCGGCGATCCTTGTACGTGGAGGGGTGGAGACTGCCTAGTTGGAGGCAACACCTGGAGTGACTGGGATCGCCACCACAACACTCCCCTATGGGAAAAGGATTGACATAGCAATAGTGGAAGGAGCAACGACAATATTTTCGGGGTTGTTGGCTTGCTTGCCATTGGAAATGAGGGGGAAGATCAAAGAAGAACGGAGGTTAGGGTTCAAATTTGAGAGAAACAGGGAGAAAAAAATAAGATCGCCACTCTCGATCTCAGTTTTATAATCTTGCAAAGTCGTAAGATGGTTAATACATGGCTAAATCCTGCCCACATGTGAAGGACCATGTTACTTCGCACCAAGTCTCTAGACCTCGATGGACACTTGTTGAAATCATGCTCTTCAGCACCAAAGAGTCAACTGTCAACATAAATGATGAAGATAGCATTTCGAGAACTGGTGGACACATGATTAGAAAGTGGTTGTAAGCATTAAATAAGGACAGTCAGCAGACTTATGAGGGAATTATGCCGAAGCTCCTGAGTTTAGATGCCTTGGCAAGATGAGGGTAAAGATTGAATGACTACAAGATCCTACTCATCCTCATCTTCAGAAATAAATCTCAAAAAATTCATAATTCATAATTATCCGTTACAAGAAGTTCGACAAAATTGTGATATTGAGAATCACGGAATTCAAATATACAACATCGTCTCCAGCTCTATAAATAACCTACTCTTCGAAAAGGTATGGCCTAATGCCCGATTCTGTATTTCACATTAAAGATTGAGTGCAATACTAACTTGATCGTCCGAGTGATCATCATTGGAGAGCTCCCGGTAGTTTTCTTTATAGTTTTTCTTTGTGCAGGTCGATGAAAGGGTAACTTAGAAGATTGAGTTCTCAAGGAGCTTCACGGATCGAAGCTAACATCGAATTGGACTCCATTAATAATTATAATATCCTATTATGATACTACATAAAAAGACGCATAAGTCCTCCTTTCAAAAAATTGTAAAAAGACCATTTTCTTCTTGAAAATTTACAAGAAAAATCTTGATATTTAAAAAATTTATGGAAAAAGTCATTGTATTCTTAAAAATTTACAAAAACCATTAAATCCGTAAAACTTATGAAAAATTATTCATTTTTTAAAAAAATTTACAAAATATCTCCATTAAAAATATACAAAAAAGTCATTATTTTTTATAAATTCACAAAAAAGTATGCACAAAAGCCTTGGCTTCTTAAAATTTTATAGTAAAGTCCTATTTTTTATAAAATTTACAACAAATCTCTTAATTTTAAAAATTTATAGAAAATTATTTTTCTCTTAAAACTTTGCAGAAAAGCCTTTATTTCTTAAAAAATTAATGACAGTTTCACTGTAAAATTTTTAAAATGAAGGTTTTTGTAATTTTTAAATGAAGGCTTTTCTACAAATTTTAAAAATTAAGTATTTTCTGTAAATATTTAAAAATATGATATTTTCTAAAAATTTCAAAGAGAACGATAATTTTCTGTAAATTTTAAAAAACTGAAGTCCTCTTTGCATTTTTTAGGAAAATAAGGCTTTTTTTTGTCTATTTTTAAATCTTTTCTACCCAAAACTAACCCACGACACAGTGTCCATTCGCTTCGTGCACGGGAAGGCTTAGAAGTGCAGTGAAAAAGATTAAGAGATTTTTGTAATTTTGAAGAAATTGATGGCATTGTACAAATTTTTAAAATTTGAAGGCTTTTTTGTATTTTTTTAAAAATGAGGATTTTATGTAATTTTTAATAAAATGAGAAAATTTATATAAAATTTTAGGAAAAAGAGGATTTCTGTAAATTTTAAAATTGTGGTCTTTTTTTAATTGTTGAAAAATGAGGATTTTTGTTAATTTTAGGAAAATAATGAATTTTCTGTAATTTTTGAAAATGAAGTTTGTTAAAAATATTTTTAGAAATCATTATTTTTGTAAAATTTTTATGAAATTAAGTACTTTTTTTTGTGAATTTTTATCAAAATAGATTTTTAATAAAAGTGAAGATTGTTTTATAAGATTTTAATAATATGGGTGGTCTTATAAATTTTTGAGAAAATATAGTTTTTATATAAATTTTTAAAAAATTGAGTAATTATATAAAAATTGGCTTAAGAATAAAAGTGAAGTTTTTGATTCGAAATTTGATTAAAATTTCAAGGAGTTGTAGATTACAAAATTAGAAAAGGAGAGATTGTAGGTAAATAGTAAAATTGCAGGAATTGCTTGTAAATATAATATATTTTGGGGATTGTAGGTAAAAATTCCTCTTTAAATCTACTTGATACTTGAAATACATTAGTTAGATGCTTAACAATGTTTTGATATATATACCAAACACAACTTTTATTTCATTTTTGGTCAAACAATCTTTAGAATATGGCTTATGACAGCATCTTGATTAGTAAAATAATTTAAGAAGTTTTACCACATATTACCAGATATAATTTTTGAGTCACTCCTTATATTAAAATTATTTATATCACTCTTTTTAGGAGTCGTGATTCTTGGCTTCTCAGAAAAATGAAGTTGAGAAGTTGGTCATTGTGAGATGTACTACTTTTGTGTAATTTTTGGCTGGAAAAATCCTTTTTAGCTCTTGAAATTTTTTATCTAGTTAATCCCAAGTTTGGGTTTTTTTTCGTTTTTAGTTTATACTTTAGAAAAATATTTTCCTTTATCCTCTTGCTTTTTATGCCCCCATATTTTATATTTTTTTATATTAGACAATAATACTTTTTAACTAAATTGCCTCCAACTATGCCCGAAGAAAAGGTCAACAATATGTAAATCTAATTTTTCTTCTTCAATTCCCCTCTCCTTCATGCCTCCATTCTCTGCCACTCTGGTGAAAGTTTTTCTTCGACTCTCCTTCACCAACTTTGATCTATTTCTTCAATGAAAGTACTCTTTCTCTAGCAAAAGTTCTCCATCACTGAAATTTCTACTTTTCTGATTCTAATCTCCTTTTTTGGTGGAACTTCTTCTCCACTTTGATTTTCTTCTCCAACTATATGACCCCCTTCTGAACCAACCACAAAGTCCTAAACTTCTCCAGTCCTCACCCCTTTCTATCTCCACTGATTGCCTCAAGTGCTGCCAGTCTTAATTGTCATTGATTTGAGGCATACGATTTTCTCTAGCTCTATTAATTTTTGAACAAACTATTTTCACTTTTTATAAATATTCATTTTAGAACATAATGTATTCACATATTGCTATAAGTATTCATATTTTTGACAAAATATACTCATTTTTAGTTGTAATATATTCATTTGTCTACTAAAGATATTCATATTTCAAATATAATATATCCATTAAATATGTATTTGCTTTCTCTCTACTTAGATGATAGTAATATGTGTATATATTGACTTATTTTAAATCATACAAAAATTAAGAGAATACTTTTGTCTCCTCTTGTGAGTGATATATTAACATATTAAATATCCATTAATTTATTTTAATTTACACAATTACCACTATGATCTAATGTAAGATATTTCCTACCATCACATTTCATAATATATAACATTGTTTTGTCAATTCTTCTAAATATTATCCAATCAATTGTGTTCAAAGTGGCTAAATTGAAAACAAATAAATTATCTTAATTATTATTCCTCTTCAAGCAATTAAAATTATGCATCAAACTTTTTTCAGGATTGTATAGGTATGCCACTAATGAGTAATTGCACCAAATACTTTGGCCAAAAAAAATAATTTAGACATTGCCAAATTCTAGTAATTACCCGACTATTACTAACTATGCTTAACATATAGTGAAAGTTAATTGATATTTGTAAAAAGAGGAATACATTATATCTAAATTATGAATATCTTTAGTAGACAAAATGAATATATTATAACTAAAAAGTAAATATATGTCATTAGAGATATAAATATTTATACGAATAAGGGAATATATTATGTTATAAAATAAATACATGAGGATTTTTTTTTTCCAAAAATTGATGAAGTCGAGCAAATCGTAAGCTTTAAATAAGTGGCAATGGAGATCAAAAGCACTTGATGCAATTAATGAAGACAAAAAGAGGTGAGTGTTGTTGGAGAGATTTTAGGGCTTCATGGTTTGTTTAAAAGGGGGTTACATAGTTGGAAAAGGAAAAGTACCATGGACGAAAGAGATCAAAGCTGAAAGAGAAGAAATTCCAATTGAGAAGAAGAACTTTTGTTAGAGAAGATCATAGTCTATAAGTGAGATTGGAGTTGGTGAATAAGAGTTGAAAAAAAAGAATTTTTGCCCAAATATAAAGAATGGAGCTGGTGAAAAGAAGGAGAACCAAGAAAAGAGATCAAAGCCACTAAAGAGAAAAATGTGGTAAATTACTGATGTTTTCTTCATGCACACTGAAGAGCATTTGGGTAAGTAACATCTCCAACTAACGTAGAAAATATAAAATGTTGAGGTAGGAAAAACAAGATGTAAAAAAAAAAATTCTTTAAAAGTACCCATTCGAATGAAAGAAAAAATAATTTACTTCCACTCAATTGGATAAAAAAATTCTCAGGACAATAAGAGGGCATTTGGTTGGGGGTCAAGCTCAGGGTCATCTCCCACTGACCAAGCTACCATCTAAACACCAAATAGTTGACTAGACTAATATTATCTACTTTAATTAAATTATAATTAGTAAATGACTAAAATGCCCTTGGTGCATCTCAACCGTCCGATCTCGATCCAACGACGCTCAGGCTCACTCCAGCCAGAAAACCCTAAGTCTAAAAGGGTCTTCTTCAGTCCATCGCTGCAGACGACTCTCGATCTCGCGAGCGTCGCTCGCTCGTCTTCCCATCCTCCGCTGCTCGCTCGTCTTCTTCATCCTCCGCCGCATAAAAAGCCCGTCACATCTTTTTCATCCTCCGGCGCAACGAAACCCTATTCGTCGTCTTCGTCCTCGGCACCGACAACTCCCGATCTCGCTCTAGCGACGTTGAAACCCTAAGGTACATCATCTTCGTCCTTGGTGCTGGCAACTTCCAATCTCGCTCCAGCGAGGGTGAAATCCTAAGGTACGTCGTCTTCATCCTCGGCACCGGCAACTCCTGATCTCCCTCCAGCGAGGGTGAAACCCTAAGGTACGTCATCTTTGTCTTCTGCGCTGACAATAGTAGATTTCGCTCTAGCGATGGTGAAACCTAATGTCCTCTTCATCCTTGGCGCCGGCAATAGTAGATCTCGCTCCAGTGACGGTGAAACCCTAACGTCTTCTTCATCCTCGGCGCCAACAACTCCCAATCTCGATCCTACAACGGTGAAACCCTAAGGTACGTCTTCTTCATCCTTGGCGCTAGCAATTCCCGATCTCGCTCCAACTACGGTGAAACCCTAATTTCATCGTCTTCATCCTCGGCACCGATAACTCCCGATCTCGCTCCGGCAATGGTGAAACCCTAAGCTACGTCCTCTTCATCCTCGGCGCCGGCAACTCCCGATCTCGCTCTAGCTAAGGTGAAACCCTAATTTCATCATTTTCATCCTCGGTGCCGACAACTCCCGATCTCACTCCGGTGACGGTGAAACCCTAAGCTATGTCCTCTTCATCCTCGGCGCTGGCAACTCTCGATCTTGCTCCAGCTATGGTGAAACTCTAATTTCATTGTCTTCATCCTCGGCGCCGGTAACTCCTGATCTCGCTCCAGCGATGGTGAAACCCTGAGGTATGTCGTCTTCATCCTCGGTGCTAGCAACTCCCGATCTTGCTCCAGTGACGGTGAAACCCTAATTTCATCCTCTTCATCCTCGGCGCCGGCAACGCCCGATCTCGCTCCAGCGACGGTGAAACTTGTATAATTTCATCCGCTTCATCCTTGGTGCCGGCAACTCCTAATGTCGCTCCTGCAACGGTGAAACCCCAAGGTACATCCTCCTCATCCTTGGCACCCGCAACTCCAGTTCTCACTGCAGCTACGGTGAAACCCTAATTTCATCGTCTTCATCCTCGGCGCCGGCAATTCTCGATCTCACTCCAGCGATGGTGAAACCCTAATTTCATCCTCTTCGTCCTCGGTGCCGGCAACTTGCGATCTCGCTCTAGCGATAGTGAAACCCTAATTTGATCCTTTTCATCCTCGACGCAGGCTACTCCCGATCTCGCTCCAACTATAGTGAAACCCTAATTTCAGCCTCTTCCTCCTCGGCGCTGGCAGATCTCGATCTTGCTTCAGAAGAAATCAATCGGGGAGACAGAGCAGAGAACGTCCCCGGAGAAGATGCCTTGGCCGATGAGGACTCCATCAAATTTCCGTTGCTGAAGAAAAATTTTGATTCTTCGGTGTAATTTTGCAGGTATTTTTGACAAGTTTGGTTCGGCCGAGGAGCGCTCTATGCCCTCTCTCTCTCATCCACCGCTTAATTTGTTGAGCTCTTCTCTCGCCTCTTCGGCCTCCCCCACTCCGTCATCCACCACCTAATCCGGTACATTTTTTGGCTAAATAGTGAATCATATTCTGGACATCGTCCTTGGGTTAAATGATTTACTTGTTCTGATTTTAATACAGGAATGGATGCTTACAATCCACCAATTTGGCGAAGTCCTCGAACACAAGGAAAGGAAAAATCAACTCAGCAAGTTGGACAGTCTTCTAACAAGACTGTACGCGCCCCAAATTGGACCATTGATGAGGATATTTTACTTGTTCGGTTGCTAATGGAGGAACACATTGATGGAAGGAACAAGGGTGGTAATTTCAGAAAGCAATCTTGAAATAAAGTTGTGCAGAAATTCAATGAATTATATGTCGTGGTACGCGATGCAGACCAATTGAGGTCTAGATGGAAGAGACTGAAAGAAAGGTATAATGACTTTCAGTTTATGAAGAACAAGAGCGAATGGATGATGTCGTCGAGAAGTGCACCTGCAGAGCCATCTATACCACAAGAGGGATCCAATTCGAGTGACTCACCGGGAAGGCAAAACATTGAGGTTGACAACGATCCAAACACTTGTACCGCTCGGAGGTTGTTTCCTGGTGAGAACCCTAATTTTGGGCCACGTGGGAAACACTATCTTGAAGGATTTGATGGCAGCAATAGAAAAAATAGCAGGAGACGTAGTGGAGAGTTCCTGAGAAGTACTGGGAGCAAGCCTGTACAAACTCCTGATTCGGAGACTATGAATAGGTGGATGGAGATTATTGACAAAAATTATAATGTTTTGGATGGAATTTATCTAAAGAAGGCTCGTCTCGGAGGTGAACAGACTGACGAGACATATAAAAAGTGCTTGGCCAAGTTGTTCAGCCTTACTTTTATTGACACTTTAGACAAGTTTAAATGTGCTGAATGTCTGAAAGATCCAGTGCATCAAGATTATTTTTTGCTAGAGGAGGACCCGTTTGGGCTGAAATTATGGGCTAAGAAGCCAATAGCAGAATATGATATAAACGAGGCACCTAAGGTACGTAAATCCTGTCTGTCATCCCCTCAAATCTTGGGTAACTCCGAGTAGGCTGTTAGATGATGGGATAATGTACGAGTGGGTCCTGGGGCAAGCTCCTTGCTAGTACTCTAAACACACTGTTGCTACTAATTTCTGAGCTATTTGATATGTTTTCTTACTTAATTGTGAGATGTTGATACTTTTTATGGAGTGCTGATACAAAATCAAAGAAACAGCTGAAAGAAGCTGAAAGAAGAAGCTCAGGAGTCGGAAGAGGAGGAAGTGAATGCCTGTTCCTAATTGCAATTTTCTACAAATGATCTTTTAATTTGTGCTGCATTATCATTTTCTGCCTTGTATAGGCTTTGTTTAGAAGTTTTTTATATTTTTTAAAGGTGAAGAGGAAGAAAAAAAGGGTGAAGATGGAAGACAAGAAGAAGAAAGGGAATGTAGCAGCAAAGGCAAGCAAGGATAGGGCTAATCAAGGAAAGGACAAGAAGGAAAAGAAGGTCTATGATTTACCTGGACAGAAGCATGACCCTCCAGAGGAAGTATGCATTGTTTTTTCTTTTATTCTATTCTAAAAAGATAATGATTTTAGTTTTTGCTGATCAGTGGTGGTTTCCCTTTTATGTTTTCTTTTGTAGAGAGATCCATTGAGGATTTTTTATAAGACACTGCACTAGCAAGTACCTGGTAGTGAAATGGCTACATTTTGGTCTGTTATTATTAATTTGTTTGTTTTTTTCTGTGTGATTGGATACTCTCTCCTAGTTTGTCACTAGTTATGCGTCTTTGTGATCATAAATTTTGCAAAGTTAGGCTATTTGTCAACTCCACAATGCTACTGTATCATAACTAGTTTGGCACAACAACAACAGACAGAAGCTCCCTTTAGTGTGAATTATGGGTACAGTTAAAGGTTAGACGAAATTCATACACACAGTCAGATTGGTAGCTCCTATCCTCTTCCCTGTTGTTAATGGTTATTAGGCATTAGTAAGAACTTCAATAACATAGGTTTTTGAAGAGTGAATAAGAACCTATCTATGCCATCAGTTGTTTATGCAATGACATGTATCTCAATGTCATTTGCAGCCAATAATGTCCACTGTTAAGGTAGGGGAAGAGCTGATGCCACACAGGGTTAACCCTGGCATGTTAGGTACCTCACAAATAGAAGATCCATTTCGGGGGCAGTCACAGACCGCTGCTCCGACAACACCAATTAGAAAGTTGACCCGAAATCGAGGCCTAGTGATACAAGTGTAGGCAGTTGTGGATGATACACCAGATAAACAAGCATGTGGTGATAGTGGCTCTCCCAGGAGGACTCGGAAGCACCTTTGAGTATGTTAGTCCTTGGTTGAGTTTGGCTTTGTATTATTGTATATTAGGAACTGGATTCAAGTGTAATCTTATTGTACTTGTTTGCACTATGTAATTAGGCTATTGTTGGTTAATTGGCATTGTACTATTGTTTTAAACATTTTGTACAAGTCCTGATTAGTAGTCAGTTTTCTTCCATTTTACAGAAGAGTGGAAGAAACCTGGAGGGGAGGTGAATGATGGGTTGGATTCTAGCTGGAGTTTTGGATTGGTATTACTTATTATTTGTTGCTTATCAGGCATGCATTTTATTTTGTTTTTGTAACAGAATGGTTTATCCATATCAAATTGTTGTATTTTCTGATTTTTGTTGTTAGTTTTTGTTCATGGGAATTTGGCATGGGTCTGGTTGCACACTATGTGATTGTATTTGTTCACTAATTATTATTGTGCAAATATGATGGTGTTACTTGTGTAAAATGGATGCAATTTAATATTTTGAGAGGAAATGGATGCAAATCAGGAAAATAAAATCTAAAAAATTAATACCAAACCAACCGAAGCTTCATTTTCGAGTTGGGGTCAACTTGGAGAATTAGAAGCCACCATACCAAAAACCCAAGCGTACAAATGTTTGGCCATGGCGCTCGGTAACCCGAATTCGAATAACTGCATATTCAACCTGCTTTCTTCCGAATCTCTGATGATTTTTGTACGGTGATTTCTGAGGGTTGTTTAATATAGTCAACTGTAAAATGTAACTGGATGCGCAATGCATTCTTTGTGTGATTTTATTTGTGGATGTGGATTGCTTTTAGGCCCCCGAATGCAAATTCTTTGAAACTATGTGTAAATCCTCTTTTGTATCACTATTATTTTGAAATCTAAATCAATTATGTCAAGAAGATGTTTCTATCAGCAGATGCTTTGAAAAGTAAATTTCTATATTACTTTTATGTTTGGTGATTATCTGTGGATTACAATATGTATTTATCTTTCTAACATCAAGACGACATGTCCTATCAATCGGACATGATTTATCACTCTGACGATAACTGTTCATCTTTGTAACATCAAGACGATACATCATATCAATCAGACAGGACGTATCACTCTGACGTCAATTGTTCTTCTTTGTAACATCAAGACGACACGTCGTATCAATCAGACATGACGTATCACTCTGACGTCGATTGTTCATCTTTGTAACATCAAGACGACACGTCATATCAGTTAGACAAGACATATCACTCTGACTTCAATTGTTTATCTTTCTAACATCAGGACGACACGTCGTATCAATCAAATATGACTTATCACTATGATGATATCTATTTATCAATCAGACATGACCTATCACTCCGACAATTGAGTGATAAGTTAGATCCTATCAATCAGATATGATCTATCACTCCGACAATTGTTTATCATTTGACTCAGATCGATCTCTATTTATAGAGCGACCTTATTACGGATGCTATGTCACAAGTTAAGTTTACTTTGTAACACCAAAATATCTTATTACAATGACATTCTTGACAATGTGGAGGAAGAAATAGAGTTACTCGTGGAAGATTACATTTCCGATTGGATGCAAGGCTCCTCAACCTATGCTAGAAGACCACCTCGTTCATTGAATAATCGATTGTTTACTAGGATGGAGGGTATGTATGATTTACTAAGCAAGAAAGAATGATGTTTCCGGACATTTAGAGTTATGCCCCAAGTGTTTCTATAGCTCACTAGATTGCTAGTTGAGCGGAGAAGCATCGTGTCTACACAACATGTATCAGCTGAATTATAAGTAGAAATTTTTCTTTACTCGATTGCTCGTGGAGTGTCTAACAGAGACTTGCAACTAGCATTTCAACACTCTGCAAAGACTATAAGCAGGTACTTCAATAAAGTCTTGAAAGACGTTATTTCACTGAAAAATGATTGCATACAATTACCGCCTAATGATACTCCAGTTCATCCCGCAATTCTTAATCGAGGAGTAGTGTATTCCTTTTTCAAGGTAAGATAATTTTCTACAATATTCTCTAAGTAATGCCAACCTATATTCCAACATATTATGTGTTTCATTGTAGGATACACTCGGGCCCATAGATGACACACATATACCGGTGATTATGCCTCAAGAAATGCAACTTCCATTTTGAGATCGGTATGGGTTGTTTACGCAAAATGTTATGGCAGTTGTGTCTTTTGATTTGAAATTTTTGTATATTTATAGCGGTTGGGAGGGATCTGCGGCAAAAGCAAGAGTCTTACGAGGATGTTTAACGCGAGGTGATTTCTTCATTCCCGAAGGTGAAACTCGTAATTTACTTTTGTTTAAATACTAATGATAATGTTTGTAATGATAATCATATTTTATTTTAGGTAAATACTATCTGGTAGATGCCGGCTATGCCAATACTAGTAACTTTTTTGCACTATTTTGAAATGAGCGGTATCATATCGGACAGTTTGGTCACGGTCGAGTCCGATATCGAAATCTAAAAGACAAGTTTAATCACATGCACGCCAGTTTGAGAAATTGTATGAAGATGACATTTGGCATATTTAAGCAACAATTTCAAATATTTTGCAAAATGCAACCATATCCTTACGAGACACAATGTGCTCTAGTACTGACTTGTGCTGTGCTACATAATTTTATACGTAGAAATTACGGTGAGGACCAGTTGTTTCGCGAGTCTGGGGATAACGAACGGGTTGATAACAACACTGAAAAATCTACGGGAGCACACAATAAAACATTACATCCGAACATCCGTATATTGCAACGTGAAGTGCAAAATGGGAAAATACTCCGAAACCAAATAATTGTAGCTCTATGGGATGCGTAAATGATAGTTTACTCTTTTTAGATAATTTTCTATAATCATAATAATTTTTCCACCTTTTATTTACTTGCAGAGAATAATGTTGTACTTTTATACTGTGAAATAGTCGCATGTGCAGGCAAAGAAGTCGAGAATTAGGCCAAACCCATGTCGGCTTTCCTGACAAACTAGGATCTTTCTGCTCGCTGATGCTTTCTTTTCAACCTAAAATTTTTCAGACATTACTCACTGTTTGCAGTGTCTTGAAAAATTACTATATATATCTAACAATAATATATATTGTGTTTTTCGTTATTTTCTTATGCAAACTATAGTATTAATAATTTTATGACATCTTGTAATGTTATGTTTGAAAGCTGAACATGATCTCCCTATGAATGGCTAACCGATGATTCATTTAACACAGTTTTTGCCTTGATAATGTCATCTGGTGTAAATTCCTTTTGATGCACATATAGATGAAATTTTGAATAAAGGTGATCCCCACAACTTGTGATATACCAAGAATTGCATAATTCGATATTTTTTTTAATGACCATAGTATCATCCACACATAAACAAAGTTTATAGCTTCTAATATTTAAAGAAAAGAAGATTTACAATAATACAAAAGAGTCATTATCTTCATCCAGACATCAACAAAGTTCTATTGGTTGGCCATTGGTTGCGGGACCAGGAGGAGGCAGTTTTGGAAGATTGCTGGGGAGTTGCCAAAGAGGAAGTCGATGGTCTTGGAGATGGTGCAGTTACGGTAGAACTGGCATTTGGAGTGGGCATAAAGCATGTCCTGGTAGTCGTCCATCCCGCAGTTATAGAACACGTCCATCCTGCATCACCACTCCGCTCCCCACCAGCCATCTGTTGAGCAAGAAAGAGAACGCTGAGTAACTGACAAGGAAGAGAACGATGAGTAATTGGTAAGGAAGAATTCAAGTTCGGTGGCGTAGCTCGTTGAAGATGAAGGAGACGCGGTGTAGCTCGTCGGAGATGAAGGGCTCGCGGTGTACCCCGTTGGAGACGAAGGGCTTGTGACGTACCCTGTCGGAGAAGAAGGGCTCGCGGTGTACGGCGTCGGAGAAGGCCTCGCCACGTACCCCCTTGGAGTAGAAGGGCTCGCGGTGTACGGCGTCGGAGACGAAGGGGTCGCGGCGTAGCCAGTAGGAGACGAAGGGGACGCAGCATAGCCCATTGGAGACGAAGGCCTCGCAGAGACGAAGGGCTCACGGCGTACCCCGTCGGAGACAAACGCTGAGGGCAAATTGGTCCAGAAAAAATTTGACCACCAGCTAGTCAGATCAGTAACCAAACAAGATTTATCTTTTTATATTTTACCCCTTCTTTTAACCTTGATCTTAGCCCCTAAAGAATTGCACTTTTTTTTCAAACCGAGCTACTAGGCGCAACCCGACCTATAGCTTAAAACAGCAGGCCGAAACCCCCATTTTACGGGCTGAGCTTTCCGGTTCGGCCCGGCCCATTAAGCCTGCTCATCCGACACGTCGGGAAACAATTCAAATTCCAATTTCTCCTTTTTCGAATCGATCTAGCAGAAAATCCCTCGCGAATCCAGCAAGAGACCTATATTAACAGCGCCGGGAGAGATTCCAGAGTTAGCTCGCTCTCAGGCCATGTCTTCCGCTGAGTCCTCCGCCAATCTCCGGGGCCACGCGCGCACTCCTGCGAAACCCTAATTGCCATCTTCCGATTGATCTCCGATCACCTCGATTCTGATTCTGTATCCTCGTTTACAGGTGGATTTGATTGATTTTGTCGATTGGAGAGGCATCGAGTGCCTTAACCAGAGCTCCGCTCACTCCCTCGTCAATGTGTTGAAGCAGGTGGGCTATGATTGCCTGAAAGTTGGGCGCTTTTTTGGTTTTGATTGATTTTGGACTGAATATCTGGTTTTGGGGGTTGTTAGGGTTATAGAGACGACGACGGATTGCATCTCGAGAGTGATTCTGATGAGCAGCTTTTGATTTATGTGCCTTTTACGCAAGTGGTCAAGTTGCACTCCATCTTGATTAAAGGCCCTGAGGATGAAGGTGACGACGGAATTCTTGTGCTTTTGTGGCTTTTATTTTATTATTTCAATGGAGTTGATGTGCTTTTATTGATCTGTTAGATTTTCTACGGTTGGCAATTGTTTCTTGTGTTTGTGCTCCTCTATATTTGAGGTTCACTAGGAAGGTCCATATTTTAGTATCCAGTTAGAAGAGTAGTTCAGATAACAAGCCTTCAAGCTTGGTCACATGGCATTGGAAGGTAACAAGATATGGGCTTGTATGTTAATGATGTGCGAATCAGCAGGAAAGGCCTATTTTTGGTATCAGGTTAGAAGTCTAGTCAGATAGGCCACTGACAAAAAAACTTAGCTACAATGATCATGTATTCTTTTGCATTGCTTGCATCCTCCTTAAAATTGAATTACAGTCATTTAAAGTGGGAAGAAAATCAAAAGCTTTGGCTGTTGATATTGATCTAAATAAGCTTTTAGAGGCCTATTTAATTTTAACCTGAAAAGAACCTTAGCCATAACCCTTTGTTATGCAGTGTTGCTTTGTTATGCTTAGGCAACCATATCATATCAATTAGAAAAATTATCATTAAAAACACTATTCTTTGACCCAATTCTGATGCTTTTTTCTGCTGCAATTCTTGTTGTTCAAATCTAATTTGTTTAACTTTATGCTTCCATGGTGTGTGCTGCTTTCTTTATTTATTGAGATCACCTTTTTTGGAAGTGACCTATCTGATCAAGGAGATGAATAATCCATATTGACCTTGTTGAGGTCATCAAGCTAGTCTAATTTCAGACCATGAAACTCTAGGATCAATACGGAATCTAAACCTTCAGAATATCAAACTTTTGATTATTGTTTAATGTGCACGGATGCCAATTATCAATGTATTTGACCAAACATATGTCGAGGCAAGGCTATCAGGGCACAAGGAATCCATTGACTGAGATGTGCAGACTTACACTAAAAACTTGAAAAGTACTTAAAAGGGTTTCTTCATTTTGTTTATTACTGTAACATCTCTTCTATATTATGTTTTATGCTTTCTTTGCAATCCGAATATTTGCTACCATCACATTGTAATAGGCATTTTAGATATAGATGGAGAACTGTTATGGAATATTTTTCTATGAGATTTATCATTTGCTATTGTCTGTTCTCATCCATTATAATTTCATCAAAAGTTTAACCATTTCACTATGTGCCAAACTTGTTCTAAACCCATGTTCTTGCCTCTCCACTTGGTTTTGGTTACCCAAAATTTTTTAATTGAGGATAATATGTAGAATGTGATATCTATATTATCCTCAAAATACTTGAACACCTGATGTATCAACTTGGTCTAACAAGCCTGTTTGATGCCGATTTGTCTGGATGAGACCAACTTTGGACTTCCTGTGTCGAGTAGAAACCTGTGAGACAAATACTGTAAGCTGCTGCCAGAAGAGGTCCGATGGAGATTGCTCCAATGATTAAGTCAGGGGATGTTTTTGAGAGAATCTAAGTATGTAGATGATGAGAAATTTCCTTGGAAGAGGGTGACGTAGTAATAAGCGTGATAGACGAGAAAAACACCGTTGACTCTATTAAAAACTCATTGAATGCACAAAAAAGAGAGAAAATTCACTAAAGTAGAACTTTATTGAAAATAAAAGTGGTTCTCACGTCCATGGGGCTGAATGCCTATTTATATAAATACCAGAAGCCTATTTATATAAATACCAGAAGTCCTATCTGAGTAGGTTTCTGACTTTTCAAGTCCTAAACTGAATACAATTCAGCTTGAACCCATTAATTGGGTTGGTAGAAGTTCTAAATAAGTTAACCTACGAAAATAAAATTCTAAATAATGATGTATCCTTCCCAAGTCCTAAACTGAATAGGATTTAACTCAAAGTTAATCTTGGGTTGATGGAATTTGAGAATAAGATCTAATTGATTTATATTAGGAGAGATTCATGACATCATAATGAAGAAAATTTCAATATAGAAAGGTACTAAGTAAGATAAATTCTAAGTTAAATAAAAGAGTGAATCAGATAATTTGCTGTGCCCCCTTGACTTTTGAATTAGCTTCTTTTGACATTTCTGAATTTCCTATGAACGTCGTATATCAGTGTCCCCTTCTTATAAAAAAATCGTTCTCGAGTTATTTTATCGTAACTTGCAGTTCTCAGGTGCATGGTAGTTAAACAAATCTTGAATATTAAAAGTGTTTGAGGTTCCCAAATCCTTCGGAATGTCGATGATATATGCATTATTGTTTATCTTTCTTATTATTTTCTTATTATCTTCAGTGGCTCAATTTTCTTCTGTTTTAGTTTATTATAAGTTCCAGCTGAAAACCGTTCCTTTCTCAAGTGCAATATTATCATATCTCTTTTTTGAAACTCTTTTGGACGCTTATGAATGTCCGATTTAATTTTGTATTTGATATTGAATTCTTTTAATTTTTTCTTTACCTCGGTATGTACTTCAATAATTCTCTTTATCATATTATTTGCAGCTATGCTTTTTCCTGCCAATTTGGACAACACCACCAAATCAAGCGGGTGTTTTGGGGTTCTTTCATTGATAACTTCAAATGACGATTTTCCCGTTGACCTGTTCTTTATGCTATTGAAAATGAATTCAGCTTGTGCGAGTGCATAGTCCCACTGCTTTGGTTTGTCTCTTGCAAGACACCAATGATATTTATAAGTGTTCGATTCACTATTTCAATTTGTCCATCTGTTTGAGGATGATAAGCACTGCTAAATTATAAAGACGTATCAAATCGTCTCCACAATGTCTTTAAAAAATGATATAGAAATTTTGTGTTACGATCAGAAGTGATAGTTTTTGTCACTCCATATAATCTTACAATCTCCTGAAAGAATAAATTAACTACCTTTATTATATTTGCTGTTTTCTTACATGGAATGAAGTGTGCCATCTTAGAAAATCTGTCGATAATAATAAATACTGAATTTAATACTCATTGAGTCCTGGAGAGGCCCAAAATAAAATCCATCGATAGATCCTTCTATGGGGCATTTGGCACAGGCAATGGAGTATAAAGGCCAGTGTTTTGAGAGATTCATTTGACTGTTTGGTATATATAGCACCTTTATACAAAACGACCGACATCCCTTTTAAGTTATGACCAATAGTAGCGCTCTTCAACTAGTGCAATGCTCTTGTCACGTCCAAGATGTTCTGGTAAGTCACTGCTATGCAACGCTTTCACCATCTTTTCTTTCAAGGAGTACCTTGGAATGAAAAAACGAGAATCCTTAAAGAAAAAGCCTTCATGAAAATATAAATTACTTTTTTATCTTACTTGGTACTTTCTAAACTCCTCTTTAAAATTTTCATTTTCAGCATACAATTCTTTTAAATAATCAAACCCTTCAACTTCGTTACTTATAGTTACCATTAAGACTGTCATGCGGCTCAAAGCATCCACCATCTTATCTTTTTGTTCAGATTTGTGTTTCAAAATATAGGTGTATTGTTGTAAGAATGATGATCATCGACCATACATGCGATTCAAGCCTTTCTGTCTATCAATGTATTTCAAATTTTTGTGGTCAGTATATCGAATGAACTCTCGTTGAATTAGATAGTGCTTTTAATGACGAACTGCTTGTACAACTGCATAAAATTTTAGCTCATATGTTGACCACTTTTTTCGAATTTCACTCAACTTTTCGCTGTAGAAAGCTATTGTCTTCATTCTTGGAATAGAACGGCTTCAATACCTATGTTCGAAATATCACAGTCTATTTCGAATAACTTTTCGAAGCTAGGTAATGCCAAAATAGGTACAGTAGATAACTTCTCTTTGATCAACTTAAAACATCTATTAGCTTCTTGAGTTCAAAAGAGCTTGCTTTGTTTCAAATACTCGGTTATTGGTGTCATAATGGAACTAAAGTTTTTGACAAACCTCCGATAGAATGTCACAAGACTATGAAAGTTTCTAACTTTTGGTACACTTCTGAGAATCGGTCATTCTTTAATAACTTTTACTTTTTTTCATCAACATGAATGCCTTCGGCACTTACCATGAATTCCAAGAATACCAAGTGGTTAGTCATCAAATGACATTTTTTTAAATTGATGTATAACTTCTTCTTCTTCTGCATAGTAAGTATTTCTGCTAGATGCCTTTTATATTCTTCTTCATTATGACAGTACACCAAGATATTATTAAAGTAAACAACAACAAAATGACCAATGAAAAGTTTGAGTAGTTGGTTCATCAATCACATGAAGGTATTTGGTGCATTTAAGAGTCCAAAAGACATAATAAGTCACTCATAAAGTCCTTTTGTTTTGAAAGCAGTTTTCTATTCATTATCGGGTTTAATTCTGATTTGATGATATCCACTCTTTAAATCTATTTTAGAGAACACCTTTGACCCTTCCAATATAATCAGCATTTTCTCTAAGCGAGAAATTAGAAATCTATACTTTACCGTGATTGGTTGATGGCTCGACTATCTACATACCTCCGCCAACTTCTATCTTTCTTAGGTGTCAATAAGACTGGAACTACACATGGACTCATGCGGACTCTGATCATTCCTTTTTTGATCAACTTTTCAACCTTGTCTTGTAAAATTTGTGATTCTTTTGGACTCATTTTATAGTGGGGTATATTTGGTAAACTCGCTTCAGGAATAAGGTCAATGTGGTGCTGAATATTTCTCATTGGGGGTAGTTCATCAAGAATATCATCGGGCATGATTTTTTTGAATTCATCTAGGAAGGATTGTCAACTTTTTGGAGTTTCAGTGGACATTGTCTCCATTTCTTTTCAATCACAACAAATATTTGAACTGTTTCTTTAGCCTCGTTTACAAAATTTTGCACAATCAGGAGGAAGTGACCTTCCTCTTATGAAATTTTGGGTCGATGCTCTTCGCCAATGGGGGTAAGGATAATTTTCTTTTTATCTTTGAAGAAGATGTAGCGATTGTTTCATCTACGATGTATAGAATCTCTATTAAATTGTCAAGGTTTGCCAAAAAAGATAGGACATGCATCCATCTTCACAATATCACAGATTATCTCATCCTTGTAGAATTTTTCAATGAAAAAACAAATTTGACACCGTTCAGTTATCTTGATTTTACCAACCTTTTTAATCTAGTCGATTTTATAGGGAGAGAGATGTTATTCCGTTTTCAATTGAAGCTTGTCGATCATATTCTTGGAGATGATGTTTTCACTATTTCTCTCATCAATAATCATGTCACAGATCTTAGTATTTACTGTGCATCGAGTGCGGAAGATATTGTGGCGTTGTAGGTTTTTCTCTTGATTTGGTATGTACATCAGATTCTTAACTACTAAAGATGACCTTTCACCATTAGGCTTTTCGAATATTCCATTTTTATAATTTTCTTAATCACAAGTTAGCTCATCATCTTTTGAGTCATGTAAATCGTTAGTCACAAAATTATTTTCAATAGACAGGTTCACGGGTTGTCGTACTGGACAAACATTAGAATTATGTCCAAATTTTTCACAGTGATAGTACTTTAGATCAGAATTTGAACTTGGGTTCTTTGTTGATATGATGTTTCCTGATGGCCTTGTAAGTCTAGTTTCAAGACTCACTTGTGTGGGAGGTTGAGAAGATTGTGTAGCTGCGTCTCTATTAGGAATAAATTGTGCTCCTTTTGAATGCTCACCAATTATTCTCCACATCTGATTTCTGATGATAGGTCGCTTCAATTGGAACTTCACACGAGTTGCACTACTTACAGTCTCATTAATTGTTCAAATAGGTTGTAAGGAAATCCTATCTTGAATGGTTGTGCGTAGCCTACTGATGAATCTTACTACTTGATGAGATTCAGTCTTTACTAGATTATTACGTGCTGATAGGCGATAGAACTCTTCAATATATGCCTTCACACCGTGATTACCCTGTCGACAATTTTGATATTGCTGAAAGAGTACCTGGTCATAATCTATGGGAAGGAATTGCTATTCGAGAAGAGTCTTCATTCGTAGCCATGCTCGAATTGGAGCTTTATTTTGGCATGTCTTTTCCAACAGGATGCGGTCCCACCATGTTGATGCACCCCCCTTGAGTCTATAAGTAACAAACTTTACTTTTTTCGAATATGGAATCTTCATGTAGTCGAAGAACCGTTCTACTTTAGTAAGCCAATTGAGAAAATCTTCGATCTGAAGTTGGCAATTGAAAGATGAGAGATCAATCTTCAAGTGAAAATCGTGACGTCTATCATGCTGAGAAACTGGTCAATTAAGGATGTCTTCAATTTCTTTATCACTGGAGTTTTCAAGGATTTGTAGATCCTTTAGATTCACTTGTGGAGCCTTTTCTCGACCAATTGGATTGCGAGTCAGTTTATCGATCCGTCAACGTGGTTGATTTAGGTCTTCAAGTTGATCCATTCTCAGCATCAAGCTTGCAAGTCAATTTTGAATTGCCTCCATGGTCGAATCAAAATACTCACGGTTGATGTAATTACCCACAGAAGTACCGTCCTTAGGGTTACTACTGGTTGCGTTGTCGTTAAACATTAAATAATGAGAGTTTCGCTGTGATATCACTTGACGTAGTAATAAGCGTGGTAGACGAGGAAAACACCATTGCTTCTGTTAAAAATTCCTTGAATCTATAAGGAAGAGAGAAAATTTACTAAAGTAGAATTTTATTAAGAATAAAAGTAGTTCCCATGTCCATAGAGCTGAAGGCCTATTTATATAAATATTAGAAGTCCTATTTGAGTAGGTTTCTGGCTTTCCAAGTCCTAAACTAAATACAACTCAGCTTGAACCGATTAATTAGTTTGGTAGAAGTTCTAAATAAGTTAAACTACGAAAATAAAATCCTAAATAATGATTCATCCTTCCCAAGTTCTAACTGAATAGAATTCAGTTCAAAGTTAATTTTAGGTTGGTGGAATCCGAAAATAAGACCTAATTGACTTATATTAGGAGACACTCATGACATCATAATGAAGAGAATTTCAATATAGGAAGGTACTAAATAAGATAAATTCTAAGTTAAATAAAAAAGTGAATCAGATCATTTGTCATGATCCCTTGACTTCTAAATTAGTTTCTTTTGACATTTCTGAACTTCCTTTGAGCGTCCTACATCAGAAGGAGAGAGAGTCTCTAGTACATGAATGTGGGTTTTATGCTCATCCTTGAACTCGTTGCTTGGGTTAGCTTAACTTGACCCCGGGTCATGAGTTACGTTAGCTCAGGGGCATTTAGGTCTTTCTACTTGAGAGGCGGGGTAATTTGGACCTTTCATCTGGGTGTCCGTACAGAGCGAAGGCACCCCACTTGTCGTGTATCTTGGGCTCAGCTCGAGTAAACCAAATTCTTATATATAGTTCAACTTATACTACAACTTGATGGGCATAGACCTTGCAGTTACCACATTGTTTTGTTCACATGACACAATACTGTACCCATTTTTCTGGTTTTGTTAAATGCGATGTGTAGCGGATATGTTCTAATAAAGAAATTGCATTCCTATTTATATCAAGTTCATGTGAATCTAAAGTAATTCTCATAATGTACTTTGCACCTTGCCCCTATATGCCTCAAGGCTGCTTACTAATACTAAATGTTATGGTAACTTATCAGTGAAATTAAATAAGCCAGTTGTTTTGCCTCCTTTTAGATTTTTTATTGTGATAATTGGTTTTACATGAAAAATTATCAACGTATTAGGTCCTATATGGAGTCTAACTCAACATAGTAGGTGTGTATGTCATTTGTTTTGAAGATGAGCTCATTGTAGAATTCTCTTATACTTATTATTATTATTTCCTTGGGTTTCTAGATTTTCTTAAG
Source organism: Trichopus zeylanicus subsp. travancoricus (assembly GCA_005019695.1). Classification (NCBI taxonomy): domain Eukaryota; kingdom Viridiplantae; phylum Streptophyta; class Magnoliopsida; order Dioscoreales; family Dioscoreaceae; genus Trichopus; species Trichopus zeylanicus. Next base: position 168,160 of record RXID01014914.1, read on the forward strand.
GTAATATTGGACGTCTAATTTTTCCTGGGGAACTTGATAGGTCCAAGGACTGTGAAACTTTTTGCAAATAAAGAGCACATGGGCTTCAGGTATGCCTTTGTAGCTTGAGTAATACCTATATGTTAGAACCTCATGCAAACTGTGCTTTTAGATCTATCATTCACCTTTTCCCATATTTGTTCCAGTAATGTTAATGACTACCCACCTAGTGATACAGTTGTTCTATCCCCAGGGAATCTTGAGGTAGCTTCCCTTGTTTTTCTATGAACTTTTGTTTTTCCAATGGTATTCACAAATATAAAGTTGTGTTCTTGTCTATCATCTCTTGTTGTATTTCTAACTACTACAACTCATGTTTTACTGTATATTGTTTCATTTCTAGGAAAAATCTGCTCCCCTAAAGTATGTCAAGTTTCAGAGTGTTCGCAGGTAAACAATATTTTTAACCTTCATTTTTTTCAGAAAAGTTTTTGCACATTCTTTTTGTATTGCTAATTTGAGTATACCTATTGTCATTGAAATTTATCAGCTTAACAATTTTTATTGAGGACAGTCAAGGTGGCAATGACATTACTAAGCTTAATAAGATCATTCTCTATGGATCAACGTAAGTTTATTGCTATTTAGTTGCTTATGTCTTTCTCCTTTAGTTTCTTTTATTGTGTTGTACACTTTTATTATTTATTCTATTCTAGAATATTTTTTGGATAATAACTGAATTGATGTGAAATTTTTTTCTGTTAAGGACGGGTTCTGTATTGCCCTTTTAGGTAATTATTTAAGACTCATTCATCATATTTTTGTTATCTGTTGTAAGATTTCTAGCTTCCATAATATTGGGCTTCTTACTGGGAATTGGATTTTATTCATTTATTAGCTCCAAAGTTTATGTTCTTAAAGATAATATTCTGCTGGAGAATCTATTCCTTTTATGATTCTTGGCACTGTGATTAAAAAATTAAGCATTCTAGAACAGTGCATTGCCATTTTTATGGTTATATTGCAAGAAGGATCTTTTTGAGCCATTTTATTATCCAGATTGTCCCTTTTCTCTGCCATCCAAATACACTTACTGCTTCTGATTTTGCTTTCATTAAATAGATTGGCCTTCAAAAGCCCTAAAACAGAAACAAGCCTGTTTTTCCCACTCAAGGTTTTTGTAAAAGCCTATCAGCTAAAATCACTTACAACTCAAACTTGGTCATTTTTGGGTTTTAATCCTCTTATTGGAAACTATGAATTCAAAATAAAATAATATAAAGGACAAGTAAAATAGATATGCAATTAACGCAGGGAATTATCTAATTAGTTAGAATAGTTGGTCACATATACCCCCTTACAAGGAAGAGGTGGGTGCATATTTTAGATTAGTTATATGGGTTAAAACAACGGTTTGCAAAGGTTTAGCTATCCTGAAAAATTTGGCTAATGGTTTTGCATAATGTTATTTGGTTCAACTATCCCAGTATGTTAAGAGTAAGGTATGGTGGGTGTGACAGGAAGCTACACGGAACTCATCCTATCTAAAGATTGTATAATATAACCTCAATTGTGCCAATCAATTGCGAGAATTTGAGTGCAAACTCTGCCACCTTCATATCTAGTTTTCAAATGAGGAATGTCAATGCACTGGGTTCCCATCCTGCAGTTTTTTTGTTGCATCTATAGCTTACTTCTGAAAGATGCTTGAAGAGAGCAGTCTAGCCATGTTTGTCCTAGGGTTTGATTTGATGGTGTTTAGATGTTAAATGGGTTGGCCATGTTGAGATGCATTTGGTGTTAATGCTAGCAATTGCAATCAATTTTTTAGCATAATTTGTGACCTTCAGTTTTTTTGGAAGACATATTGGGGAAAGCCCACCTGTTTTTGTTTGCTGAATCTAATGAGATATGGAGCTTGATCCTCTATTGCCTTGAACATTATTCGATTGACTTTTAATGACTGCGAGACCTAGATGTTAAATGTCCTGAGTAAGGGCCAAGAAAATAAATAAGAAGTTATAGGAATATACTGGAATATTAGGAACAGAGGTAAAAATGGTGCCAATAAATGGTATATTGCTGTCTGGAAAAATGATGGTAATGTTAGCTCTGCCCCCAAGCAAAGCAAATATACAACATAAGCAAAGGGATAGTAGAATGACAATCATGTTAAAAATTGTTGATACAAGTCTATCATTGACAGAAGCAAAAAATATAAAGCCTCTTATCAAACGCATTTTTGTCCTTTAGTAGTAAAGTCATAGCCGGGCCTCTAATAGTGAAACATTTACTATTTCATCTTATGAACATATGGATATCCAACCACTATAGCATGACATATGATAATATATTTTTCATTTATCTGAACTGGAAAATCAGGCATGGCTATGGTACAATGGTACTAAAAGACCAGGTAATCAATTTTGTCCGAGGGACCAAAACGTAAACTATACTGAACTGCTTTGGGACAGATGAACATCTTATTCATAATAGGAAATGGTACTTTATAATATTGGATGATGGGTGTGCCAGTTTTCCAGAGAAAAATTTCCATGCCCTTGGGACTTCGATTGATGTAGTTAAAACTCATGTTAGTTTGATGACACCTGTCTGTTGGCTGTTAGGTAATATGGTCTATCAGCCCAAGTTGTGGATTTGTAGGTGCAATGTGGTTAGAAAAAATACCATTGAAGGTACAATGCCGCTAGGACCATGTTACACATTTCATTAGTTTACCAAACCAAATTCAGACAAGCATGAGGTGCACTCATGCAATTAGAATTTCAGGCCCAGCTAAAAGGACAATTTGCAAGTCTGTTGGTAAGGAAACTGCAAACATGCGTTCTAATAGTCCGGATGCATAAGAGTAACATTTCCTTGTGAGAACGGAACTAGAGACCCCCATTATTGGATTTCTATGGTGGAATGAATTATTTTTAGCTCAAAGTAAGTGGTTTTTGTGTGGGATCTGGATGCTACTGTTGCGATGGTGTTTTGAAGTTTCATTTTTCTTTGCTAACAAATATTTTGTCGGTCTCTTTATTGTGCACTCCTCATCACCAGAATCCTTTTTAAATTCAGATACTTTAGTACATTATTTGTTTGACCATGCAAAACATACAAGTACCTGCTTGTGCTGAGATTGCTGTCTTTCATTGCAAGTATAGCGTTGGCAATTTAGACCCATTGCAAGATGTTTCTGGTGCTGTGATATAGAGATCTCAAGTTCTATTTCTTTTATACAGGATAACTAGCTCACTATCCAAGCAACCAGCCAAATATTTGAAAGCCAAACCCATAGATCATGTGAAGAAAATTTGCTTGCAGAGTGTGCCCAATTGAATTTTATTAATTATATGGGCTTCTGAACTCAGCATACATACCTTTTGGGCTCACATTGTTGACGTTTGGGCTCGAGGTATTGGTCTGGACCTCTCTGGGACACACCTTTGTGTCTTTTGGCTTGGCTTTATTGTCCTATTTTCTGATTGTGTATAAGTCGTGACAATGTGCAGTTGGATGTATTATTTCTTGCTTTCTTATGAAAGTTGTCCAATATTGTTTAAAGATCCAGCACATTGGAACGGATCATTGATGAACTTATAGTTGCTTATGAAAGAGGGGATAGTTACCAATAACCCCTTAACAGATTTGAAGTTTACCATAACCCTCCCTGATTTTCAAAATTACCAATAACTCAAGCTCTTTTATTTTTGCACAAGATTTCTGCTTATATTTGAATATAATTGATCATATTTGGAGTTTATATTGAATATTTTCATGTTGTAGTTCTGTTTATATTTTTGTTATTATATTTATTAAAATTTATAATTGTTTATATAAGGAGGGGACTTTGGAAATTTGAAAGTCAATTTTTTAGGGGGTAATTGGTAATTTTCCCAAAAAGGCAAAAAGAAGTGCAACATTCTTCTATTGATACACCTCTCCAGCTTACCGATTAGAGGACATTGATCGCACAAATTAGAGAGGGACTTGTACAGGTGTTTTCAAATTTTTAGGGCTACCCTATATGGTAGGAAAACATAGTGGTGGACAGTACTAAGTAAAGTTTTTGTAAGCAGAATGCGCTGTTGATTACCCAGTAGCAGAAATCAACAATGGATCTCGTGATGCCAAGGCCATTTATTTTTCATATCTTATCAGTCTTTTCCAGTCCCATCCCTTGACCAATTCCCTCCATCTGGTTTTCTTCTTTCCCAGAAAACATTATGTAAGCTTGTGGACTCAAATTTATTTATTTATTTGTTGATGCAGGTTGGACACCACCAACATGAAGGAGTTGAAGAAGATTGAAGAGCACTGAGATTTAGTTGTACTTTGCTTGATAATTGGATTGAAATGATAAAGATATAATATTGGCCCTCTCAAGTAACCGTATCTTTATTTATCACATGATCATGCACAAGGAAGCCCAGGGCGTGCTGGTGCTCTATAAACATCATATATAAGGGGTAGGTACCCTACGAAACTGGAAGCTTTTATTAGTGTGTTCCCTCTTAGGAGAATGTGCTCCTCTTTCTCTCTCTCTCTCTCTCTCTCTCCACATATTTGATTGGGTGAGGTCACAGTGGTGGAATTATTGTTGTGAAGATGTGGAGTGCTTTTATTTTATTTTCTGATTAATAGGACGGTGTCCTCATCGGATTCGGGTCTGCATATGGGTTTGCTTTTTGCTTTATCGGATTCAGCGACGGCGCATTGTTGGTTGCGGGATGGCGTGGGTCTATTCCAGTCTCCGCCAGGGCCTGCATCGCCGTCTTTAATTTTGTTTTTTGCTTTTTGTTTTTCCTTTCTCGTGCTTGCTCTCTTTTCTCACTGTTACGCGCTGCCGGTTCTTGCTCGTGTTTTTTATCTTCTCATTTACCTCTGTTTTACCCTTTGGGTTTACTCTTATTTACAGAGGGTTGATTGCTGCGGTTATACATTTATTTTTAGGGTTACTGTTAGTATTTCATCGCTATTGCTTTTGTGCTTTGTTTGGCCATTATGTGCACGAATTTGGAGTGTAAAAATGCCTAAATTGGTAGTCGTATTGAGATTCATCTGTGGTTAGACAAATTCTAATTATCTGTTCCGAGTCCTCTTGTTTCCTCCTCTCTTGCATTACAGCTTAATAAAATGCAGAGTAAATTGGGGAAAAAATTGTCTTTACCATTAGATTAAAATTCAAATTATTGTTTTTTATTTATAATTATAAATCAATTTATTTATGCAATTGGGTGGCACCAAAGTGTTGGCTTTGTCTATATTAATTGGAATTGATCAACACCATGTGTTTTTAGTTGAAAGAAGCAACAAATTTTCATAAAAAAGGAAAGTTGCGTTGGTCGCATAGTTTGGCTGGCGTAAAAGAAAATTATTTTTAAATGTTTGGGGCCCATGATTGGCTGGAAGCGCAGTTTGGTCGAATGGCATGAGAGCCAAGGCAAAATGCATGCGCTTCAGAAATGATTCTTGCTGTGTCCCGTTCAGAAGCGGCAGCAAACTAACAACTTTGAATGCATGCGAATTTATCCTGCTCGGATCCACCAACGTTGATCCAAAACCAACAAATTCTGTTCCCGGCTTCGTCTTCGAGAGCGATATATAATGATTCTGCCACACATTCTGATAAAGCAAACAATTCCATGGGACCATTCTCTCGGCATTTTCAGTAACACCGCATGCCATTCTTCCTGAATAAAGCACGACATGCAGCTCTGCCTCGACCAAAAATTTGTCTTCAAAACCCAACACTCTTTTATCAATCAATTGCTTGACAATTAAGTTATAATGCGCTCTGTGTAATCACCCACTTGAGTTTTGCAGAATTGGATTGCTGCTTTGCTGGCGCGGCTCATTGGCCATTGACTAGCTTGCTTTACAGGACAGATAGAAGATCCTTTTGAGTCGCTATAACAATCACAATACTTGGCTTGCTTTCTAGTATTTGGTAGGGATGGGAAGGTTCTTCGTCTCTTCTCTCTCTCTTTCTCTCTTTTTCTCTCTCTTCGAGTCTCTTCTTCTTCTTCGTCTTTATTTTCCTCTGCTTCAGATGCTCTTTTTTAAATCCCAATGTGATCGGGATTGAGTTCAAAGCTAGCAGGTTGGCGGGGACAAAGCGACTTGTGATGTCCTTTTCCTTTATTCTGAGTACCTCTCTTCTTTGTAGAACTCCGAGAAACACAACGCTCTCTTTTAGCTCTTTCGCTTTCATTCGGATGCACCTGTCGGTTCCACGTTGCGTTGGTTCTTGTGCATTCTCCCTCCCTCAACGTTACTGGGAGGAGATCACATAGTACTAATATACGGCTGTCTAGACAACCGATACGTTTATCATGCACACATTAAATATAGATGAAAAGACACTAAGATTTCTAGATCACGGTCGTTGACATCTGTTTCACAGATGCAAGTTCGAGGCAAGAATGACAATCAGTTTGACAGAAGCAAGCACACAACGAACATTTTTTTCACAGATTTTGCCCGACAATCTAAAACTAGGTGATACTTCGCTTCCACACAATTTTCCCACACGAAGAGTAATTTAAGACCGACTATTCCTCGGTGATATTTCCTTAAAACGCAGCATTGGATCATTGCATTGCTGACTAACTGCAACTCGTGAGCCAGCACTTACCCGCACTGATGGGGAATAGCTCACTAAAACAAGCACTTTCGCTCCACTTCTGAGTTCATATTCCCTTGGATTATAACAACCACTACACCTAGTAGGTCAGCTTGGTTCAATCAGATTAGATGGACAATCCGCGCTACAGTTCGTGATTAGCCATCTCAGCTTTTCCATAAAGATTCATCGGCCCTAATGATAGATGAAAGATATCACCATGAATGGAGGGTTCGTTCCCACCACTCACATCTTGTGATGGTGATGAGCAACTGCTAATTCAGGTTCACTTGGGTCCATTTGGGACCTGACTAGGCTTGATCAAGTGCGTCTCATTCCCTACTGGCAAGAGTTGGTGGCGGTCAAGTGGCACCAAGTTGCGATACTGTTCTTGCCATCGGTGGCACCACTGCCACCGTCATCATTAGTACTATGACAAGGATCGCACTGACCATAATAAGATTAATGTTATGTGGGACATTTTGATAGGAAGGTTTTCGGGGAAGTTTCCTACGCTTTGAGATTCTGCAACTGACCTGAGGAGCTAATTGCAATGCCGTACACTACATCTGGCGCGAGATTCCTGACTTCCAACCATCCCCAAAAGACATAGCATAGTTAGCATAGCTGAAAAATATTCGGCTTTGTTTGGTCAAAAAATAAATTTATTTAATTAATGTGATTGATTATTATAAATTACTTTTTATTCACTGCTAATTATAAAAATACAATGATGACATTTAATCACACTAATTAATTATACTTAATTTTTAATCAAACAAATCCTTTATGTTTTGTTGAAAAAAATAAGAAAAATTATCAATACTCGAAAGCCTCTTCCAATTTTTTGAATTATGATTCAACCTTATGTTTGTGCACATTAGTGAAAAAAACTCTAAATGGTGGGGTCCTTATACTTCGATATTACAGAAATAATAAATTTACCTTGTTTTTTTAAACAACGAGAAAATTCCACCTTCTTCTTCTTCTTAAGCCATTTTCTATCATGGATAATAAAAGAGAAAATAGTTTTTAACTTATATTCACTATTCTAAAATATATGTACGAAAGCTCCATTAAGTTTCAAAAGAGAATCTATCATGAAATTACCCTTAAAAAAGAAGCAAGATAATATGCTGCACAAGCCATTGGTCAATTCCATCCTTCTAGGATTACTTCATGTTCCAACTCACAATTCAACATACACATTTATGTCTCATTAACCAAACCAGTGATCTTTGGTGCATGTTGTAATAAATAACAAACATAAGTCCCAAAACAAGCCCATGCTAGACCAAAAACTGAAAATGCTAATCTCCCTATAAGAAAATCATCAAATTGAGGAATACTTATTTTTTAAACTCTATAAAAGATGTTATGGGAAATACAACAAAAGAATTAAATCATGCAATCATACTGCTTTCCGTACTATTGTATTGTATTTTGTGCCTTTGATTAAAGGATAGTGATAATATTATTTTTGATTAAAGGATAGTGATAATATTATTTTTGCTTAAAATATGCAATTAAGAAATGCCAATGGGAGTCCCAAATTATTAGGATCATGATAGTGTGTGTGGACTCATTAAAATCATGATCAAAGTAAACCCACGAGTTTCTGTCCATATTGACAAGTCCTTTAGTAGTTGCAATGGGCATGAGCAGTCGAAAAAATATCTTTGATATGTGCGCATCGAGCTAGCCTTTATATGCTCCTAAAAAATACATACGTAGTAACCAATGATGTCTTAAAAGATGATTCCGAACAAAAATTTGGACAAACCTCTCTCATCATAGTGAAAATTTTGGAAGCCCATATATAAGAGCTACAAAATGAGGTAAATAAAAAAAATATAAAATGAACAAAACCATAGCGGTTTGATCATAATTCACCTATAATAATTAGAACTAGCATCATCTTATCATTAATAATATATAGAGATCACAACTAGTCAATATCGATCATGTATAATCTAAGCTTTGGTTGATGATGAATGTGGGTTTAAGAAACTTACTCGTTGATTATGTCATTAAGGATAAGTTAAATGACGCTTGATCATTTCTCATCCGTGAGATCCATACCCATTGGAGTTTCTAAATCATGGAAACCTTATGAGGATACAATAATATTATTAATAATCGACTAGATTTTTTATGCCATTCCAATCAACTTTCGCGTATGTTAGGTTTGATGGGTTCTTTGGCACATCCTCACCAACAACTTTCTCATGATCTTTGGTCACTAGTAAATCCAAAATTATTTTTCCTTCTGCCTCCTTTACATTCCCTATGGAAGAAAAATATTGCTTCATTTTTTTCCCCTCCTTCCTTTAACCTCCTTTGCAAGGGCATCCTTTCTCTTCACTAGCTTGACTTGACACTTGCTTTTTAGGTGTGGTGGTAATCGGCTCTCCCACATGATATGCCTTCAACTCTTCAACAGCTCTCCTATAAGTTTTGCCTCTGACACTTCCACATGTTTTGCCTTTGGCTCTCCCACCGTCTATGCCTCAAGCTCTCCAACTAGCTCCCCCACCTACTCTTCGGCCAGTTATCCCAAACACTCTCCCATCCCTATAAAAGAACAAGTACAACAAAGAATAGTAATATGACACAATTTTAACTCAATATAAGCACAAATAGTTAATTAAGCTACATCATCCTAACCACTTCCAACATATTATGATCAATAATACTATGCAAAAACTGCATAAATTAAATACATATCCAAATATAATGAAATCAACAATAGTAGTTACATATACGATTCCCTTTCTCATGTGACTCATGTGCAAAAGAGATGGGTTGTACATGCTCCTCCACATGTGTAGATTCAATACAAAAATATTATTTCTTCAAAATATGCATTGCATATAACATTCCAATGGGAAGTGTAAATCAGATATCAAGAAATACATTCTTTCTCAATCAGTGTTGATGACGCAGTAGATTTCATGCCCATATTATGCTATTGTGAAGATTCCTTGGTCCTATGTAGCTCAAAAGACTAAGTTTCATGAAATATTGTTAGCTTCCTACAAAATTTTGCTAACTTTCTCTTGAAAACAGCTAGTTATTACTCTATTTTGTTCAACCGAGAATTGTTATTTTCAAAGCAAGCTCAACAAGGTTTCTTCTTGCTCTCAAAGTCCATCATGATCTTTTATATTTTGGTCCTTCCCAAACCACCAAGATTCACTTCCTCCTCTATCAGGGTTTCCCTACCACCATTAGCATCATCCTAGGAACAAGTAGTGGAATGTGTTGGATCAAAAACTTTAGCAAAAATCCTAGTAGCAGAGGCTGAACAATTTTGAGTTGGTCTACTAAAGGAACTAGGTGTATCCACAACTGATGCCGCCCTTAGTATTATCTACAAAGGAATGACTTAAAGGGTCCTTGGCTTCATAATTTGATGGACCTTATTTGTAGTTAGTCAATTTTTCTCAAACAATAAAAAATACAAAATATAGCACAGAAATAAATATAATGATGTTAAACAACACATTCAAACGATATTCAATTAACTATTTAATTAGATAGTGGCTACTGTGACTATAACTAACAAAATATAATCACTTACAAGCTAAACTCAACAAATATAGTATAACATGATCACTAAGCTATCAGATTAATCATTAATATTTATGCTAACTAGCAATATACAACTATAAGTACTAACATAACCATGTAAATACATCATAGATATCATGAATGGAAATATATGAAAACAAATTCTAAGCAATGTTTAAACCTGATAAACCTGTAAAGTTTCAAATTATAGTTTAGCATTTGCAAACTATTGTGCAACTTAATCCCTGTACGAAATAACCTAATGGTAGAGTTCAAACATATTCTTTCTTTGTCAGGTGGTTATCTCTTTAAATCAAAAAAGAAGCAAGTGGATGCATCCCCCTAATGTAACCATCTTTGACCTCCTCGTGTTATCCCCAACTAAGAGCCTCTTCGTGTTGCTTGGTATGACCTCCATCAGCCAAGCACGGATAGCTGGAGCCCAAGCATATTTCTCAAAGCATAAATGTCTTGCAATATTGAAGTATCCAAGGTGTGGCAAATATGTCCAAGTCAAGGAAGTACAAACCCCAAAATATCACCATCAAAGTCCATATAAATTCCTCCTCTCTAGCACTGTGTTGCTCAACACTTTTCTCGAGCAACCTAAATATATTATCCTTTTGCTTGTGTTTACGTTTTGACATTTTTTACACTTTCAGAGGTGTCTTCTCATGGCCATTGATAATAAATTTAACCTTTTACTTTAGTGGAAGCCCTAAAAACAAGTACACATCCTTGCCTAAACATAAACATCTTCCCTCCAATGATGAAATCTCCTTGCTCTTCATGGTATGTCATAAGCAATTGGTCCAATAGATGCTTATTATTGTCCATTACTGAGACATCCAAAAATCTTGGTAATGATGTTACTCTCAATAACCACTTGTAACTAGCAGACATATTTCCCTTTGCCTTTGTCATTATAGAAATTATATTTGTAAAGTAGCATCTATGTGAGATCAAGGTCTTTCTTTTTGTTATTATAATTGCAAAAACAAATTATACACATTAATATAATTTAAAAAATTGACAATAATTTTCAAAATAATGATATGTTCCAAATTTGCAGCTATGTACAAAAACAAGTTATATTAATCAAAAAGTAGTTACATTGCATAAACCATAGATTAACATATAATCAAACATCAAAAATCATGCTCCATACAACACAAACTTATGTGTAATTGGAAAGTATCATATAGGCATACAAACTATCATTCATAACTATCAATTGACTTGCATAAATATCTAACAACATGTACTAAGATAATTTACTGTTAAATTGATACATCTAATATAAATAGAAAAATATATAAGGCATAATAACATTTTAATTTTGTAATATTATAACTACAAAATACATATAATGAACAACACCTAAAAATAAATACAAACTGACTAAATTAATTATAACAACTAAAATAATAACATTAAGCCCATATTTGCCATGATAAATTATATTCCACAAAATAAATAAAACTCTAAAATCATGGGATTCTACACTGTCATCCATATTGAGAATATAATCACAATAATTGACCGAACCGCCAAATACTTATTTCTAAACGGTAAGCATAAGTAACATATATTGCATACTATATCTATTATATACTCATAATTTGATAGTTACATATAAGAAATAACTATTGTCCTTTATAATCTTGATCATGTGTAGCTTGTAGACAAGTCAAGCTTAAAATGAATATCAAACCCGTTTAGAAGCTTCAAGCTTAGGTGGACATATTGAAGATGAGGCGTGATGGCGGATCAATGAACGAAACTTGAAGATTTGAAGATGACTTAAAGAAAGCTTAAGAGATCAATTTTGGCTCAACTAGATTTAGATTTTCATTTTATTTAGTCGAGTCAAGGATTTTTTTTTGAGATTTATAGTTTAGATCATTTGTCATGTAGAGTTCAGTAGGAAGTTCTTAATAGAGTTTTACTAACTAAACTAGATATACGTTTCTATATCGAACGTCTAGTTACTATAGTAACCTATAGTAGCGCTATAGTGACAGATGTCTGATTGACAAAATGGACATCTACCTGGGATTTTAGCTTTGATTGAAATGGATGTCCAGTTCATGGAATATATGTGACTAATAGTTAATTTTTTGACTGTTGGAGCAAACTAAACTGTGATATCTCACTCCCAATGACTAGATTCAACCCCAAAGGTAAATAGACATGGTTGGATTTCTCTTAATAAATTTTACAACTTCATCTATCATTTCAAGAAGAGATCAAGTCCTCATGCCTTCTAGCCAAGAAATGCTCTAAGCTTTTCAATTTCAAAGCAAATTCTCATAACCCTTGTCTCCTCTTTGAGTGACTTTGTAGTGAGCTTTAAATGTATCATCTTTTATGCTTTTTTAATTGTAAACACTTCTAGGTACTAAGAGTGTGGGAGTACAAATACTCCGGTATAGAGTGGATCTTCTCGATTGGAAAAAGATTAATTTGTACAAGTGTGAATTCACCCTAACGAAACGACGGACTTGAGTTCATATGAAAGAAGTGATACTCCGGTTTGGAGTATGATGTAAAGGCTTAGTTTCATCTCAAGAATCAACATTAATAGTGGAGTGATCCAAATCCTCAAGAGAGAGGTAGGGGCTGTGGAGTAGGAGTGATTGATTTCCAAACCATATAAAAATCATGATTTTTTTAATCTTTATTTATATTATTGCACTTGTGGTTAGTCAAGGATTGATTAAAATTGATTGAAATTTTTAATGTAATTATGTTAAAATTTATAGTGAGGCTTGATCATGTTTATAATTATAATTTATATTCCTATTTTAAATCCCCTCAAAAGTTGTCATATGGGCCAACAATAACTACACTAATAAGAAAATTGTTATATTGAACATGACATAGTTTAAGATTTAATTGAAAAAAAATCTCACATGCATGCACACAAGCTATCATATATAATCATATATTGACATGACAACATTGAGATAATTTACTATTAATTTTATACATCCAATATAAAGAAGGAAATCTTTAATCCAACATCAAACATTACAAATATAATTATAAATTAAAAAGACACTCTCTAATACATATTTATGGTAAGAAATATTATAGCATGATGAGTTTGCAATAGTGTTTTCCATGAATAACAACAATTATCTTAAATTTCACCCATTTCTCAAATTGAGGTAGATCCCGACCACTCAAAACTAACTAAAAACATATCATGCATCTATTATATATCCAATTAACACTTGATATCTTTGAAGAACAAAATTATATTTTAATTTTTCTAAAATTATAATTATAAAAATATACATAAGAGAAAATTACCTAAAATAAATACAAAATAATTGAAATAAGTACAAATCTTGTAATATAAACATAAATTAGAAATTTGTAACATTCAAAATACTAACAATTATCCAACATTCACCACCCCAAATCCTAAACTCAATTCTGCATTATCATCTAAATTGAGAATAAATTCAAAACTAATGATACACCGAGTAAAAAACAATTGAACCAAAAGTAAATTGAAATTTGATCGTAGGCCAAGCCATCAACCAAGGCTGCCCACCGAAGTGATTGAGGTCAATGCTTAGAGGGAGCATTACCGAGGCCAATGTAGCCTGACACTAGGAGAATTGCTTGTCTAATGAATATTCAACTAGAGAAATATAATAAGCTTGATTTATATATGAAAACTGATGGATAATGTCACTTGCAGATTGATTTCTAGAGGATTTTAAAATAATGGTAATCAATTACAAAAGATCCGATGAGATCAAGGTAGAAATCACAGGTTCATGAATCAATCAAATTACCGTCTCAATCTATAAAGAGAAAAGAGTTTTTGAAGATAAGAACTAACGCCAATTCTCATCTTTCACTATATTCTAAGTGTCTTCCATTGACTTGAGCATTGGAATGACCATTGCTAGAAAGTATCAAGCAATCTCCTTGATGATTTTCTTCTTTTTGTAGATCAATGGGATAGTAGCCTAGCGAATCGACATCTCAAGAAGTCTCTCAAACTGAAACCAGTGGCAAACTAGACTCTGTCAACAAATTACTATTTTCATTAAGATATGCTTCACCTCTCTTTTCAACTAGTCTAAGAAGTCTTCAATGATCTTCCAGTCATGCCTTCTAAAGCAGCTAGAGCTTCGTCATCTAGGAATCCACCTAGGGGGCATATAGCCTTAATGGTTGCAAAATCACATAACTAGTTCGGCGAACTAGGTGGACTAACTCAACAAGCAAATTCAGTAACCAAGCTGCAACATAAGAAAGATTAGGAGCACTAGCTTACCCAAACCAGGTGAGGTATGATACTCCTTTAATCCTTGAGATAGTGTACCCCCTTGTACAACCGAAGTCATACTAGTCTCCCTATGAAGTATATGATGGTTCAAAGGACCCACTGGATCACATCAATACATTCATAAATGCTATGATTCTACAAAGGGCATGAACTCCACCATGTGTAAAGCATTTCTGATGATATTGCAAGGTTTGGCTAGAGCTTACTACTCCAGACTCCTGAGGTACTTCACAACTTACTTCAATGACTTGGTAGATAAGTTTGTAGAGTAGTTCATCTCACTAGTACCTTGATAGAAAGACTCCTTATAACACTAAAGTAGAAAGAGGGAAAAAGTCTAAGAAAGTATTTGACTTAGTTTAACAGAGCATGACTAGAGGTTTTCAAGCTAGATAAGCTCATATGACCTATGAGATGGTTCACCAACCTCCTAGAAGCTTGACAGAATTTATCCAACTAGTTTGAGAGTATATCAATGCGGAAGAGGTAATCTCCGCTACAAAAATATGAGGGTAATGGCAAACCAAAGAAAGAATTTTGAGAGGTCAAGTTTCCCAAACCAAAGAAGTAGAAAACTGAATAAAGGGAGTGTAGACCAAGTTTCAAACTTACATGAACAACTTAAGTTATGAGGTGCTAACCCAAACTGAGTATAGAGACTTTCTATAGAGGTTACTGCTGATTTTTACCACTAAGTAAAGTCTGAACAAATCAAGATATTGACATTTTCATAGAGATTATGGTCACAACATTGAGAAATATAGGTATCTCGAGGACAAAATTGAAAGACCTATCAAAGAGCACCACCTTGGAAAGTTTGTCCACCAAGGAGAATGAGCTGAAGAGGATTATATTCGGGAGACTCATCCATGGGTCTCTCCCTAAAGGAATCCTACTCTCGAACTGCATAACCCTCCCATCAAAGGTCACCTCAATATGATCTTGGCAAGCTTACTAACTCAAAGCAAAGCCTTAGTATTGACTAGTAAATACTAAACCATCATTAGAGGGCAAAAGGAACTGAAGGAGGAGACCAAGAGATAGCACCATGAGTCCAAACATTAAGATATAGTCTTTTCTACAAAAGACAGAGGGAGTTTCTATGCCCCCAATGATATATTGGTAATCTCGACGACCTTGGACATCTACGCCATGCAACGTATTATGATAGATATGGGAAGCTCGACAAATATTTTATTCACTCAGCTTATGATCAAGTGAAGATCGAGTAGAAATTGGAGCCATATGTTGGGATGCTAACTAAATTCATAGGAGACTCGGTCACCCTACTTGGCATGATCGACTTATTCCTCGCAATTGGAGAGAATCCCATAAACACAATAATCAAATCGAAGTTTATGGTGGTCTGGACATACTCTACTTATAATGTCATATTGAGTCATCCAACACTCAATCAACTCTAAGCGGTTATCTTGACTTTTCATTTAGTTGTGAGATTTTCAATTAAACATAGCACAAGTGAAGCGTGGGGTAACCAAAGCTATGCTAAGAAGTAGGAGGTAGTTTATTAGCAGAACAACTCTGACTAGAGAGACAAAGGTCCAGCAATAGTGAAAATCAATGAATCTGCCCCCAAGCCAAGAAAAGTGCACATCAAGCCTATGGAGCAGCTCATCAACCTAGGAGTCAATAAAAGCTCAGGGATAAAAGCTCAAAGTGAATTGATGGAGGCTCTACATATCAAACTAAGGAAATTCTTGCGAAAGAGCTAAGATGTCTTTGCATGGTCTTTTGAAGACTTGTTGGGCATAGACCCTTTGGTTGTGCAATATGAGCTTGTAGTGGTGGAAAATTATAAGTCAATCGAGCAGAAAAAAGACACTTCACTCCTGAGTGTTAGAAAGCCATCTTCGAGAAGGTAAGTAAATTTCTCAATTTAGAGTTCATTAGAGAAGTCCACTACCTTGAGTGGTTTGCCAATGTAGTAGTAATGTTGAAGAAATCCAATGAAAAATAGAGAATGTGCATTGATTTCACTGACTTAAATTAAGCCTACCTAAAGGATAACTCTCCTTTATCGAACGTAGACCAACTTGTCAATTCTACTTTAGGCCATCAACTCCTGAGCTTCCTAGATAAATTCTTGGGCTACCATCAAATTCAAATACACCCCAAGGATGAGGAGAAAGCTACCTTTATCATTGATCAAGATACTGTTTGCTACATTGCAATACCTTTTTTGCTAAAGAATACAAGAGCAACAGACTAAAGAATGGTGAACAAAATTTTTGAGTCTCAACTTAGAAGGAATATGAAAGCATATGTTGACAATATGTTGGTAAAAAGCCTCCATATTGATGGACACCTAAAGAATCTAGAGGAAACTTTCAACATACTTTGAAAATTCAACATGAAATTGAACTCATTGGAGTAGAGATCTCGTATCATTGGAGACACTAGCCTATGCCTTGGTACTAGTAATTCAAAAGTTTCATCCATACTTTCAGGCACATCTAGTCATGATGCTCACCAATCTCCTTCAACAAAACACTAAAGTAGCTAGAAACCTCAAGAAGATTGCTCAAATGATCTTTCAAATTAAGCCAATTCAATCTAACTTCCAAGCCTTAGAGAATAATTAAAGCCTAGGCCTCAACGGACTTGTTGATGGAGATTACCTTGTACCCGTCAACACCAAAATTTGAATCATGAAAGGTTTAGGTAGATGATTCATCTTATGAGTTGGGTTGTGAGATTGATACTATCCTCTCTAGAGCTTAGATTGAAGAGTGGCCAAATATTCAGTTTGACTAGAGTTTGAGACTTCAAACAATAGTGTGGAGTATGAAGCTTTCCTTCTTAGATTATGCATGATGTTAGCAGTAGGAGCTAAAGTATGAAAGGTATTTAATGATTCTCAACTTGTGTGTTTACAAGTTACTGGAGAATATGAGGCAAAAGACTCCACATTGGTTCAGCACTTAGCTAAAACACAAAATCTCATGGCAAATATGGACCAAGTGGAGATTTATCAAGTACCTCAAAATAGCAATACGGAGGCAGACACCCTCCCATGATTGTCCTCAACCTCTAAAATGTCTAAACCTAGATAAATTTTTGTAGAGAATCTTTAGCAGGCGAGATATTCTAAGTTTGTCGAGGTGAATGCAGTGGATTGAAAACCCAGCTGGATGGATCCCATTGTCTCCTACTTCAAAGATGGACAATTCCTAACAATCAAAAAGAAGCTTAAAGGATCAAAAGACTAGCTCTGAACTTCATCTTAATAGATGAAGGTCTCCACAAGAGGTCATTCTCCCAGCTACTCTATTGTTTGAGGTTTGAGAAAGTTGACTATGCCATCCAAGAGGTATATGAAGGAGTATGTGAAAGTCATGACAAGCCATGATAAAGGACAAACCCTAGCATATAAGCTCCTCATACATGATTTCTGTTGGCTCAATATGCTTTTGAGACACCAGAATTTGTCACTAAATGTGAACAATGCTAAAAACATACCTTGATACATCATAACTTAATAGTTTAGCTCTAACAAAGTCAATCTATATGGCCTTTCAACCAATGGAGATGGACATCTTGGGTCCATTTCCACTAGTCTTGGGACAAAGAAAATTTTTGATGATTTCTATGACTATTTTACTAAGTGGATGAAAGCCAAACCTCTTGCCAAGATCATTGAAAAGAAGATCTAAGAGTTTCTCTGGCAAAATATAATATACAAATTTGAATTATTGTAGATACTGGTCACAGATAATGGGAAGTAGTTTGATGGCTAAAGATTTAGAGAATACTGCAACATCATTTATATAAAGCAAAGGTTCACCTCAGTGGCATACCTTCAGTCTAATGATTTAGTAGAGGTAATAAATTGAACTCTACTCTTTTATATAAAAAATATCTCAAAAGGGCAAAGACTACCTGGATTGAAGAATTACCACGTGTCTTATGATTTTACCGATTATACCTCGAATGGCGATCAATGAGTCTCCTTTCATGCTCGCCTATGGGGTTGAAGTAGTTATTCCTATAGAGATCTGTCTCACTACTCCTCAAATCAAGGCTTATGGGGGAACGAGTCAAACATCCAAGCCGAAAAAACCTCATTCTGGGGATGTTAAAGAAGGCTTACACTAGGATTGTCGAGTACCAACAATGGGTGGCCAAGTACTATAATGCCAAGATTGGTAATTGAGGACTGTGACTAGGCAATTGGGTGGTTTGTCGAGTTGAACTTATCGATCAAGTTTCAAAAAAAACTATTTCCAAACTAGTTAGGCTCATTCAGGGTTTCCCGAGCAATGGGATTAGGAGCATTCAAGCTTGAGGATTTGGATGGTAAAGTGCTCCCTAGGGCATGACATGTTGATAACCTCAAAATGTTTTATATTTAACTTTATATTCAAATAAAGTTATGGTTCATTATTAGAATAGGAGTCTCATCCACCAAAAAATCTAACTCTATGATCTAAGTATCTAACTAGGTACCTTGGCTCTTCAATTATCAAAAAACTTGGCTATATGGTCTAAGTATCCAACCGGGTACATTAGCTCTTCAACTACCTAAAAATCTGGCTTTGTGGTATAAGAATCTAACCAGGTGCCTTGGCTCTTTAACCATTTAAAAATCTAATGTAAGTATCCAATCAAATACCTTGGTTCTTTAGCCGCCCAAGCAACTTGAATTTGTGGTCTAAGTATCCAATCAACTATTTTGACTCTTTAACTACTTAAAAGCCTAGCTTTTTAGTCTAAGTATCCAACTAGGTATCTCAGTTTTTTTAGCTGCCCAAAAACTTGGCTCGATAGTCTAAGTATCCAAGAAGGTGCCTTGACTCTTCAACCACCCAAAATCTGACTCTGTGGTCTAAGTACCTAACCAGGTGCCTCAACTCTTCAACTAGGTATTGGCTTTCTAGCCACTCACAAGCCTAAGTTGTGTGTCATGCATCCAAATTAGTGTCTTAGTACACTAACCTGACATGCACTCTCCAATTCGACAAATGTGAATTTTGGATATTTGTCCTGAGTCAGGATACTTAGCTAGATGCTTTGGATTTTTAGTCGAATATAAGCTCTTCAATTGTGGAATTGGTCAACTAAGATATTCGAGGAAGCAAAGTCAAGCCTACATCAAAAGGACAAACATAAATAAATGAATATATTATTTGCTTAACTTGAGCTTACGCCCTAAAAAGTTTTCTTTGGGCTCAACTCCCAATTTTGAAGGGGTGAAAATTCCAAATCACTAAGGTTAAGCTGCTTATGATTTGAGAGGTGAATCATCTATGATATGGAGGGTCAAGCCATTTATGATTCGTAGACATAATATAGCTCAAATCCCCTCTAAGTTACAACTTGAGTCAAGTTGTTTGGGTTGAGATACAAGCCAAAAGATTACATTTTGAACTAAAACTTGTATCAAAAAGCAAGTAAGAAAAGTTTCTTTGTTTTATGAAAGGAACATTACATCTAAGGTAGAACTCAACTACAAAATCTTTCAGTACAAAAAGAAAAGAGTACATAATTTATTTGGAGTCCTTTGGTGTGGCAGACCCCTAGGGATCAGCTTCGGCCTCTTTGGACTCGAGTTGAGAATAAAGGAAGTTCAAATCCATCTCAACCTTAATGGTCTTATTTTTCTTAGTCATTACTTGCTTTCGAGCTTCAAAAAATCACCAGTCTGTATAATAAAAAAATTACAGTGCTTACAATTGAGCCAAAAGTTAGATCAACAAAAAAATTGAATGAGGACACCAAAGATGGAAGTCCACGTGGCTTACATATGGCTCCCTTCATGAAGAGCTGGTCATCAGGGAGCTGGGCTATATTGGGCTTTCCACTATCCCCAAAATCCCAGATAAAGTACTTCGTGATGCTAATCTCCTCATAAGCCTCGGTGGCCAATAGAGGATTGGCTCTATGCTTCAATATGAGGGGGGGAAGAGGGATGAAAGTGAAAGAACCAACCACTTTCTTCCTACGATTAGCAATCTTAGCTACATGGGAGCTCAGTGGCATGGCATTAAAAGGGGGAGTTAGAAGGGTGAGGTGTCACCTATCTCTTTCTTATCGCCTCCTCACCCCCACCTCAACTTCTCTCCTCCTCTTCCTGTGGCCTTCGACAACTACTTAAGAAGGAACGGGGGCCTCCACCTCAAAGGATCTCTTTTAGACTATTAGGGTTAGAGACACCCAAGGAGCACACACTTGTTACCTTAGATACTTATTCATGAAGAGATCTAGGTTAACCTTGCACAAGTCAAAATCAACAATTAAACTAGAGGAAAATCAAAAAATCAGAGTATAAGGGTCAAGGTGCATACTCACAATCTGAATCATAGATAAACTATGCTCCAGTAGACAAGTGTTGTCAGATCATGTGAGGGCAGACCTAACACTCTCGATCTTATTTACCTAAGAGATAAGAAGATGGTGGATTTATGGGCGTATCTCTGGGTTAGTTTGGTGCAGTGATGGATCACCCCACCCACAAAAAAAACTTGATCTATTCTTATAAAAACTCTAATGGGATGGTTTTTTTAGAAGTGAATAGACTTAGGGTTTGAGATAAATAATCTATACCATTTCTTCGAAGCAAAGTGCCACCTATCCCTAATATTCGAGCTCCAACAACTTTGAAGGCATCCCTAAATATTTGTATTATCGGGATGAAGCCTTTGGATTGGGCTAAAGTTCAAAATGCGGCAATGAACTTCATGGCGTTAGGCATTATTTGTTCAAGGGTGAGATCTCAGTCTCCTAGGACATTTCAAGTAAAACTATATAGGGGGTACCTAAGACGACTTTCAAAAATCTTCCAGTAGGTGCTAAACTCAAACTCAATGTTCATATGATAGTGTATTTTGGCTCAAAATAAAAGGACCATATAAATGATACCACCATGACCAAAAAAGAGTTACAAGTGCGACTCACTTGAAGCTCCACGGTAGAACCTAGGTGTTGTGATTCACAGCAAAAAATTCACGAATCACCTTATCTCAAATAACACAAGAAACGAGAAGTAATATAAGATAAAAAAAATAACAAGATAAGGCAGCGAGAGATCCACTATCAAAAGAAAATGCTTTTACAAGAGTCTATAAGAAAGACTTCACTCTTTCTTACTCAACTAAACTCTTTCACCAAGCCTCGACAACGCCTCCACCTTCAGAGAGAATCTCCAAGAGAGCACCACGAGGAACAACCATGAGAGACCACCGAGAAGCACTAGAAAGACCCACACACGAGAGCTGACACTTTCTCTTTCTCTTTTCTCTATTATCTCTATTCTTCTCTCTCTATTTCTCTTTAGTTCAACTTCAATACTGCACCATACGTAAGCCCTATGTATTATAGTATATTTATAGACCCTTATTGAGTTTGAGTTTTACTCTAATTACAACTTCTAATATTACAAATCAATCATAAATCTAAATTTAACTTTGGATTCCTACTTTAACTCAAACTCTAATTCGAGTTCGAGACACCTAAAACTCAACAATCTCCACCTTGGCTTGAACTCGAGCGTGCCACCATCATGAATCTTCATCATCATCTCTCATCTAGCCTCTGCCCCTGGGCTACTAGCTTATTCAGCTAATCGCAAGACGCGAGCTCAAGCCAACCTTGAATTCACTCTTCGACCTCATTCTTGGTCTTGCTCCTGCACGGCTTCACACAACAGCCACTTCCTTCTCCACTTGCCAGACCTCCTGAGCACCATCTCCTATCGCCAGAGCACTACCTCACCCAGTTTGTACCCTAGCAACTGGCCTTCACTGCCCTGAGCCGCTCTCCTCCTCTACGGGATTCACAAGCATCGAGCTCCTTCGCGCCTGTGCCAGACCCACACAATCTGATAGTCCTTGGACTTCCATGATTGTGAGGTTGTGAGTTCGTGGTTCCTTGGCCGTTTTCGACTAGCCTACGCTTGCGCTGCAGCCCCTGGTTTGTGTCACCGAAACTTTGGCCTCCTCGGAGGAGAAGCCCCACTAATGCTTCCGCCATCCGCCTACGTGCGCTTGCACAACCTACCGCGCTCGTCACCACTTCGAGCCCCTCTACCGGCCGAGCCATCACCATTGTTCGTCTCCTGAGCTCCAACCTTCATCTCTGCTCACACAACTCTGCTCAGTCAAAATCACAAACACCGTGACTGCAAACACCGGAGGACATCCCTTATCCTCCCTCCTCCAACATCCTCCACAGACGCTACAAGCTGGGCCACGTCCTCGACCACGACACCTTCGCCAAGGTCCACCACGACCGCGACCTCTGCACCGGAGAGAGCATCGCCATCAAGGTCATCAATAAGGACCTCGTCTGCCACGTCTTCTTTGTCATGGACCATGCTCGCGACGGCGAGCTCTTCGCTTGCATCGCCTGCGGCCGACTACCGGAAAACCAGGTCCGTTGCTACTTCCGCCGGCTCCTCTCTGCCCTTTGACTTCTGCCACTCCCGTGGTGTTTGCCACTGCGACCTCAAGCCAGAGAATCTCCTCCTTGACCACGATGGCAACCTCCAGGTCTTCGACTTCGGTCTCTCTGCCCTTCCGGACCAGATCCACTAGGATGGCCTCCTCCACACGCAGTGTGGCACCCCGGCCGTGCTGGGTCACTGCCGCCAAACCACTGCCCCGGGTTGTTGTTAGATTCATGCCATAGTGTCGAGTCACATGCCGCCACAGCCTGCGTAGCCCGAGCGGCCCACGCAGCCTCGTGCTGCCCCACGCTTTGGCGCCAAGCGTAGCCCGCATGGCCCTCGTGCTGCCTCGCGAGTTGGCGCACCGCACAACCGCACACTGGCGGAACTCCAGCTGGCACAGTCGTGCACGCTACCTGCGCAGTTGTGCGTGTTGCCTATGCACTACGACGTTATGCGCACCACTGGCCGCTTCCGCCGCGGTACCCCGCGCTGGACTTGCACCGCCGCCTGGTCTCGTGCAGCCACGCCGTTGGCGTCAGCCATCGGGACCTCAAGCCAAAGAATCTCCTCCTGGGCGACGACGGTGAGCCCTCAGCCTCATCCTCCTCCATCGTAAGGAAGTCGTCTCATAACCATAGAGGGCCCTTGTCATGATGCAGCGCTACTGCAAACTCGACATCAATGTTGCCTACTCGGTGGCCTTCATGGCCATCGAGTAGCATTGGGTCAAGTACCTGGTGGCGCTCTATGCACTCAAGTGGATAACCACAAGGACGCTCGTTGGAGCGCTTAGACAGGTGTGTTACACCACCCAAATTGCCCGTGCGCACGTGATCCCGCCCTACTTCTGCCATAAGGCAAACTTTATCTTGCCATCAAACTTCTCCACCTCGAGTAAGGACTTTACCATCTTGATTGTTTACTCCTAAGCTCTGATACCAATTGTTAGAATTCATAGCGGAAGGTTCACGAATCACCTTGTCTCAAACAACACAAGAAATGAGAAGTAGTACAAGTTAAAAAAAAATTAATAAGATAAGACAGCGAGAAATCCACTATCAAAAGAAAATGCTTTTACAAGAGTCTATAAGAAAGACTTCATTCTTTCTTACTCAACTTAACTCTTTCACCAAGCCTCGACAACGCCTCCACCTTTAGAGAGAATCTCTAAGAGAGCACCACGAGGAACAACCACGAGAGACCACCGAGAAGCACTAGAAAGACCCACACACGAGAGCCGACACTCTCTCTTTCTCTTTTTTCTATTGTCTCTATTCCTCTCTCTCTATTTCTCTTTAGTTCAACTTCAATACTGCACCATACGTAAGCCTTATATATTATAGTATATTTATAGACCCTTATTGAGTTTGAGTTTTACTCTAATTACAACTTCTAATATTACAAATCAATCATAAATCTAAATTCAACTTTGGATTCCTACTTTTACTTAAACTCTAATTCGAGTTCGAGACACCTAAAACTCAACACCCGGGGCCATCAAAGCAGAGGCAACATGAGGTCTCGAGCTAGTCTTTGTGGAGGTAGACATGGTCGGGGCCTAGGGGTGGCCGTTCCCTTAGAGGTCATTAGAGCAGGCGCCGAGCTTGATCTATTGGTACTGTGGATCTTGCCAATGGTCGCCGCCTACTTCGGAGCAATAGTTGGGGTTGTGGCTGTCCTAGTGGATGGGCTCGCAATCACCTTAGTGATTGGAGTGGTAGTCTCCTTGGTTGCTGATGATCCCTTTTCAGGGGAAGGAGCAGATGAGGATGCTATTTAGGACAAACTTAACAAGTGAAAAAGGAATGTGAATTAGAGTAGGGAAGGTACAAGACAATAAGATTATTGAAAATCGAAGAAAAAGGATGAATGGTCATTTATATAGTCTTTTCCAAATTGTTAGATCCTCACACGTGGCTTGATTTGAAATGAGAAAGTCAGAGAGATGGGAGCCTGAGATCATTGCTTAGGTAATGAGATACACATGCTGATATTAGGGGCTAATTCGATATCTAAAAGGATAGCTCAGAGTCATTGCCTCAAAAGAAGAGAATCCTAATAATTTTGCATGATTTGACAAGACAGTGATCATATTACAAAGGGTTGTGTTCACTGGTAATTCATGCCAAGCATGACCTCACAAAATGATAGCTCATTTCTTGAGGAGTTGTGGCAATTGACATCACTTAGGATTTGATGAAGCGGTGGCTTGGATTCTAAAGATTCAAAATGGCATGATTAGAAATTTGCTTTGAGTCAATACAACCAAGTGAGTGAAGAGTTGTAGAAGTAACTCCACCCCCCAACTTTGGGAATCAGAGATTGGATTTGAAGGGTATTGATAATATATCAAGTTAAAAACCAATCGAACCAAAAGTAAATTGAAATTTGGGTCATAGGCCAAGCCACTAATTGAGGTGACTGGGGCCATGCTTAGAGGGAGCATTACTGAGATCAATACAATCCAATACTATGAAAATTGCTCATCTAATGAATATCCTTGTTGAGAGAACCAAAAAAAATTGTAAGCTCAACTTACATATGGAAATTGAAGAATAATGTCCCTTACATGTTGATTCTCAGAGAATCCGGAAATCATGGCAATTAATTACGAAAGATTCGGTGAGATCAAGGCAGAAATCACGGGTTCATGAATCAATCAAATTACCTTCTCAATCTATATAGAGAGGAAAGAGTTTTTGGAGATAAGAATTAATGTCAATTTTTATCTTTCACTATATTCTAAGTGTCTTGCACTAACTTGAGCATCAGAATAATCATTGTCAAAGAGTTTTCGGTGGTTTTTTTTGACGATTTTCTTCCTCTTGCAAATCAATAGAGAGCAGTATGGTAAATCGAGATCTCAAATAACTTCTCATACCGAAATTGGTCACAAACTAGGCTCCATTAATAAAAATAATTAGCCAAATCACCACACTTAGAGCGATCTTTCTGACCTTTCTTTTGTATTAAAAGACATTGATGGAAGAAATCCTGCGGCACCACAGATAGGTGGCAATGCTACCACACCAGCATGATCCGAACACAAGAGGGGAGAGTGGGTGGGAGTAGGAATGGGACAGCGACAACTAATAAAAGAGGGACCAAGATAGGTGGCGATCTTACTGCACAAGTGCATGGATGCAAAAGCAAGAGGAGAGAGCAAAGGGAATATGGAAGCCAAACAGCAACAGCTAATGGGAGAGAGAGAGACTCGAGAGAGCATGAGAGCAAGAACAGAAGGATGGGAGGTCAGAGAAGCGGAGAGATCGATTTTTAAACTCTAAAAATCGCTTTATTTCAAACATAAGAAATATGTAAATGTTATATTAAACGAGAAAATTTTAATTTTATCCTATTTCAAATAAAAAGGATATGTAAATATTATATTTAAGGGACTGCTTGGTAACTTAAAAATTTGAGAGAATCTTCAAAAAGTTTAGAAGTTTTGGATGCGAGTGATAATTTTTCCAAACAAATATCCATGTCTAGAATTCTATTTGCGTTGATATAAACTAAAAAGAAAGGAAGGGTTTCTTGCTATTTTGATGGAGAGCTAACCACTTGTGCTCACTTAGGATCATAATGCTAGTACAAAACTGTTTCCCAGAGCCTGTTTGGACGAGGAACAACAGAGTAGCAGAATATTTAACTCAAAACAAAAAGTTCTAGGGACACGTTCTGTTTTGCAGAGTAATTGGAAACATGATGGAACGAGGAGTAACGCGATTGAGAATTTCAAAGGGGGAATTCTGTGGGATCATTTTTCAGAATAGCATCCAAATTGCAAATCGGAACTGTTTTGGGGTTGATCCATGATCCAAATAAGCAAGTCGATTAATGATAATGGAACAGTAAACATGGGTTAGTGGTGATCGCGAATTAACTTTTTGATCACCTCTGCTCACAAACCGGGGCTCGTGGTTCCAAGGTGGCGCCATGGAGGTTGCGATGCAGCTGATTTGTGTCGAGAAAAAGCACATGGAAAGGCGGTCAAACCAAAACATCTCCGTAGCTTTTGTTCCTCTTGAATTAGGACGGAGGAGGGGGCCTCTGCTCTTAGATTTTGGACGCTCGTGATTGCGCTTCTCTTTTGGTTGAGAATTGTTTGCGTTGTTTTGACTTTTAGATCAAACATGCAAAATTAGACGTCAAACTTCAGTCACGAGTCTCCGACCGGGATATAAAATTATGAAAATCTGGTTGTTGAAATACTACAGTTTTTGACACAGAGCAAGTCTAAATTGGTCGCGTTGTTACAACAAACTGTTGGACCCTGTTCGTGAATCGCTCGTGAAAAAATTTAATCCGAATCCAGTCTCGCAAAAATAAGCAAACTCAGGCTTTTTTGTCACCGAACTATTGAAAATTGATGCAGAGGGAGGTTCAGAGTTAGCTTCATCCGAGCGTGATGGGGTTTAATGCACTCTGTTTTGTTGAACGAAGCACGCCCGGAAAGACTCAATTCATTATCCAATCAAATGATAAGGGATCCGGGATAAGATTTGGAGTGAAAATCAAAGTTGGGATCCCGGCTTGAGATCATGAAACTGAAAATGGAGAATGATTGTAAAAAAAAATTAATCTTTATTAGATTATTGTCCCTTTTATTATACTACACAATTTAATATGTTAATCACGTAATTTATTGATTTGAGTATCGAAATAAAAGAATTCTTAGTTATTCATTTACGATTCTTTATTCTTATGGGTGATGATGTTGACGTAAGCTAAAATAAATCACGAAGGTAGCGAGTACAAGAATACGTACTTGGCAGGGGCTCCCATGAAAATATGCAATGAAGTTGAAAAATACAAAAGGAGGAGGGAAATGATGAAAAGAAAAAGAGGCTACTGCTGTTGGAGGGAGACTGAAACGATGCCTTCCAATCATTCAAGTCATCATGCTGGTGGCCACATAAAGACCAAAAGAGCAGCCATCCATCCGCACCCACCGCATATCAGTCTTCCTTGCTTACTCGCAGATATCCAAGTTAGTGTTCTAATAGATTAATTAATTTTACGTTGAATAATTAGTTAAATAGTATTGAATATAAATAATGGATTAATTTATCTATCATTATTTAAAATTTTCAAATAATTTGGTATTTGAATTATTAGTCTCTTTGTCAATTTATCTTTAGGTGATGATGTATATATATATATATAAATAAATATAAATGAAATTTAGTAGGTAAACCAAAGGTCTAGTCCGCCCCGGCAGGCTCATTGACTTCAGCTCTGGTCGGCAGATCAACCCCCCATCAGATGCATAGCACAAGGCAAGATCGGTATCTTGTTTCTGTAGCGTTGATGAGAACAAATAATGGTCTTAGCACCCTCTCAGACACGCTTCTCTT
This sequence comes from Trichopus zeylanicus subsp. travancoricus, assembly GCA_005019695.1. Classification (NCBI taxonomy): domain Eukaryota; kingdom Viridiplantae; phylum Streptophyta; class Magnoliopsida; order Dioscoreales; family Dioscoreaceae; genus Trichopus; species Trichopus zeylanicus. The sequence goes on from RXID01014914.1 coordinate 196,422, forward strand.
CTGAGCCTCTTCTTCCTCCTCGTGTCTTACTGTTGCTATTCAATTTTGGATGTCCACCAAAAAAAAAAAAAAAAGAACAACCCGTGTTCATCTCTCTCATACATAACTATTAATAGCTCAACCTAAAATGTTTTCATCCATGTTCATCGCTTACTTGAGTTTTGATTCGAGCCATTTATATGTCCTCGTGCTTGAACTATTAGAAGACACATTTCGATCATAATTTTACTATTATTTAACACAATAATGTATTTTTTATTGGGATAATAAGTCCCGTTTGATTTAAAATTAAAATCAAGATTATTTTATTTTAATTATTCTAATATTTAAATATCAAAAAAATAGTTAAATTAAATTTATTTTTATTAAAAAAAATTAAATTATCATATTATTATTTTTATTTGTTTAAATTTTAATAAATAATATATCTAAAAATATAATGGTATAAAAAATTATATAATTTATTAATTAGATTAGTATTTAAATACTAAAAACTTAATTAAATTATTTTTATAACTTAATATTGATTTCAAAAGGGCCCCAGTGATTTGAAGACATTGATTTAACAACGGGTTTCGTTTGATTTAGACAAAATATCAGGTCTTTTATTCAAAAAAAATTCATATTGATTAATCGCGACAAATTATGCAAATCTCTCAAAAAAAAAAAAAAAAACGGATGCTTATTCCTAACAATGATTAAAAAGCAAAAAAAAAAAATGAAAAAGTGATTTGAAAAAAAAGGAGATAAACTGAGAAAGCTGGTTAAGTATGACCTTTGGTCAGGTCTGGCTCAGACTTGTGTTACGGGCCGAGATGATGACGTCCCAAGCACGCCCGATTCTCGCCAGCTCCAACCGGGGACTGATTCGCAAAAGAAGAAAACAGGAGGGGCTGACATGAAAAATTCAAAAACATACAAATCTTTCGAAAAAATAATAATAATAAAGAATGTGAGACTAAATTTTGTCGGGCAGCTAACGCTTGGAGAAGCGGGATGGTGGGCCCCGACAGGGGACACCATTAATGCTGCTACACTGTCATCCCACGTGGCCGTGTAAGGCCCCACGGAGGGCCCCGTATCGTGGGACCCACTTGTGCATTGGTTCGGTGTGTTTCTTTCCATTAAAATGTTAAGGCTATCAAGTTGATGTACTGCGATGGAGAAATCAAACGAGATGCCACCAAAATTCAAGGAAAAACGTAGGGTTTTTTTTAAATGGAAGAAATGCTGAGATATTACTTGCGTTTTTCTTAGAGCGAGATGTTGTGTTAACTTTTTTTAATTATTCGAACAGAAGATTATATCTCCCAATTTCGAGAAATAAAATTACAACAAATTCGATTGTAGTGTTCAGGAAATAAATGTCGGTATACTTATAAACCTTAAAAAAGAACCTTTAGGGTACCCCTCAGTTATTGGTTGTAGGGTTCAAGGAGAGGAGCACCACCCAGAGGCAACCAAAAACATACAAAATAGAGAAGACCTTTCGTCTCCAATCTCTCATGCTATTTGGCAGATAACGCCCTATGCTATTGATTTTTGCAAAATGATCCCTTATTTTGTAATCTTGATTATAGAAGCGTCCTTCCGTTGTACTTAATTTCATTCTCGAAATCTTTCTCCCATCGCATGTAGCACACAGGTGTTACAAGCGTAATAAAGTGATCAATCTATTCTTCTGAAAAAGAAATTGACAGAGGTAGGCGAAATTCTTCAAATATAAAAGGGTTATATGTAAAAATTTATCAAAGTGACATAATGATGATGATAATGAGTCATTAGTGCCATTGAGTCGTGAGTAAATGCGGTGGGACTGTGAGAGAGATAGACCAATCAATCAATCAATCAATCAATCAATTAATTTAAATTCACTCTATTAAATATATTACATATTATTATTATTATATCATTGTAATTGAGATTTAAGAGCGCATCCATCTCTCGGGAGGATGAGACATGAGAGAGACAGAGATATGGGGGTGGCGGAAGGCGGTAGAAGTGTGCGGCATGATGCATGCGGGTCTCACATTGCCGAGGTGGTCTTACTCGCAGTCTTGTCATGCATTACACCTGATCATCATCATTTCCATGTTCCCTGTTGTTGTTGTCGTCGTTGTGCTGCTGCTGCTGCTGCTGCTCGGTTTTTCATGAATTCCTTATCAGAGCATTCAAAAGATCTGGCTTTATTTTTTTCTTTTGCCCAACCAAAAAGTATACATCCCTTGCAATGTTACGCACATGCATGCAACGCCATGCATTGTCAAATACTTGCATGCATGCATGTGTTTGCTTCCTTGCGTTAAGCTGAATATATTTTGGATTTATGTTGATGATGGCGTTGGACATTGTTTGGAATTAATGTTGAAATATAGCTAACTCGGTTGATAGGAAATTTTGATAACCTAATAGTAATATCCCATGTAGAGACGGACAGAAGAAGATGAGAAACCTCTTCCCGTGATTCATGGCTAATCTGATAGCCTGATCAATTATGTGTTGACACTGTTGTTGGGAATGGACTGTATTCATCGGCCCTCACCATTCTTCGGCGCCAACGATTTGATATTCCATGACGGAGTTTGAATCAAACAACAGAAAATAATTCCAACAGAGACAAAACACCGAACAAAAAATTATCCAAGTCGAGCAAACCTACCATTTCTTCGAGCAACAACAAAAAGCAGTTTCTAAAGAATAATTTTATTCTCAGATAGGAACGCGATGATAAGGGGGAGTACAAAAATGGATCATGTGGTCGACCGAGCCAGCGACTCGAGTTGTCAACCAGCGTCAAAGAATGAATGCAATGAACCTCCGAGAACGATTGAATCGGATGAAATTTAGGACCAGGAATTGAATTTGGACCAGCGAGGATTCTGGTCCCGCGTGGTTTTCGCGTGTACGTGTCTCTCTCGAACTGGTCGTGTTGCTCGAGCCAATGCTATATATGAACCCATTTTCCTTTTTTTTTTTTTTGAGTTTTTAAATCAAGAAGCCACTAATCCTATAATAAATTTATAAATAATCACTTATTTTATTATTATTAGTAGAAAATTTACTTACTTTATATTATAATTTTTTTTAAAATAAACTCTTTTAAATATTTAAAATTATTTTATTTTAATTTAAGTTTACTAATAAAATTTATATCAAAAAATAAATTATTCTCATTTGTTTTTCTTTCAAATAGTCAATTTGTAATCGCGGAATAATCAATTTGAAAAAAAATTAAAATTAAAATTCTCAGTTTCATGTTATTTGACAACTAAACTTTTACAAAAATTAGAATAATACAAGTTATTTCTATATTAATTTAATAATTATACAATCTAAAATTAAATGTAAATTTACAGTAACATATATAATTTCTTACTTAAAAACTCTTTCTTTTTTAGACAAAAAAAATTACTAACTTGATATTTATTTGATAAAAAGAGAGGGACAACCCCCATATTATCTTACCTTTAAGGGTATATTTAGTTGTTGGATTTAGTCGAAAGAAGAATTAGAGATATTTGGTAAGTTCGAGAGAAGTAATAGATTATGAGAATTTTGTAAATTTAATTATTTATTTCTATTCGTTGGAAAATATGGATATTCTCGCTTTTTATATTTACTCATGTTTATTTTGTAAAAAGAGTTTGAAATTTTATGAGTTCGATTATTTGTTTTATTCAATTTTATTGAAACCAAACTTCTATTTAATATATTTGGTTGACCAAATTTAATAATTTAAATGACTCAACTTAATAATAACAAAATTCTAATTTTTATTTATTATACTTAAAAGATCGAATTATTGGATGGCCGCACTTAATAGTTGGAACAATCGAACCGTGAGATGACCGAATTTGAGAGACATACAAAATTTCTATAAAATTAAGTCAAGCTTGATATTTTGTAATTTATATTTATAAATATTCTCTGACAAGAACACATGTCTTGTCTAAATCCTTTTTCTTGGTGGAAATCATCAGACTCTTTTTTGAACTAAAGTTACCGATTTAAAATTGCGTTAGCACTATACTAAGAGCTTCCTAGTTGATGCAATCAAACATCCGAATTTAAAGAACCGAGCTTAGTTTTCTAAGTTTCTTGGGTTCTTCGTTTGGGGTGCGACTAAACGCACCCTAATCTAAGTTCCTAAGCCATCGATATCAACTTGGTAAAAGTGATTGATCGGCTAATTCCATAGCGAAAGAAAGTAGTCATGGAGTAATATCGTTGATCGGAAGTTCAGTTCTTTTATATCTTTAATCTTCGCTCGGTGCATATTAAATTAAGATATTTTGATTTATTCAGATTACAAAAGTATTAATAAATCAATTTTATAATTTATTTTTAGATAAACCACCTCACTCAGTTTATACACCGATCAAGCGGGTCCACTGCTAACTCGAATTCTATGAATTTCCTTCCCATGAAAGGGCATTATTTTTTATGCATTGCGATTTTTCTTAATTTTCCCTGATTTTGTTTCTTCCAGTGTCTCCACTTTTCTCTGATCAGGCTTCTTTTCATTTTCTTTTTCCAAATATTCTTTTCAATAATGGTTTTTCCTTTCGATTTCTCTTATACATCCCATTGCATTTTACTAAAATATAAATTATTTTGCGCTTAAAAAAAATCCTTTATTCTACTACCGAAAATTTAAAAAGAATAAATACATAGCAATTATTCTTTTTAAAAAAATTTAAGGGCGAATTTCTCCAATCGCCTAGGGGCATTTGTGTAATTTCACTTACAAGATAAAGCCTTTTTAGAGAGTAGAGGGAGAAATGGAAGTAGCAGAAGAGCTGTACAGGGCAACTGAGCAGACTCCCCAGAACTGCAGGTCTCACCACCATCTTCATCATCCCCACTCACTCTCTCTCTCTCTCTCTTTCTCTCTTTCTGCTATAAAACCCTCACAATTACTACTCTTTCTTCCTCTTCCTTCCCCAGTCTCCATTGTTCAATAGCGTATACCTCACCTCCATGGACGCCGAGCAAGGTGACGTTCTCCGGGCGCCGGAGATCCCCAAGGACCCAATGGAGTTCCTCTCCCGCTCTTGGAGCGTCTCCGCCCTCGAGGTCTCCAAGGCCCTCTCACCCAATCTCTCCCTTCCTCCTCCCCCTCTTCCGTCCTCCATCCCCGAGGACCCCCCTGCTCCCGACCCCGACGACTTCGTCGCCGCCGGCAACTCCTTCTCCTTCGCCTCCTCTGCCACCTCTCACCTTGTCTTTGACCGCATCATGTCCCACTCTGTAAGAAGCGTATTCCTTCTCCTTAAATTTTCTTCTTTCTTTTATCTAGTTTTTTTTCTCGAATTCTCGAATCTCTAAGTGGAAATTGCTTCTCTTGATGCAGATCTTTTGTTCTTTTGCTTGTCATATTTTTTATTCTTATAGAACAAGAAGAAACAGGGCTTATGTTTTTTTCCTCTTGTTTTCAATATTGAGAGCATTTTGTAATTTTTTTTGAAATTTTAATGCTAAACCTCTATTTTTGTTGGATTTCTGAGCAGCAGGAGTTGTCGCCGCTGACATCCGGGCGGCTGTCGCACAGCAGCGGCCCGCTCAACGGCGGCGGCGGCGGACAGAACAGCGGCTCCCTCACAGACAGTCCCCCGGTCTCACCCTCGGAGCTCGACGACATTAAGGTTTTCTTTCTTCTCCCCTAATCTTTATGAAGAAGAAGTGGATGACGACTGCTTTGTTTGTCTCTGCTTGTTTTTTCTGGGAGCCGGAGCACTGAAGACAAAGCTCCGCCCATTACTTTCTTCTGAAGAGAGAGAAGAGTTTCTAGAGAGAGAAAAGAATTGAAAGCAAAACCGAAAGAAAGAGAGAGAGAGGTGATGGACTTTCTCTCTCCCTCTCTTCCCAATAAAAGATCACATGACAAATTATATTTTCGCCCAGGCGTGCCCTTGCTTGCCATTTTCCGCCCCTTTCCCGCAATGCCGCTTCCCTCTCTCCTTACCAAACTACACCTGTAATCTCCCTTTCCTTCCTTAAATGGCCCCGTCACTTGGTCAAAGTCAAAGATTTTGTGAGATCGTACGGCTGATATTTGGGTATTTCGGGCATAAAGCGGAAGTTGTAGGTGTGTTTTGGGAATTAATTTGTCCATTTCTTTTTGTTGTTTTTGAGATTTTGTTTTTCTTGCGCGAGAAGAAGCTTTGATTCCTCAGTGCAGTCCTGTCTCCGTCGCTTTGCAGTGGTCTCCCTTTTTATTCCCAAACCACCCATTGCTTTTCTCTGAATTCCTATCGTGTCCAGAAGGTTAATTTCGTCTTTTCGTCGATGCTGCCAGTACTCTCGGGGGAGCGCGAACGCCGGCGGGGCGGCAGCGGGGGCGTTGGCGAAGACGGCGTACCGCGGTGGCGCCGGCGCCGGTGGAGGGAAGACGGTGGGCCGGTGGCTGAAGGACCGGCGGGAAAGGAAGAAGGAAGAGACCCGTGCCCATAACGCTCAGCTGCACGCGGCCATCTCGGTCGCTGGTGTCGCCGCCGCCGTAGCAGCAATTACTGCAGCTACCGCTGCCGCTTCCTCGGCGGCTGGGAAGGACGAGCGCGCCGCACGCACCGACATGGCGGTGGCATCGGCCGCGACGCTGGTGGCAGCGCAGTGCGTGGAAGCTGCAGAGGCGCTTGGTGCCGAGCGCGAGCACCTCGCCGCTGTTGTCGGTTCAGCGGTCAGCGTCCGCACCCCCGGCGATGTTGTCACGCTCACTGCTGCCGCCGCCACAGGTAATAGAAAATGGAGAAGTACGCATATCTCGTGTTTGTTGAAATGCTAGTGTGAGCTGATCTTGTTAAAATGGCTGTGTTAGCATTGAGAGGGGCAGCAACGCTGAAGGCCAGGGCGCTGAAGGAGGTGTGGAACATTGCGGCGGTGATTCCAGTGGAGAAGGGAGGTGGAGCAGTAGGGAGCTACAACTGCAACAACGACAACCACCATCGTTACGGGGAGCAGAACAAGCATAAGAAGAAGAGTTTGAGCCATGATGAAGTCGACGAGAGTTTAAGTGGAGAGCTCGTTACTGACGAGAATTTCCTGGGTCTTTGCAGCCAAGAACTGCTTGCCCGAGGGGCCGAACTCCTAAAACGCACCCGCAAAGGTACAGTCTGGGATTTCTTCTGCTGCATTTCATGGATGTGTTGTAATGTTTCTGTTCTTGAATCCTGCAGGCGTGTTGCACTGGAAGCTTGTGTCTGTTTACATGAATCGGATGGGTCAGGTATGTTACTATTTCTCTGTCAATGTGGTTACTGAGCTACTAATGGAATGCTGCATTATTTTCGCAGGTGATGCTTAAAATGAAGAGCAGGCATGTTGCCGGGACAATCACCAAGAAGAAAAAGAGTGAGGCCTATACAAACACTGCACTAATTTTTAGCCACACAAGTTATGCTACCATGTCTAGCGTCAGTTTGCACAGGAATGTTGTTAAGAATATTTTCTACTGCTGGTGCTGCAGATGTGGTTATAGAGGTGTGCAAGGATCTCCCAGCGTGGCCAGGACGGCATCTGCTGGAGGGTGCGGAGCAGCGGCGGTACTTCGGTCTGCGGACTGCAGAGCGGCGGGTCATTGAATTCGAGTGCAGGGGCCAGCGAGAATATGAGCTGTGGACGCAGGGTGTCTCCCGCCTGCTCAGCATCGTCGGTGATAAGAAACACATCATCTGATGCTAAGATGACGGGCGGACACGATCACTGCCGAAAGTACGAACAACTAGAGTGTGGACAATGATAGCTAGCTGGAGTGATTCAAATGTGAGAGCAGCTGCTAGCTGGAGAAATTTGAGGAAAGTACTGTATGCCCCACCTGAAAAATCAGTAGCTTGGCAAGAATGGTTGCATAGTTTGTTACCTATTGTTGGTTGTGTGGGTTCCATCTCCCATTGTAAAGAAAACCATAAAAATTTGAAAGGTAGTCCATTCGGTGGCTGTGACAATGTTCTTTGTTAGGTTTTATTTTTCTTGGTTTTTGTGGTTTTGTATTGAGGTGCAAATGCGATGCAGCTATATATTTGAATCAGGATTGAATCATTTCATCCACTGCCCTACAAAGAGAGAAGAATCTTTGACCAAGTAACTAGAGCATCCCATGTTAGTGGCACGAGCTACAAGTGTGCTGTGGGCTCCCTGTTTTTCTTGTTCTGCTGCCAGCGGTAACGCGCATTGTGCGACAGATAACAAACCAATTTTTTTTTCTCCATTTATCAAATCATTCGCTGTTACTTCTTTTCCAAAGGATGCATCCAATCCAACTCACGGCATTCCTTCATCAATGGGTTGCAGCTGAGAAGTCACAACGTATAGATATTAACAATTAGTTAACACTAGTATTGGGATTCGCAGCGAAAGTTTCACGAATCACCTTATTCTCAAACAACACAAGAAACGAGAAATAATATAAGATAGAAAAAAAATAATAAGATAAGACAACGGAAGATTCACTATCAATAGATAAAAGCTTTTACAAGAGTTTACAAGAAGGACTTCATTTTTTTTTACTCAACTAAACTCTTTCTCTAAACCTCGGCAACGTCTCCACCTTCAGAGAGAATCTCCAAGAGAGTACCACGAGGAACCACCACGAGAGACCATCGAAAAGCACTAGAAAGACCCACACACGAGAGCCAACACACACTCTCTTCCTCTTCTCTCTATTCTCTCTATTCCTCTCTCTCTTATTTCTCTCTAGTTCAACCTCTATACTACGCCACACATAAACCTTATATATTATAGTCTATTTATAAACTCTTATTGGGTCTGAATTTTACACAATTACAACTCCTAATAATATAAATCTAAATTCAACTTTGGATTTCTATTTTAACTCAAACTCTAATTAGAGTTCAAGACATCTAAAACTCAACAATCTCCACCTTGGCTTGAACTCCGACGTGCCATCATCACGAATCTTCAGTCGTCATCTCTCATCCAGCCCCTGCCCCTGGGCTACTAGCTTATTTCGGCTAATTTCAAGATGCGAACTCGAGCCAACATCAAATTTGTTCTTCATGCCTATAGTTTTGTACTTTTGAAAGCTTTTTGAATGACCTGTGTCTGCTGTTGTAGAAAAAGTAATTTGAGGAGACATCAAATTACTCCGAGTATCATGCTTCCTCTTCATTACTGTAGCCATCGGAACTCCACCTGCAATGGTGTTTTCTATCAATCGATAAACATTGCTGCACTTCTTACCTTTTATCAGGATTCTAATACCACGTGTCACCTTCATAACTTCATCTCTTGCTGAATAATTACAACCTTTTGAGTCCAGTACACCAAGTGAAATTAGATTCATTCGCATCCTAGGGACATGCCTTACCCCAGTAAGAGTACGAATCGCTCCATCAAACATCTGGATTTTGACTGTTCCCACACCAGCGATCTCACAGGCTGAATTATCGCCCAACTAAACAATACTTTTCTTCTTATTCTCATCATAAGAAGTAAACCAATCCTTCATGGAGCAAATATGATAAGAACTACCAGAATTTAAAATCCACTTACCAGAAGTGCCGATTTCTGCGGATACTGCAAGAATGTCTCCATCCGCATTATTATCAGAAGTATCATCCATTATTGCCGTCGTCATATTGGAGGACTCTATCTTCCCACGTTCAGGGCAATATCGTCTAATGTGGCCATACTTCTTACATGAATAACATTGTACTTTCGCCTTCAATTTTGATTTGGACTGTTGCTTGTCTTCTCCACACTCTCTTAATCTTCCTCTTTCGTGAGTCACCAATCCTTCACCAAACTTCATATTAATGTTTGAGTTTCTTCTTCTCTCATTAGAAAGAAGACTAGTTGTCACATCTTCCATCTTGAGAGTTTCTTTACCATAAAGAATTGTGGTCACAATATGATCATACGAAACAGGAAGAAACATTAGGAGAATCAACGCCTTATCGTCCTCTTCAAACTTCACATCAACTTTCAGTAAATCATTGATAATCTTATTGAAAGGATTCAGGTGATGTAATATAGTTGTACCTTCACTCATACGCAGTCCATACAACTGTTGTTTCAGGTAAAACTTGTTTGTGAGGCTTTTTGACATATACAACTTTTCAAGTTTTGTCCAGATGTCCATCGTCGTCTCTTCGTCAATGACATTGTACAAAACCTCATCAGTCAAGCTTAGAATAATCAAATTCAATGTCTTTTGATCTATCTCCTCCCAGTCTTTATTGCTTATCTTGATCGGCCTCTTTTCTTTTCCTTCTAACGTCTTTTGCAGACCTTGAAAAGTAAGAACCGCCTTCATTTTCTTTTGTCATAAGACAAAATTAATCTTACCGTCAAACTTCTCCACCTCGAGTAAGGACTTTGCCATCTTAGTTGTTTACTTCTAGGCTCTGATACCAATTGTTTGGATTCGCAGTGGAAGTTTCACGAATTACCTTGTTTTCAAACAATACAAGAAACGAGAAGTAATATAAGATAAAAAAAAATAATAAGATAAGACAACGGGAGATCCACTATCAATAGATAAAGGCTTTTACAAGAGTTTACAAGAAGTACTTCACTCTTTCTTACTCAACTAAACTCTTTCTCCAAGCCTTGGCAACGCTTCCACCTTCAGAGAGAATCTCCAAGAGAGTACCACGAGGAACCACCACGAGAGACCACCGACAAGCACTAGAAAGACCCACACACGAGAGCCAACACTCTCTCTCTTTCTCTTCTTTCTATTTTCTCTATTCCTCTTTCTCTATTTCTCTCTAGTTCAACGTCTATACTACGCCACACATAAGCCCTATATATTATAGTATATTTATAGATTCTTATTGGGTCTGAGTTTTACATAATTATAACTCCTAATAATATAAATCTAAATCCAACTTTAAATTCCTATTTTAACTCAAATTCTAATTAAAATTTAAAACATCTAAAATTCAACACACTAGCGTGAGGTTCTGTCGTTTGGCTCCTCGCTGCACATTAAGTCGTCAGCAGCAGAGAGGGGAAGCGGAGCTTAGTCGCTCAAGAGGCTAAGGAGGTTCAGGAAGAGATTGTTGATGTCCAAATATAGAGCAATGACAGCGGAGACATCTTGATCGTATGTGTAGCGTTTGATCAAGTAGTCGGTGTCGTGGATGACGAAACCGGAGAATATCAATGCACCCAAGCAAGCATATATCGTCTTGGCAACCTTGCCAAGTGGGAAGAAGATCTGCAAAACCCAAAACATGGATATAGAGTTCAGTAAAAACCAGTACAGCCGAATAATTGAGCCTGTCTCAGAAAATTGGAGTTGAGATGTCCAGCTTGCCTGGGCGAGGCCATAGATCAGTATCTCTAGAAGTGCTGCCATCAGGAACGGCCCCAGAAAACTAAAATTGTGGCCTCTCTTTGCAGCCCGGAATGTGTACAGTGTGAGCGCCACCACAACTGCTACTGTCAAAGATTGCAGCTTCCGCTATCAATTTTCCTCTTCAAACAAGTTTTATCGTCATCCTTATCGGGCATTTTAAACAAGAAATGTATTTGGGCTGGTAACCAATAAGAAACAGTATTTCAACAGGGAGATCACAAGTTCCCTTGAACTCAATGATTTAGGCAATCATCAAACAGTAAGCTCATGCACAAAATAAAAGCCTGAACACTATCAGCATGATTTTGTGACTAGATGTTTTCAGTTGGAAATAATGCGAGAAATTTACTTGGCAGGTAATTGTCATAATAAACACTATTCCGCCAGGGAAGGGACAAGTTATGTTGACCCCAATGATTTCGGCAATCATCAAACAGCAAGCTTCCTGGACCAAATAAGAGCCTGAATGCTATTAGGATGATTCTCTCGAGTAGATGTTGCAGTTGGAGATCAAATGCATAACGCAAAAACACTTACGACATCCGTGGGCAATCCCTAGTGACATAGCTAAGACAATAGATAAGGCCACACTCAAAAATCACACAATTCCACTGCGAAGATCGCAGAGGGTCCATGCCGTGATTCTATCACTGTTGTAGAATAATGTCACCACCAAGGTCACATCCCAAAGCAATATCCCAATTATTCAGGTCCTAATGATCCAACAAGCTGCATTATTCAGGTCCTCGTGGGTATTACATCAAATTTACTTGAGAGAGGGACAAACGTTTCAAAGCGAAAATTTTAATCTTGAACATGACAATGTTGATATAATGCACAATCATCTTTGAATTGTAAAAATGGTGGCACTTTTTTTTCAGATGATAATAAACCGGAATTCACCGGCTGAGGTTGAGCTTGCATGATAAGCAAGAAAATATGGGGCGTGTGCATGAAAAGACATTACTGGAACAAAAATGCCGAGCAAGAAATATGAATATAGATAGCCTCGTATTTGGATGAACGCTACTCAGAGCAGAAAACCTCTTTCAATTCCAACTAAAATTCCATTCAATACATACAATTATGTGACTTTGCATGAACTCTGGCGTTCAATTTGATGACTTTACAGCATGCAGTAGTCTAATCCTGATTCCATTGAAGAACATGTTTTATTCTCTAAATTTCTTTAGTTCTTATGGAAGCATCAAATCTTTTTTTGCACATCTCCTGAACTCAAAATCACCAATTGATATTGCAAAATACGGGTGTAAATTTTGGCCATTGAGCTCACGGTCTGATCTGTGGATTTATTTGTCATCCCCCTCGCAGCCCATGGACTGTGCACAATTCAGTGAATTAGGTATCCCGGTTTGCTCAGAATGAATTTGAATTTTTTCTGCCCGCCCTTCCCTTCCTTGTTTTCCATCGCGGCTTGTTGGACGCTTAATTACTGAAAGTCTATGGATATGTTACGCATACTGTTAATTACTGAAAATTTTGATTAGGGGACCAAACCGACAAAGTTCGAGGCACCTTCAGGTTTAGTGTTTCGTCAAGCAAAAAACAAAAAAATAAAAAATAAAAATGCAATTGTTTCTCCTTCTTACCACGCTCTTTGTCGAGCCCGAAAGCCCAATTGAAAGGCTCACCGCTGATCGTGAAAAGCACGAGCAGAACCAAGTTCATCCGACGGCTCTTTTGGAGGAAAAACATCCGAATCGCAATATGACCAAAAAAAACCAAACAACACAAACCAATCAATGACCCCCCAAAAGTCATCAATATTTCACCGGAAGAGACCCTACCTCAACAGAGGACTAGGACGAAGATCTCACCAATGCAGGGCATGATGAGGATGACGATGAGGGTGGCAAACCCCGCCTGGGTGCCTGGGAAGAAGAAACTGGGGATTTGCAGCGCCAAGTACACAGCAGCCCCGACGCCGACAGCGAGGAGGAGCTGTAAGAGGAGGATGCAGTAGACCTTGCGGATGAATGCCCAGCGGAGTTGGGGGTTCTCCATCATGCCGGGGCACAGGGATCTCTCTCCGGCCTCGATGTTGCCTCCCATCCCCCGGTTCTTCTTCTCCATTCGAGATATCGGCAATCTAGAGTTAGGGTCTCTGCAAGGGAGGAGGGGGATCGAGGAAGAAGAAGCCCGAGGGAACGGGAGCGCGCGGATTTTAACGGTTTTAGATTTCCGCTGGTCTGTCGCTTGGGCACGGTTCTTCGGTTGTGGAACCGTCGATCTCGACCGTCCATCTGAGAACGGACGCTGTTTAGAGCTTTTTTGGAAAATTGTCTTTTTTTTTTTACCTCTTAGTTTTTTCTTGGGAATTGAGGTTTTTTTAAAAAAATCACGTGACTTATATCAAGTTTACAGAAACATGGAAAAAACACTCATTTTATATTATAAATTTATAAATATTAATTTTTTATATTTAATTTTTATTTAGATAGTTATTGAATTAATATAAAAATTACTCACTTCATTCTAATTTTTAAAGAATCGACTGTTTAATTCTGAAGCTGAAAATTTAGAATTCAACTTTATTAGGTCAGTTATTCGGTGATTATGGATTAACTATTGGAATCAAAACCACAAAGACTATCAAATTTTTTTATATTAATTTAACAAATTAAATTAAATTAAATTAATTTTTTTGAATATTTTGATTGAGTTAATTTTTTATAAATTTATAATACAAACGAATAATTTTTTACTAATAACAATGATAAAATAGGTAATTTTTCACAAATTCATTATAAGATATGTAGTTCTTTGGTAAGAACTCTTGAAAATTTAACTAGAAACAACCCTTGTTTTATTTTCTAATGTAATTTCTGAAAGTCCAGAAAAAGATATGAACTTTGTTGCTTACTATGTCATATTTATTGATTTTTTATTTTTGTATCCATTGTTTAATAGAAAGAGATATTTTATATTGGGTCAACTACACATAACTCTTTAAAATCTTATTAAATATTTCTCATTTAATTTAAAAAATTATATATAATTTTTTTAAATTTAAAATTTAAATATTTTTTCTTGGATAACTGAATATGTTGAAAAATCTCATTAGACTTAGATTTATCGATGAGTAAAAAAATATTTTGAAAATATATATCATTTTACATTTTTTAAATTGAAATAAAAAGATAAAAATATCCTTAACCTAATTAAAAATGATATAATAGAGAATATGAGTAAAAATAGACTAATATTTGGTTCATATTGAGTCCTTTGTCTATCTAGATTGAACTCTAATTTTAGGTTGGATTGGACCAAAATAGATTTAAACCATATCAAAAGGAAAATTATTATTTTATATTCCGAGTTAAAATTTAATTAGAGATAAAATGAAACAAGTTTAAATCATATTAAGTGTAAAATTATTATTTTTTATCTTAAATTAAAATTTAATTTGAAATAGATTTCTCAACTAGGGTAGAGAGAATTTTGTGCAATAACTGAGCAACCAAAATCTCCTCTACCTGATGGAGGTATTTTTGTATTTTCATTTCAAACTTCTCTAACCAAATAATATTAAATAATATATATTTCTTAAATATTTTTTATTCAAGGATGAATTTTTAGGGATTTTTGGTTGGTATATTTATGAGGGTGATATTGGCAATTAGAAAAATCATCTCAATTATGATTAGTGCTTCGGATGGTTGGGTCCCGTTGTAGTCCATGCTTGGCTTTAATTAAAAAAATGTCTCGAGGGAGACGATGAAATTAACCCATAAAATTTCCAAAGCATGGTCCGTTATTCATGAGGACTTTTAAATTTATGTGGACATGAGGTAGTTAATTTTACTATGAGGGTGAAATGCCTTGATGGCGTACCTAGATAATCAACCGATGCAACTTTGAAAAATTTTCTAACGACAAAAGTCATAATTTTCTTAAAATTTATAGAAAAACACATGTTTTCTTACAAATTGGTAGATAAATATTTTTTTTCTTAAAAAATTTGTAAAAGCCCATTTTTTTAAAAAATGATAAATGTCACATATACGAAAATGAGAGTTTTTTTTTGTAAATTTTTCAAAAAAAAAAATAGTACTTTTTTTTTTTACAGTTTTTAAGAAAATAAGTATTTTTAAATTTTAAGAAAATAAGGGATTTTTTGTAAATTTTTTAAAATAATTTTTCATAATTTTTTTTAAAAGTAAGATTTTTGTAACTTTTTTAAAAAGTAAACGCTTTTTTGTAAATTTGGCATTCTGTAAAATATTTGACAATCAAGCAAGAGAGTCATTTCATAAGGTAAATAAGTGAATATTTAGAATTAATTAGGAGATTATAGGTAACGAAATCTCTTGGTGCACCAAATATTGTATCGATTCCCACTCGAGAGAATCAGGTCTCCAAATTGAAATCCATCGGTGTCATACCCAAGTTCTTTCACGGAGCCTATGTGGTCTTGGTAGACTCGGTGGGTTCTTGTCAAATACATGAGTTGTTAGTAGAGTATCAACAAGACTGAGGATCTCAGGATGGCATAAAATTGAGGGTAAGAAAGTCTCAGAAGATATTCCTAAGTGCTCGTGATTTAGGGGTGAGCATTTCGAGAAAAATGGGATCCGCAATTCAGTCATTGGAAGTATGAAATTCAAGGCGATGATCAAGGTGAGAATCTCGACCAAGATATTAAAAATTGAAGGTTAAGATCAAGTAAAAAAATAAGCAACCAAACAAGTATGAGTAATGACATTTTGTTTATGATAACTCTTTGATTATACTACTCACTAATAAGCTATTGATTTGAGCATCTGAGGGGCGGCTATCAAAGAGATCCCGATGGTAAATTCACTATATCTCTTCTTCCAGATCATGATGAAGACCACCCTATCAAATTTGTATCTCAAAGAGGATCTTAAGTTGAATCAGTTGTGAATCAGACTCCATTAACAATTAGTGCTTTCATTGAGATCTGTTATATTGATCTTGTCTTGTGCTTGGAAAGTCTTTGAAGACTTAGCACCAATGCCTCCACTATCATTGCCACTGATAGAGGGACATATGAATGTGTTTTTTGTTGGGCTACCTAGACCAAAAGTCATTTTGATATCTTTGGAAGAATGCCAACCTGAAAGTAATAGGCCAGAGCTAGCAAAGTGATAGTATTGTGAAGCAAGCCTCAAAGGTATTATTTTCTCTACCAAAAATGTAGATGACAATTTAGCCCCTTATAAAGCTTTGGTGATGGCTACATTATGCAATAGATCATGGTGGACACTAGAAGTTCGAGTAATATCTTATTCACCTAAGCCTAACAACAAAATGAGGACTGAGTAGAAAATAGATCTATACAAACCAATGTAGGGTTCACAGGTTGCTTAAAGGCTCCCCTTGCTGTCATTAACCTACTCTTGCTATCATTAACCTACTCTTGATACTTGGGGAGAGCCCTAGGGACACAACTATCCTAACCCACTTTGTGGTGGTTTTTGGACTTGGTCGATATATAACCCCATCCTGTGTGTCAAGCCCTAAATTAGCTACAAGTAGTAGTCTCGGCCTTTCGCTTGATATTGAGGTTCTTGACAAAAAGTGGGATAGATAAAGCTTAGAAAGATCAAAGCCTTTCTAGAAGGTGTGATGCAACCTATTGGAAAGAAAAATCCAAGTAGGAAATGAAAGACCTTGACACTAGAGTAATCACAAAACTAAACCACCAAACCAATGGAACAATTGATCAATTTGGTGATATTTAGGTACGATGTTGAAGCTTGGTGCAAATTTGACCAAACATTTGAAATCTAAGCTCAAAGAAATCTTAAAAAAGAGCCAAGATGCCTTTGCTTGGAGCCTAGAAGACCTACCCAGGATTGACCCCTCTATGGCGTAATATGAATTAGTTGCATTTAAAGATTGCAAACCGTTAAAGAAGAAGACGGGGAATTTTGCTCCGAAATAACAAAAAGTGATTGTTGAAGAGGTGAAAAGCTCCTCAACATAGGATTCATTTGAGAGACTTAATATCTAGAGTCGCTCAAGGTAGAGAAAGCTAACATAAAGTGGAGAATATCTATCAATTTCACCAACTTGAACAAGGCTTGTTCGAAAGATATTTACCCCTTCCCAAGATAGATCAGTTGGTGGGCTCAACCTCAAGACATCAGCTCCTCAATTTTCTAGACACTTTCTTGGACTATCACTAGTTTAAATTGCATTTAAAGGACAAGAAAAATACTTCATTCATCACTAGTAAAGGTACTTTTTGTTATGTTGTGATACCTTTTGGACTTAAAAATGCATGACTGACATACTAGAGGATGGAGAATTGGGCTTTCGAAACCCAACTTGGTAGGAGCATCAATCCATACATTGATGATATGTTAATAGAAAGCCACTGAGCCACACTTTAGAGGTATTAGATGAAGCTGAATCTTGAAAAGTGTGCATTTAGTGTAGCTTTAGGAAAGTTCCTTTGTTAGCTCATCTTTGGTTGAAGGATTGAAGACAAACCTAAAGAAGATAAAAGAAAATTCTAGAGATGAATACCCTGAGCTCAAATAAAGAGATACAAAGGCTTACAAGATGACTAGTGGCTCTGAACCATTTCTTATTTTGCTCAGGCATGAAATGCATATCCTTTTTTGAAGCCCTCAAGCATAAGGGCAACTTTCCTTGGAATAAAAAATGCCACCAAGCCTTTGAAGCAATACATATTTGAATCCTCTCTCTTGGTTAGGCCAGAGGTAGGATAAATTTACCTCTACATCTTTGCCATTGAACATGCAATCAGTTTAGTCTAGGTAAGTAACCAAGGAGGATGACAACATCTAATTTATTATATCAACCATGTGTTGTCTAAAGTAAAGGTCAAGTACACAATATTGGAAAAGTTGGTCACTTGGTGGTCATGGCAGCTCGGCTACTTTGGCCCTACTATCATTCATATTCAAGCAATGCCCTAGTGAACTTTTCACTTTGGCAACCTCTTTAGAAACCAAAAACCTCAGGAGATAGTTACTTAAATGGTCAGTAGAGCTCTGTCAATTTGACATCTTATTTGAATCTAGGAAGGCAATCAAAGACCAAGCCCTGGCCAACTTCATGGTAGAAACAAGCTTGCCTTAAGAGGATTTATAATTAGAACCTTGGGAGGTTCATATGGATGGCTTATCCTATAAAGTTGGGAGCGAAATAGGCATCGTGTTGCTGAGCCAAGATGGGTTGGGTTGAGTATTCCTTTCAGCTTGAGTTTCTGATATCTAATAATGTAGTTGGGTAGGAGGCACCCCTCCATAGACCACGAGTAGTGTTGGAAGCAGGAGCTAAGAAATTGAAGGTATATAATGACTCATAGCTTATATGTTTATAGTATAGGTGAATATGAGGCAAAAAATCCTATCATGACATGATAATTAGTTGAGGTGCAAAAGCTTATGTAGAGGATGGATGATGTGATAGTGAATCAAGTTTCTAGAGAAAGTAATGCCAAGGAAGATTCATAGGCATGTTTGGCCTTGTCCTCATCTATTGGCCGACCTTAACAAATTTACATCAAAACCCTAAAACAACCTAGTTATAATATCTCTATTGGAGTACATGTAACCAATAAAGAACCAAGCTAGATGGACTCCTTTGTGAGTTACTTTACCAAATAATGATTATTTGATGATCAAAGAGAATGAAGAATGATTAAAAGGCTAGTGGTGAGGTTCGTAATGTTGGGGGGGTTGAATGTACAAGTAGTTTCTTACAAAATCACTCTTGAATTGTCTAACCCCATACAAGACAAATTACAATCTCTGGGAGGTCCATGAAGAAATTTGTGGGAGCCATAGAGGTGAGCGAGCCTCAGTGCGCAAATTGTTTTGACAAGGGTACTACTAGGTCAATATGGTTGTCGAGGTAATGAAGTTTGCCAACTAATGTGAGTAGTGTCAAAAGCATACCTTAATATCTACAATATGGTAGTTTGACTTCAACGAAAATAGATTGTGTGCCATTTTATTAGTAGGGAATGGACATTTTGGGGTCATTCCCCCTGGCTTTGAGGTAAAGAAAATTCCTAGTGGTCGTAATAAATTACTTCACCAAATAAGTAAAAGCTGAGCCACTTGTGATGGTTACTAAAAGAAAGATTAGAGAGCTTTTCATGCAGAGTATTGATTATCGACAATATAAAGCAATTAAGTAGCTCTAAGTTTAAAGATTGTTATAGCAGCTTGCTTATGTGGGATCAAAATTGACCACATAGGATAGTGGAATCCTTAGGAGTGACCTTGAATTACAAATCAAAATTTATTTTAATTTGAAATGCACTATCAGGTGTTGTGAGAATATTGACTTCCAATATGCGCAAGCCCTATTGTTAATTACCTTGACAATTGTCAGAAACTTCGTAAAGCGAGAAATCTAACTAATAAAATAGAGACACAAAAGAAAAAAGAAAGCATTTGATTGATTTGAGAAAGATGGTACATGACTTAAGTAAGGGTATGTCCTCACTTTACAATAAATTTTAAAATAAAATTATAGAAAATATGAAAGAAATAAAGAAAAAGAAAGAGTGGAGAAGAAACTTTGATGTGTGTTACTGCCCGCTCTCCCTACGTTAGACCACATGATGTCTGATCCAAATTGACTCGATCTTTGGTAGGTGTTGATGGCATTGCCTGATGGGATATCAAAGGGAATAGGAGAAGTTCAAATTGTTTTCAATAGTTTTGAGCATTGGTGATAACTTCATTTGGTTTAGTGGCATCATCAATAGCTTATAGGGTTAGGTATAGCTTTGAAAACTATGTTATCAACTGCTTTTGGAATTAACTAGCTTGAGGAGCACATAAACAGTTACTTGTGGGGTTGACCAACTTGAAGGGTGCATCAACAATGGCTTGTGAGGTTGATTAGCCTGAGGAGCGTGTTATCAACTATTTCTGGGGTTGACTAGCTTGAGGAGCGCATCATCAACAGCTTGTGAGGTTGGCTAGTTTGAAAAGCACATCATCAACTACTTTAAAGATTGACTAGCTTGAAGTACACATCATCAATTGCTTCTTGAGTTGACCAGTTTGAAAGGGCACACCGTTAACTGCTTCTAGGATTGACTAGCTTGATGGATGCATTATCAACTACTTCTAAGGTTGACTAGATTAAAGTGTAATTGATCACTTTGTGCATGTTGATGTTTAAGTTCTTTGATTTAGTAGCATCACCAATGGCTTAGGGGTTGGATATATCTTTAAAGTGTGACCGATAACTTTGAGCGTGTTGGCGATTAATTTCTTTGGTTTGGTAGCATCACCAATGGTTTCTAGAGTCTAAGTTTGACCTTGTATTGGACCTTTATCAAATTCTAGTTTGCATTTTGATGGACTTTAGTTCAAGTTTAAGTCAATTTAGTTTAATTTGATTTTAGTTCAAGCTCATCCTAGATTGGTCCTGGTTTGAATTGGAGTTTGCTCTTTTAGTTTGGACTTGATTTAATTCAATTAGAGTTTGATTTGAGCTTAGTTCAATCTAGATTAGATTTAATTTAAACTCAACTTAATTTAAATTAATCCATCTTGAGTCTGTTTAGGGTTGAGTTTGAGTTTGGTCTAGATTAACTCAATTTGGATTTTTTTGGAGTCCAACTTGATTCATATTTTAGTCCATTTATTTGATCAATTGAGGTCCATTTGAGTCAACTTGGTCTTTGTCTATTTATCTTGGTTGAGTTCAATTTCAATATGATTGAGTTACTTTACATTAATTAATTTGATTTGAGGGTTTTTAGCTATTTATAATAATTTTAGGCAGACCTGTGGCTCATCCTTAAATATAAGAACCCAAGAGTTGGCCGGGTGTAAGTGTAAAGGTTGGTTAAGATGCAAGCCCAAAGACTGATTAAGGTGCAAGTCCAAAGGTTGGCTTAGTATGAGCTCGATGGCTAGTCGGATGCGAGCCTGAAGTCTGGCTGGGTGTGAGCTCGAAGGCTAACCTAAAGGTTGGCTTGGATGTGAGCTCGAAGGTTAGCTGAGTGTGAGCCTGAAGGTTGACTGAGGTGTGAGCCCAAAAGTTGACTGGGTGAGAGCTTGCTAGCTTAGTGGAAGCCTGAAAGCTATCTAGGTGTAAGCCCGAAGGCTAGCTGAGTGCGAGCCTAAAGGTTAGCTAAGTGTGAGCCTGAAGGCTGACTTGGATATATGCCCAAAGACTGACTAAGTGTGAGCTTGAAAGCTAGCTTGGATGTGAGCTGGAAGGCCAGCTAAGGTGTGAGCTCAAAGGCTAGCTTAGTGCGAACTTGAAAATTTGCTTAGTACAAGCTTGAATCTAACTAGGTGCAAACCTAAAGGTTGGCTGAGTATGAGCCCAAAGATTAGTTAAATGTGAACCTGAAGGCTAGCTTGGATCTGAGCTCGAAGGCTGGCTAAGTGTGAGTTTGAAGGCTGATTAAGTATGAGTCTGAAGGCTAGCTGAGTGTGATCCCGAAGGGTGGCTGAGTGTGAGTCCGAAGGCTAGCTGGGTGCAAGCCCAAAAGCTGGTTGAGTGTGAGCCTGAAGGCTGACTGAGTGTGAGCCCGAAGGCTGGCTGAGTGCGATCTGAAAGGCTAGTTGAGTGCGATCCCGAAGGTTGGTTGTGTGCAAGCTCGAAGACTAGTTAGATTGCGAGTTTGAAGACTGGCTAAGTGCGAGCTTAAAGGCTGGCTTGGATACGAGCCCATGCATAGAGTGATGGGGATTTGCTATCTTCAAGAGGTTGCACGTGGCCACAATGGTTTTGAGGGTTTGCCGTCTTTGAGGGATTGCGTATGGTTGTAGTGTGAGTGGAGTTTCGTTATCATGCCAAGCACCGTGGGTGACCATGATATTGATGAAATTCCACCAAAAATCAAGATGAGAGAAATTTCTTCTCCTTCTTTTTTTCTTTTTTTGTGTGAACAAACTCTTCTTTTCATTTTTATTTATTTTATCAAAATTTTCTTTTTTTTACACAATAATTTTTTATTTTTTTAATTTTTTTTCCCTATTTCTTTCTTCTTCCTTACCCATTCCCTATTTTTATCTTTGTCCTCACACATTCCCTATTCTTATCTTCTTCACGGGAGAAGTTGGCTAGGCTCAGCCATGTCCAGTTAGACCTAACCCTTGGCATAGAAGGGTCTCAAGCAAAACACGAGATCTTTAAGAATTTGAGGAAGAAAGAAGGAACTGCAAAGAGAGCTAAGTGATAAGGAACTTACCCTTTTATTCGATTCTTCTCATTAATCTACTCCTTTTGATGATGATGATATTTCTTTCACCTCCGTGATCTAATTTTCTTCCCCTCTTTTTTTTTTTACAAGAGCATGAAGAAATTTATATGGCTACAGAAGATCAAGTTGGTTTGGGATAATCTTGTTCAAAATTTGTATCAAGAATTTTATCAATTTGTTTTGGATGAGTTTTGTATGGATTGAGTGGTTGTGGATATGCTTATTTGAAATTAGATAAGCTTATAGATGAGTTTGTTTATTGTAGATGATAATAATTTAAAAATTGTACTAATCCCGAATACTGAAATTATAGAGGGGTTATTTGTAATTTTTTTTAAAAATTAGACTAAATTAGAATTTTATGATTTTTAAGTGATCTTTTTGTAAAAAGAACTTGTTTATAAAGTTTTAAAAGTTTCAGGTCCTTTTTCAATAAAATTTGGACTTATTTGTAAATAAATTTTTTTGAAGAATTTATTTGTGAAAAGTTGAAACTTTAGGGATTTATTTGTAAAAAAAAATTTTGGAGGGATTTATTCACAAATCCTAAATTTTATAAGATCAAATTATAATTATCAATCTTTTGAAGGGTTTATTTACAAACGCTAAATTTTATAGGACTGATTTGTAATTATAGAATTTTATTAGATTTTTCTACAAAATTCTTACCCGGACTTGTTTGCAAGAAAAATATGACCAAAGACCCATTTATAATAATTTATTTAGTTTAAGGACTTATTTACAAAATTTTTGTATTTTGTTATTTTAGTCCAAATTTTAGATGAATTTTGTGCCTAATTTTGGTTCAAATATCTAGCTCACTCAACCCATTTGGATTAGGCCTAGCTTGAACCCAAATTTTCCAATGATTTTTAAGTCCAAATTGAGCTCAATTTTTGGTCAAATTCGGACATTATTTAAGTCTGATTGGACCCATATTTAGACTATAATTTAGTAGCATACAAGTCTCAATTTCAATCATATTCGAATCAAATTTGATTGTGACAAAAAATCACCTCAAACAGCATATTAAGCAGAGATTCACTTTTTTGGCTCACTTTTAATCAAATGACCTAGCTGAGATAACAAATTGAACTATATTTTTCGTGGAGTCATGATTGACCACTTGAGATAACTAAAGGATCCCGAGAAATAACTTGGAAGCATAAATTAATTAACCTTGAGTTTTGGTGGACTTTCTGGTTATTATAGATTTATGACTTTTAAGAGACACAAGTCCTTGTCACTAATTACATTGACAATTATTAGAAATTTTCTAAAATAAAAAACTGAGCTAATATGAGACTGAGACAAAAGAAAGAAAACATGATTTTGTTTAATAAATTTTGTATTACATAGGTTAAGCAATGATATATCAACACATTTTAAATTCATAACATAAGAAAAATAAAATGTAATAGGAAGGATTGGAAAGGTTTCATGCTCACCATTGCCTGATCTTTGTCTTGATTGAGTATGACATAGTAAATGGATTGGCTGGAACTAGCCTTGATGCTTGATTTGATCATAAAAGGATGTTGTTAACATTGCTTGATTTCAAATTGTTATTGACTACTTTTCCTTGTGTCGGTTAATCCCTCTTGGTCTTGAATTATTGCCGATGGCTTTCTATTTGTTGTTGGTTGACTCCTTTAGATTTTGTTTTGAACTTAGCATTTTATTGATTAATTGGCCAAGTGCAATCCTACCTTGGTTCAATTTGACTTGAAAGAATAATTGGCAACTTTAGCTTTTGCTAACAATCCTTGACTTAATGATCAATGACTTTTTAGCTTATTCTTGATTGGGTTTGAAGTGTTGCCAATGACTTTGCTTATTATTGGTAAATTTCCTTCAAGTATAGGGTTTGGCTCACTGACTGACTGAGTACAAGCCTGTCTTAGTTCAGTTTAACTTGAAAAAATGATTAGCAGCTTTGGCTTATACTAATTAGCTTTGTTTGGACTTAATTTGATTTAAGGATAAGTGACAACCTTGACTTGATGTTAATTTATCCTAACTTAATTGACATTAAGTTAACTTGTCTTGGATTAAGCTAACACAAGTGATTGAGCTTTGACTTAAATTTGGATTGAGATTACTTGGCTATTTTTAGTTCATAATTTGATTTGACTCATCTTGATTGAGTCTCATCATGTTTAAATTTGACTTGAATTGGTTTAGCTTCTATTTTGACTGAATTCAAGTTTACTTGATTTGATTCGAACCTTGTTTGAGTTTGATTCAAACTTAGTTTTGTTCAACCTTGATTTGGTTTGAACTTGGTCAAATTGAAACTTGGTTTTGGTTCAAATCAAGCTTGGTTTTGTTTGAGTCAATTTTGGACAAAAATGAAATTTAAATAAAATTCAATCAAAACATGGGTTGAATACCACTAGATTATGACTCAAATGTAGGTCACAATTGGACTTAAATCATGATCAAATTTGATCAAAAATTAAGTTCAATTTGAATCTAACTTATTGAGAAATTTGGGCTCAAATTAAAGAGAAATGAGTGGGCTGATATTTAGATAAAAATTAGGCCCAGACGCCAAGCCAAATCGTGGTTAGATGTCTGGTTCCAACTGGATGTCAAATACTATTCGATTGTGCGAACCCTAACTCATAGTCGAGCGTTCGGTTCCAACTGGACATTCAGTATAGTTTGACTGTGCAAGCATTGCTCATTGTTAGGTGTCCAGTTCCCAACCGAACACTCGGTTTAGTTACAAATATGCAAAAATGGAAATGAAAATCTTCTCAAGATCCATCAAAATCAATATGAATTTTCAATAAGAAAGATATAATCTTGGAGAATATCAATCTAAGATTCAAATATGGGGTCTATGGTAAGTGCATACTTATTAAATCTCCTAATCAAATCTCAATAGCTAAAATTGGAAATCCTTTTCACCCTATGAAAAGGGGATTGGGGCACACAAATTAAAGAAGTAATTTTGACAAAGATCTCATCATCTAAGAGGAGAGCAAGGAGGCATCAACAAGGGATCGAAAAGATATAAGATTTCATCCCTTTCTTTCTCTTTTCTTTCATTATCCTCTTTTCTCTTTACCCCATATGATGTCTTTGTATTCTCGTGACTATTGCTATTGTCTCCTCTTCCTCAAGGCTTGCAGCCACCTGTAGTCTCATTTTGCACCAACCACCGCATGTTCTTTGTAGCCCAAGTTCAAATGATTAGGTTTGAAAGAATAGAGTGTTTGAACCCCATCACGGGTCTGTCTTTTGTTCACCAACATTGCGGTCACTTGCGGTCCTCTATATGATGGGAGATCTCCACCAATATCGTGGCCACCTATGGCCCTTGGCATGATGGTAAATCCCCACCAACACCACAACCACCCGCCGCCCTTAGCATGATCACAAATCCCCACCAACATCGTAGCCACCTATGGCTCTTCGTGTGATGGTGGATCTCCACCAACACTGTCGCCACCCACATCCCTCCGTATGGTAGTGAATCTTCACCAACATCGTGGCCACTCACGGCTCTCTGTATGATGGTGGATCTTTACCAACACTATGGCCACCCATGGTCTAAATGTTGGCGAATCTCCATTATCATCGTGACCACTTGTAGCCTCATTTATTACTATGGTGTCATGCCAGAGAAGAATTAATGATGAGAACCTCTTGGATTGGCAATGAGGAGGAGAGCAAGAACAAAAATAAGAACAAGAATAAGAACAAAACAAAACAACAAAATAAAATCTCAATAAAATGGCTTAGGATCAATCTTGTTGAGTTTTAGATGTCTTAAACTCTAATTAGAGTTTGAGTTAAAGTAGGAATCCAAAGTTGGATTTAGATTTATATTATTAGGAGTTGTAATTGAGTAAAACTCAGGACCAATAAGAGTATATAAATATACTATAATATATAGGGCTTATGTGTGGCGTAGTATTGAGATTGAAATAGAGAGAGAGGAATAGAGAGAATAGAGAGAAGAGAAAGAGAGAGAGTGTTGGCTCTCGTGTGTGGGTCTTTCTAGTGCTTCTCGGTGGTCTCTCGTGGTGATTCCTCGTGGTACTCTCTTGGAGATTCTCTCTGAAGGTAGAGGCGTTGTCGAGGCTTGGAGAAAGAGTTTAGTTGAGTAAGAAAGAGTGAAGTCCTTCTTGTAAACTCTTGTAAAAGCCTTTATCTATTGATAGTGGATCTCCCGTTGTCTTATCTTGTTATTTTTTTTTATCTTGTATTACTTCTCGTTTCTTGTGTTGTTTGAGAATAAGGTGATCCGTGAAACTTCCGCTGCGAATCCCAATAATTGGCATCAAAGCCTAGAAGCAAACAACCAAGATAGCAAAGTCCTTACTCGAGGTGGAGAAGTTTGACGACAAGATAAATTTTGCCTTATGGCAAAAGAAGATGAAGGCGGTTCTTACTTTTCAAGGTCTACAAAAGATGTTAGAGGGAAAAGAAAAGAAGCTGGTCAATATAAGTAATGAAGACTAGGAGGAGATAGATCAAAAGACATTGAATTTAATTATTCTAAGCCTGACTGATGAGGTTTTGTACAATGTCATTGACGAAAAGATGATGATGGACATCTGGACAAAACTCGAGAAGTTGTACATGTCAAAAAGCCTCACGAACAAGTTCTATCTGAAACAACAGTTGTACGGACTGCGTATGAGCGAAGGTACAACTATATTACATCACCTAAATGCTTTCAATAAGATTATCAATGATTTGCTGAAAGTTGATGTGAAGTTTGAAGAGGACGATAAGGCACTGATTCTCCTAATGTCTCTTCCTGCTTCGTACGATCATATTGTGACCACAATTCTTTTTGGTAAAGAAACTCTCAAGATGGAAGATGTGACAACTAGTCTTCTTTCTAATGAGAGAAGAAGAAACTCCAACATTGATATGGAGTTTGGTGAAGGATTGGTGGCTCATGAAAGAGGAAGATTAAAAGAGCGTGGAGAAGGCAAGCAATGGTCCAAATCAAAATTGAAGGCGAAAGTACAATGCTATTCATGTAAGAAGTATGGCCATATTAGATGGTATTGCCCTGAACGTGGGAAGATAGAGTCTTCCAATATGATGATGGCAATAACAGATGATACTTTTAATAATAGTGTGGATGGAGATGTTCTTGCAGTATCCGCAGAAATCGACACTTCTGGTAAGTGGGTTTTAGATTCTGGTAGTTCTTATCATATTTGATCCAGGAAGGATTGGTTTACTTCTTATGAGGAGAATAAGAAGAAAAGTACTATTTGGTTGGGCGATAATTCAACCTGTGAGATTGTCGGTGTGGGAACAGTCAAAATCCAGATGTTTGATGGAGCGATTCGAACTCTTACTGGGGTGAGGCATGTCCCCAAGATGCGAAGGAATCTAATTTCACTTGGTACTACTGGACTCAAAAGGCTGTAATTATTCAGCAAGAGATGGAGTCATGAAGGTAACACGTGGTATTAGAATCCTGATGAAAGGTGAGAAGTGTGGCAATGTTTATCGATTGATAGGGAACACCATTGCAGGTGGAGTTCCGATGGCTACAGTAGTGAAGAGGAAGCACGATACTCGGAGTAATTTGATGTCTCCTCAAATTACTTTTACTACAACAGCAGACACAAGTCATTCGAAAAGCTTCGAAAAGTACAAAACTGTAGACATGAAGAGCAAATTCAAGGTTGGCTCGAGTTCGCGTCTTGCAATTATCTGAATAAGCTAGTAGCCCAGGGGCAGGAGCTGGATGAGAGATGACGGCTGAAGATTCATGATGATGACACGCCCGAGTTCAAGCCAAGGTGGAGATTGTTGGGTTTTAGATATCTTAAACTCTAATTAGAGTTTGAGTTAAAGTAGAAATCCAAAGTTGGATTTAGATTTATATTATTAGGAGTTGTAATTGAGTAAAACTCAGGCCCAATGAGAGTATATAAATATACTATAATATATAGGGCTTATGTGTGGCGTAGTATTGAGATTGAAATAGAGAGAGAGGAATAGAGAGAATAGAGAGAAGTGAAAGAGAGAGAGTGTTGGCTCTCGTGTTGATTCCTCATGATATTCTCTTGGAGATTCTCTCTGAAGGTGGAGGCGTTGCCGAGGCTTGGAGAAAGAGTTTAGTTGAGTAAGAAAGAGTGAAGTCCTTCTTGTAAACTCTTGTAAAAGCCTTTATCTATTGATAGTGGATCTCCCTTTGTCTTATCTTGTTATTTTCTTCTATCTTGTATTACTTCTCGTTTCTTGTGTTGTTTGAGAACAAGGTGATCCGTGAAACTTCCGCTGCGAATCCCAACACAGTCTATGGCCTTGCTCGACAACTAATCCAACTTAGAGTTAGCTTGCATTCCCATCTGAAAGTCAAATGGTTTAGGGCTAGCTTGTGGTCTCGCCCCATAATCAATTTGACTTAGGATTAGCATGTGATCTTGCCCAAAAGTTGAACGGTTTAGGGATAACTTGTGGTCTTCCTCGATAATCAATCCAACTCAGGGCTAGCCCATGGTCTCATCCGAAAGTTAAAAGGATTTAGGGCCAAGTTGTGGTCTCGTCCGATAGTCAAATAGTTTAGGGTTAACCTGTGGTCTCGCATGACAACCAATCGACTTAGGGTTAGCTTGTGAGCTCACCATAATGTTTTGATGAATAGCTCGAGGGCCTTACTAAATTAGATTTAAATCAAGACCAAGTTCGAGTTTCAAATCAAATCAAACTAAACCAAAGATCAGAACATCTCATCATCTTCTAGAAAGGAGTTAGCACATCATAATTCAATAGAGTTTTGAACATCAAATTGAATCAAATTAGACTCAATTGAAATTGAGTTCTAAATACTAAACCAAACTCGAACCCGACCTAGATTAGCTCGGATGGAACTAGATAGGGTCAAATTAAGTCCCATTGGATGTGCTAAATCTTCAGTAATACTCCAAGGCTATAAACAATGGGTAATATTACCATCCTGATTAGAATTAGAGCAAGTCCAAATGAAACTAGATTGGGTCAAACTAAATCCCACTAGGTACCCTAAACCCTAAACCCTAAACCCTAGCACTCCAAGCTTTCACTCAACTCCAAAAGTAGTGGGCAATACCACTTTATAATCAAAGAAGTTAATCCCCAACATAATCAAAGTTGTCAGTCGCACTTCAAAGCTATACCCAATCCCATAAAAGTTGGTGATGCTACCAAATCAAAGAACTCAATCACCAACATGCTTAAAGTCATTGGTCACACATCGAAGCTAGTCAACTCCAGAAGTAGTTGATGATGCAGCTTTTAAGCTAGTCAACCCCAAAAATAGTTGATGATGTGCCCCTCAAACTAGTCAACCGCAGAAGTAATTGATGATATATCCTTCAAGCTAGTCAATTCCAGAAATAGTTGATGACACTCTCCTTAAGCTAGTCAACTCTAGAAGTAATTGATGATACACCCATTGAGTTCGTCCACCCCAAAAGTAGTTGATAATAAGTCTTTCAAGCTAGTCAACCCTAGAAGCAATTGATAATGTACCATTCGAGCTAGTTAACTTTATAAGTAGTTGATGATTCACCCTTTGAGCTAGTCAACCCTAGAAATAGTTAGTGACGCACCCCTTGAGTTGGTTAACCCTAGATATAGTTGATAATATGCTCCTCAAGCTAGTCAACCCTAGAAACAGTCGATGATGTACCCTTTGAGTTAGTCAATTCTAAAAGTAGTTGATGACACACCCCTCATACTAATCAACCTCAGAAGTAGTTGATGATGCACCCCTCAAACTAGTCAACCCTAGAGACTATTGATAATGCACCCTCAAGATAGGTAATCCCATAAGTAGTTGATGATGCATCCTCCAAGCTAGTCAACCCTAAAAGTCGTTGATAATGCACCTTTTTTTTTTAAGCTAAGCCAACATATGCTCAAAAGCTATTGGTGATGCTCTAAATTTGATTGACAATATGCCTAAAAAGCCCTCGATTATCATATTAGAAATAATTAGAATAAATCTAAGATCGCTAATCATTCTCTTGAATCAAATATCAAAAGAAGCTAACTGATAATAAGTAGAAAGCCGTCAGTAATATCTTAAATCCTAACAGAGTTAACTGATAAAAGCTAAAGCAATTAGCCTCATCCATCAGTATATTATCAACATCTGTCGAAGACTGAGTTAAGATCTATTCGAGTCGGACGTCATATGGTTTAGCATATGGGAGAGGGGTATTAACACACATCAAAACCCCTTTTGCACTCCTTATCCTTTCTTTTCTTTCATTATTCTCATGTTTTCCATAATCTCATGTTGAAACTCATTGTAAAGTGAGTGTATGTCCTTATTTATGCCATGTAACCTCTTCTTAGATCAATAAAATGATGCTTCTTTTTGTGTCTCTATTTTATTAGTCATGTTTCTTACTTTAGGAAGTTTTTGATAATTGTCGGGTTAATTAACAATAGGGGCTTGCACTTATCGGAAGTCAATATGCCTACAATATTTGATAGTGCACTTCAAATTAAATACTCCTTGTTTTAAGGTTACTTTCTAGAGTCAGTGCAACTATCAGGCCACCAAAATCAATCCCATAAATTTTAGCATACCCAGTGGAACTTGATTTCTTTTCTAAGTATAGAAACCTAGCTAATATAGCATGTTTAAGTCAAATTTTGCTGAAAATTAAATTTAATCAAAATTCAGTCAAAACATAAAATTGAATGCCATTAGATTGTGATCAAAACATGGGCCTTAATTTGGATTTAAAATATTGAAAAATATGGGTCAAATTAAAGTGAACTGAATGAGCTAGATATTTGGATCAAAATCAAGTTCAAAATTCATCAAATATCCAAATTAAAATAAAAATTATAAAATCTTTACAAATGGATCCCTGAATGGGCTTTTCTTATAAATAAGTCCCTAAAATAAAAATTTTACGATAAAATCCTTAAAATTTTTGAAATTTTAAATTGATCCCCGCAAAAATCTTGGGTTTTCGAATAAACTCCTCAAAAATTTAAATTTACAAATAAATCCCTAAAATTTCTAACTTTCTCAAATAAACTTCTAAAATTTTAACTTTTTATAAATAAGTTTCTTGAAAATTTTTATTTACAAATAAGTCCAAATTTTATTCATAAGTAACCCTAAAAATTTTAGGATTTTCACAAATATATTTTTTATTGAAAAGCCTCTAGAGCTTTCAAAATTATACCTTGGTCTAATTTTTTCGAAAAATTTTTAAATAAGCATTTTAAAAATTTTTATTCAAAAAGTATCTTGAAAATTTCAAAATTTTTACAAATAGGTACTTTTTGTGAAAAGACTATTATAACTTATGAAATTATTTTTTGTCCGAATTTTTTGAAAAATATTTGTAAATAGCCCCTTCTGAAAATTTAGTATTCAAAAATAGTAAAGAATTTCAATTTCTTCATCAGAGAAATAAATCCCAAATAATGAATTATATACTATTCACAAAGATGAAAATACGATCAACTACAAACTGTAATATTTTAAAATAAGCTAATCACGAAGTTTTAAAATTACAATCAAATGCAATCTCATTATAAATTGAGATTCAATATTTTTTCAAATTAGACTAATTAAAGATTTGATCATGATCTTCTTTAACCCTTAAAAGGAAATTCAACGTAGAAGAAAGGTCTGAACTTAGCTCTTATATCCTTTGTTTTTTCATCCCCCTCTCCGTTTCCTACCTTGGGTTTTCTCTTCTCTGCTATCTATGTAGCTGTCCGCCAATGATCCCGCGCCCACGTCCAGCCACCACCACCTCCAACATCCCCATGGCCTTGTCTCTCTAACACCATGGCTGCCCTTGCCTTCGCTGGCGGAGTTCCCGTCTCCTCCACGAACACCTCATCTCCGTCCAGTACTTGCTCATCGTCTTCAATCGCTCAACGCTAAAGTTTAAGCCCTCACCGTGACCAGCTCCTCGCCATAACCCTACCCCTCTAGAGCCTGTGCTTCAGCCAGCCTGCCCGACCGCACCGCCATCCACCTTCGCAAGCTAAACCCGAGCTGACGGCTCGGTTCACGTCTCCAAGCTCAGGTCGGCCTCGTCGTCCACCGGCCAGCCTGGCGATGCTACAAACTCGCTTGCAAGCCATCCTGTGTTGCACCCTGCTCCCCGTGAGCTTCCCCTCATCGCCGATGTTGCCCACCACCGCTAAAAGCCGGATTCGGCCGTGGAGACCCCTTCGTAGCATCTCGAGCCGCCGGCCCAGACTACCGCCTACTCGTCTCTGATCGGTGTTTCGCCGATAAGTTACCCCCGGCTCAGCCTCGTACGCACCCGTAGCCTCTTCCGGGCCTGTTGTTGCCCCACTTTTTGCGCCTGTCTGCCACTAGTCAACATCCGATCTGGCCAAATCTGGGTGAGTCCGGTCGAGAGAAGGAAGGGAGATGGAATTCTTGACCAGAACGGCGATGGAGGAGGGCCAAAACTCGACCAGTTGTGGGCTGAAGAAGATGGAGAGCTTGAAGTATGAAGAAAAAAAGAGGTGCAGGGTTAGAAAGAAAAGAGTAAAAAAAATAAATATAAAAACTAGAGTTGAGGTGCCCTATGCTAGGAAAGATGAGTAAAAAAAATATAAAAAAAAAGGAAAAGTGGGAGTCAACCGTAGAAGAAGAAAGGAATTTTGTTACTTCCCATAAGGAAATGGAAAAAAAAAAGAAAATGGGGGACTTTCTCTTATTTTAATTTTCGGTATAATGATCTCACTGCAGTCACTTACAACCCATTTAAGATGGTGACGAAAGCGGTAAATTCATTACCTTATTGTGGTCGCCTACGGTTTTTTGAAGATGGTGATGAAAACAACGAACCTTCAACACTGCTTCGGCCACCCACAATCCCTCAAAGATGGCGAGTTCTCATCACACCAAACTAACCTTTGGGCTCGTATTTAACCAGACTTTGGATTCATATCTAGCCAACCTTCGGCCTCGCACCTCAGCTAATCTTTAGATTCGTACTTTAGTTAGCTTTCGGATTTGCACTTAGTCAGTTTTCAGATTTACTCTTAGCTAACTTTTGGCCTTACATCTAAACTAGCCTTCGGGTTCGCATGTAAGATAGCCTTTAAGTTTGCATCTTAGGCAATCTTTGAACTTGTACTTAGCCAGCCTTCGGGTTCTCATTTAAGCAAGCCTTTTGGTTCACACTTAATCAGCCTTCGGGCTCGCATCTAAGATAGCCTTCGAGCTTGCATATGACTAGTATTTGGGCTCGCACCTCAACTAGCCTTCAAGTTCGCACTCAATCAGTCTTTGAACTTGCATCCAAGTCAGCCTTCGGATTCACATCCAAGTCAATCTTTGGGCTTGCAACTTACCTAGTTCTCGGGCTTGCACTCACCTAATCTTCAAGCTTGCATCTATACCAGCATTTAGGCTCACACTCAACCAACCTTTAGGCTTGTACTCAGTCAACCTTCGGACTTTCATCTAAACCAGCTCTCAAGTTTGCACTCAACCAGCCTTTGAGCTCGCACCTCAACCATTCTTCAGGTTTACACTTAGCCAGCCTTTAAGCTCGCACTTAGCCAACGTTCAGACTTGCATCTCAGCCAACTTTTAAGCTTGCACTCATTCATCTTTCGGGCTCACATTCAAGCTAGACTTCTAGCTTGCACCCAGCTAACCTTTGAAATTGTGCTTAGCTAGCTTTCAAACTCTCACTTAGCTAGCATTTCTAGCCTTTGGGTTAACATTCTGGTCAGCCTTCAGGCTTCACACTTAGCTAGTTTTCAAGCTCACACTCAACCACCATTCAGACTCACATCAAAGTCATCCCTTGGGTACGCACTTGACAAGCCTTCGAGCTCCCATCCAAATTAGCCTTTGGACTCGTATCCAAGATAGCCTTTGGGCTTACACTTAGGTAGCTTTTAGGCTTGCACCATAGCCAGATTTTTAGCTCACACTCACCTAACCTTTAGGCTCATATCAAAGCCATCTTTCAGAGCACATTTATCTAGCCTTCATGCTCATACTCATCCAGCCTTTAGACTTACACTTAGCCAGCTATCAGGCTTACACTCGGCCAACCTTCGAGCTTACATCCAAGCTAGAATTTGGGCTCACACTCAGCCAGCCTTCAAGCTTGCATCCAAGCTAGCTTTTAGGCTTGCACTTAGCTAGCCTGCAACCTTGCATCCAAGCTAGCCTTTGGCTCGCACCTTAGCTAACCTTTAAGCTCACATCCAAGCCAGCCTTCAGGCACATACTTAGTAAGCCTTTGAGCTCATACTTAACCAACCTTCGGGATTGCATTTAAGCCAACCTTTGGGCTCGCATCTAAGCAAGCCTTCAGGCTCGCACCTTAGCCAGTCTTTGAGCTCTCACTTCGCTAGCCTTTGAGTTGGCAGTTAGCTAGCTTTCGGGCTCTCATCTAAACCAGCCTTTAGGCTCATATTCAAGCCAGCCTTCGGGCTCATATCTAAGACAGCCTTTAGGCTAACACCTTAGCTAGTCTTCAGGCTCACATCTAAGCTAACTTTCAGGCTCGTATCTAATCCAGCCTTTAAACTCGCATCCAAACTAGTATTCAGTTTCACACCTTAGCTAGCTTTCAAGCTCATGCTTAGCTAACCTTCAGACTCACATCTAAGATAGTCTTTGGGCTCGCATATAAGCTAGTTGTTGGGATTACACTCAGCTAGCCTTTGGTCTCACACATGGTTAGCCAGCCTTCGGGCTCATACTCAGCTAGCCCTCGGGCTAGCATCCAAGCTAGCCTTCGGGCTTGAACTTAGCTAACATTAGGGCTCACACTGTAGTCAGCCTTCGAATTCGCACTTAACTAGCCTTCAAGCATGCATCTAAGCTAGCTTTCGAGCTTGCATCTAAGCCGGGCTTTGGGCTTACACAAAACTAGCTTTCGGGCTTGCATCTAAGCCTATTTTTGGGCTTGTCCAAGCTAGCTTTCGGGGTTACATCCAAGCCAATCTTCGTACTTATACTCAACTAGTTTTCAGGCTCACACTTAACTAGCATTTGAGCTAGCACTTAGCTAGTCTTTGGGCTCGCGTCTAAGATAGCCTTCAGGCTCACATCTAAGCAACCCTTCAGGCTCACACTTGGCCAGCCTTGGGGCTCACACTTAGCTAGCCTTTGGGCTCATATTTAGGTCAATCTTTAGGCTCGTACTTAGCTAGCCTTCGGGCTCACATTTAGCTAGCTCTACCAATCTTTGGGTTTGCATCCAAACTAGTATTCAAGCTTACTTCTAACCTTTGGGCTCACACTTCGACTAGCCTTTGGGCTCACTTTGGCTAGCCTTTAGGCTCACCCTCAGCCAGCTTTTAGGATCACACTTCAACTAGCCTTCAGTCTCTCACTCATCTAGCTTTCAGGCTTACATCCAAGCCAACATTCAGGCTCGCACTTTAGTTAGCCTTCGTGCTCACACTTAGCCAACCTTCAGGTTCACATCTAGGTCAGTCTTTGGACTCGCACCAGTTAGCCTCTAGGTTTTCACTTCTAAGCTAACTTTTGAACTCGCACTCAGTTAGCCCTCAGGTTTGCACATTTAAAGTCTAGCCATGGGTCTACCTAAAATTATCATAAACAACCAAGGACTCTCAAATAAAATTACTTAACATGAAGTAACTCAATCACATTAAATTGAACTTAGCCAAAATAAATGAACAAAGGTTAAGTTAAGTCAAATAGACTCAAATAGACCTAAATTGATCAAACAAATAGACACTAATACCCAAATCAAGTTGGACTCCAAAACTTTAAATTTAAAATCAAGTTGAATATAGATTGAACTAATCTCAAATCAAACCCTAATTGTGTTAAATCAAGTCTAAGCTAAAAGAAAAAACTCAAAGTCAAATCAGAATCAAGTTAGGGTAAGCCTAAATTGAAAAAAAATTGAAATAAGTTGATTTGAACTTGAGCTAAAGTGCAGTAGACCTGGACTTTATAAAGGTCCAATACACGATCAAACTTGACTTAAGCTAAATGAAATCAAATTCAAACCCAAATCATGTTAGTCCCGATGGAGCTAAATAGGGTCAAATCGAGTTTCACTGGGTGCACTGAACTTTTATCAATACTCTAAGGCTATGAATAAAGGGTGATATTATCATCTTGATTCAAAAATTAGTTCAAATAGAACTAAATACGGTCAAAATTGAGTTTCACTATGTGTGCTATAGAATCCTTCGACCACATTTCAAAGCTAAGCCAACCCAAAAGCATTGATAACACTTTAATTCAAATTGAACTAAGATAGGCTTGAACTTGCTTAGTCAATCTGTCATAATGCCTTGTTCAAATGAAATCAACCATAACATGCTTAAAGCTATTGATCGCACTTCAAGCTAGCCAACCCCACAAGCAGTTGATGATGCATCCTTTAAGCTAGTCAACATCAAAAGTAGTTGGTGATGCATCCCACAAACTGGTCAACCCCAAAAGCAATTGATGATGCACTCTTTTAGTTAACCTTACAAATAGTTGATGATGCACTCTTCAAGTTAATCAATCCCACAAATAGTTGATGATGCATCTTTCAAGCTGGTCAACCCCAGAAGCAGTTGACGATGTGCTCCTCAAGTTAGCCAATCCCAAAAGCAGTTGGCGATGCACCTCTTAAGCTAGTTAACTTCATAAGTAGTTGACGACATGCCTTTCAAGCTAGTCAACCCTAGAAGTAGTTGATGA
Organism: Trichopus zeylanicus subsp. travancoricus; assembly: GCA_005019695.1. NCBI lineage: Eukaryota > Viridiplantae > Streptophyta > Magnoliopsida > Dioscoreales > Dioscoreaceae > Trichopus > Trichopus zeylanicus. Next base: position 233,610 of record RXID01014914.1, read on the forward strand.
TGTGCTCCTTCAAGCTAGTCAACCGTAGAAGCAATTGATGACATGCTTCTTCAAGCTAGTGAATCCAAATAATAGTTGATGATGCGATTCTCAAATCTATACCCAACCTTATAAGCTATTGGTGATGCTACCAAATCAACAAAAGTTATTGTTTACATATTATTGGCTATTGAAATGCTTCAAAAAACTAAGAAAGTTATCGTCTATGCCTTATTAGTTATGAAAATACTTCAAGGTTAACGAAGTTATTACTAATACCTTATTGGCTAATAGAAAATCTTCTGACTCAAATGAAGTTATTGTTGATGCCTTATTGGCTAACAAAAATACTACAAATCACAAAGTTAGTGCTAAAGCTCAAAACTATTGGAAATACTTTGAACTTCTCCCATTTTCTTTCATGTCCCATCAGACGATACCATCAACACTTGTCAAAGACTGTGTCAATTTGGGTCAGATGCCACGTGATCCAGCACAAGGGGAGTGGAATAGTAGTACACATTAAAGCTTTTTCTCCACTCTTTCTCTTCTCTTTTTCTTTATTCCTTTTATATTTTCTATAATTCTGTGTTGAAATTCATTGTAAAGAGAGGGTATCATATCTTAAAATTAATCAAATACTTTCTTCTTTTCTTTTTTGTGTTTCTATTTTATTAATTAGTTTTTTCACTTTAGGAGGTTCCTAATAATTATCTGGATAATTAACAATAGAGGCTTGCACCTATTAGAAGTTAATATTCTCACAATATCTGATAGCGTACTTCAAATCAAAATAAATTTTGATTTATGATTTGAGGTCACTCCCAGGGTCTCCGTTCTTTTGGATTACCATAATTGATCCTACATAGTAGAGACATTGATAAGGTAGAACTATGATTAGAAATTAATCAATTGTATTCTCCTTTATAGAAAGAAAACATCAGATGACATCAATGAAGAGGTTCTTCACCCTAAAGTATGTCATCATCTTGGGAGTAGGATTAACTGTATATCTACCTTAATCAATGAATGTCACAGGAGTAGCCAAAGTTCAAATCAAATTTAGAACTATCTCCTAGGTCATCCAATTCATGAAGGGACCTGCTTCTATGCTAACTGAAGTTGTTGTCATATAAGATAAACCTACTCCTTGCCTTTTATTAAGAGGAAAGAGGCCCAATGTTATCATTCCTAATGAAAAGGGCCATTCTGATGAAGAGCTAGAAGCCATGCCTTAATCAGTAAGAATATCAGTCTTTCAGAGACTAGGTCCAAAATGAAGCTCAGTCTTTAATCACCTTCACCCCACTTCTGATAGGGAGAAACCAAAAGTAAGTTTAGACATATGCATGGATGAATAAGAATTCATTCTGACTATTATGAGCGATGTAAAAGTTGTTGGGATCTTTAGCAAACTTGGGAGGCCTGTAACTCAAATAGAGTCGGTCATTACCATTTCCACCCCCAATTCCTTCACTCTATTAAGAAATTTAGAGAAAAGTAGAAGCAAATCGTAGAGGCATAATCTTATCTTAAGACTGTGGTAAAGGGGTAAATCACTAAACAAAATTATAAGAGTCATTATAAGACTATAGCCCAGCACGGGGACTCACCAAAAGAGACCTCCCACACTATCAAAGTTATTTCTCATCATGACTGTAGGAGAGATTGTGTGTGTGTGTTCCCCAACCTACCAAATGCCAAAAGAAAGCTACATAAATAAGGTTTACTGATGAAGAAATCCAGGAGGAAAGGATCCTTGTAGACCAACCTTGCTATTATGTCAAAGATAAGGTATGACGACCCACACCATAAGTAGACTTTTGAACGAGACAACCTAACTGATGGGAGTGTGGGATTAAAATTGATCACTCAGGATAGCAAAGACCTTGGGAGTGATCTTATATCACAAATAAAAATTTATTTTAATTTGAAATGCACTACCAGATATTGTGGGAACATTTCCAATAGCTGTAAGCCCCTATTGTAAATTACCCTAATAATTATTAGAAACGTCCTAAAGTGAGAAACCTATCTAATAAAATAGAGACACGAAAAGAAAATGAAGAAAGTATTTGATTGGTTTTAAGGAATGATACGTGGCTTAAGCAAAAGTATGCGCTCACTTTATAATAAATTTTAATACAAAATTATAGAAAATATAAAAAAAATGAAGAAATAAAAAGAGAAAGAAGGAGTGGAGAAGAAGCTTTGATATGTGTTGCTATCCCACTCCCTTGCATTGGACCATGTGGCATTTGACCCAAATTGCCTCGGTCTTTGGTAGGTGTTGATGACATCATTTGATGGGATATGAAAGGGAATGAGAGAAGTTTGAGGCATTTTTAAAAATTTTAAACATTGGCAATAACTTTATTTGGTTTGGGGGTGTCACCAATGGCTTATAGGATTGGGTATAGCTTTGAAAATTGTATTGTCAACTACTTTGAGTGTTAACTAGCTTAAGTGATGCATCATCAACTGCTTCTGAGGTTGACTAGCTTGAAAGGGTACATCATCAGCTACTTTTGGGATTGACTAGCTTGAAGAGCGCATTGTCAACTATATATAGGGTTGACTAGCTTGAAGAGTGTGTCGCCAATGGCTTCTAGGGTTGACTAGCTTGAACAGTTTATCACCAACTGCTTCTGGGGTTAGCTAACTTGAAGGGTGTATCATTAATGACTTTTGGGTTGACTAGCTTGAAAGGGATGCATCATCAATAGCTTTTGGGGTTGACTAGCTTGAGGTGTAGCCAACAGCTTTGAGCACATTATTGGTTTACTTTTTGAAAACAAGGCATTATGGTCAACTAACTAAGCAAGTTCGAGCCTACCTTAGTTTACTTTGAATTAAAGCATTGTCAATATTTTTGGGTTGGCCTAGCTTTGAAGTGTGGCCAATAGCTTTGAGCATATTGACAATAAACTTCTTTGATATGGTAGATTCATCAATAGTTTATAGGGTTGAGTATAGCTTTGAAGTATAGCTGATAGCTTTGAGCATATTGGTGATTAACTTCTTTGATTAAATAGCATCATCAATGGCTTATTGGGTTGGGTATAGCTTTGAAGTATTACTAAAGACTTTTGTAGCATACCCAATGAGACTCAATTTGACTTTATTTAGTTTTATTCAAACTAATTTTGGTTTAGGTTAGGATGATAACATCACCCTTTATTCATAGCCATAGAGTATTGATGAAGATTCAACACATCTAGTGGGAATTAGTTTGACCCTAATTAGTTTCATTAGGACTAATATGATTTAGGTTCAAGTTTGATTTTATTTAGCTTGAGTTGAGCTCAACCTTATGTTAAACCTTTATCGAGTCCGGTTCTACATCTTGATGGACTTCAATTCAAGTTCAAGTCAATTTAGTTCAGCTTGATTTTAGTTCAAGCCTAGCCTGACTTGGTTCTAGTTTGACTTTGAGCTTAATTCAATCTTAATTTAATTTGCTTTTAAATTGGCCCAACTTAAACCTGATTAGGGTTGGGTTTGAACTAATTTGATTTGGATTAACTCAACCTAGACTTTGAGTCCAACTCAATTTGGCTTTAGTCTATTTGTTTGATCAATTTAGGTCTATTTGAGTCAACTTGACCTTTGTCTATTTATTTTGGTTGAGTTCAGTTTTAATGTAATTGAGTTACTTTATTTTAAGTAGTTTGATTTGAGGATTCTTGGATGTTTATGATAATTTTAGGCAAACCCATAACTCAATCTTAAATGAGCAAATATGAAGGCTAGCTTAGTTTGCGAGTTTGAAAACTAGCTTAGAGGTGCAAACCTAAGGCTAACTATGTGCGAGTCCAAAGACTAGCCAAGTATGAACCTAAAGGTTGGCTGAATGCTAGCCCAAAGGTTAGGTTGGGTGTAAGCTCGAAAGCTAGTTAAGTGCGAGCTATAGTGGCTAGTTGAGTGTGAGCTTGAAGGTTGGCTAGGTGTGAACTCAAAGGTTGATTGAGTACAAGCCCAAAGGCTAGCTGAGCACGAGCATGAAAGCTGGCTAAGCGTTAACCCAAAGGCTAGTTAAGTGCGAGCCCAAAGGCTAGCTTGGATGTGAGCTAGAAGGGAGGCTAAGTGTGAGCCTAAAAGCTGGTTGAGTGTGAGCTTGAAAGTTGGCTGACTGTGAGCTTGAAGGCTTGTTGGGTGCTAGCTCAAAGGCTAGCTGAGTGGGAGCTCAAATGCTAACTAAGTGCAAGCCTAAAGGCTGACTGAGTGTGAACCTAAAGGTTGTCTAAGAGTGAACCTAATGGCTAGCTGAGTATGAGCCCAAAGGCTGACTAAGTGCGACCCCAAGGCTAGCTAAGTATGAGTTTGAAGGCTAGTTGAGTGTGAACCCAAGGCTGGTTGAGTATGAGCTTGAAGGCTAGCTAAGTGCTAGTTTGAAGGTGGCTAGTGCACACCCAAGGGTTGGCTTATGTGTGAGCTTGAAGGCTAGTTTGGAGTGAAGAAGATTTGCCATCTTTGAGAGGCCGTGAGTGGCTAAAGTGGTGTTGAGGGTTCACTGTCTTTGAGGGACTATGGTGGGCCATAGCAATGTTGAGAGTTCGCCAAAAATCAAAATGAGAAAAAAAATTTCTTCTTTTTTTTCTAAATAAATTTTTAAAATATTTTTGCTGAATTTCCTCTCTTTTTCCTTTTTACAGAACAAATTTTTTATTTTATTATTATTATTTTTCTTTCTCTCCTTCTTTCTGTTCTTTTCTCCCATTGCTTTTTCTAGTGCCTTTTCTTCCTCGGGTCTTCACTGGGATCTCAGATCGGGGCCAGATTTGGCCACAGATGATGGTGGATATGGCAGAAGCCACTTAGAGGCAGCAAGGGTAGCAGACACGTGAGCGATGGTGTGTCCCATGGATAGCTCCAGCTGGGGAGCACATGGTTAGGGCAGCCTTGTAGCGTGCAGACGAGGTTAGCGATGGGATCTCCAATGGTGGGGTTTCTTTGGTGGTGGCATAGAGGAACAGGCCAGCCAGGGTGGTCAGTAATGGGAGGAGGGCTGGGTTTGGGCAAGTTGCAAGGTGAGTGGCTTGGGAGGAGGGTTCTGGCGCGTTGGAGATGAAGGTGTGGAGGAGGCACAGGTTGATTTGGAGGGGCGATGGGAGCTTTGATGGTGGGGTTTATTTGGTGGTGGTGTAGAGTAGCAGGCTGGCTAGAGTGGTCGGTGATGGGAGGAGGGTTGGGTCTAGACGGGTTGCAAGGTGAGTGGCTTGAGAGGAGGGTTTGGGTGCATTGGAGATGGAAATGTGAAGGAGGCATAGGTTTATTTAGAGGCGACATCATTGGTGTAGGTGCATAGGTTAAGCAACATAGTGGATGGCTTCTAGTGGCTCAAGTTGGTGTGGTGTGGCCAGACTCGATGCTATCATGGATTGGGGTGTGCGTGTAGGAGAGAGTTCATTAGTGGGGCATGGCCATGGTGACTCAGAGGTAAGGCACCGACAGCCATGGTGGAAGGAGGAGGAGCCATCATCGGTTAATGGAGATATTTGCAATATTAAAGGGGAAGAGAGCAAACAAACATAGAAAGCAAGAGAAATCAAACACAAGGTAATATTGGATTACCATTCTTTGTTTTTTCGACTTGAATTTTCTTCCTTGCTTGCCTCGTGCAATCTCCAACCTTTCTTTTAGTTTGCTCCGAGTGCTAATCTCTCATCCTTTTTTTTGAGGATTTGAGGCTTATGTAGGAATTGAGAAGGTAATATAATCATGATTTGAATCGTTGAAATGATTGGATTCTCCCTTCAAAATTTGAATCAATGATCTATTTATTTGGTTATGGATGAGACTTGTTATGGATGTGGATTCTCTGGTTTGGATAAGAATAAAATTCTCAATTTAAATGTTTGAATTGTAGATGAAAACCTTGTTCAAATTTTAAATTATAGTTAAATTTATATTCTTTACGAAATTATGAAATTCGGGGGGTTATTTGCAATTTTTTCTAAAAAATTAGACTAAATTATAGTTTTATGATTTTAGGGGGCTTTTTGAAAAGGACTTATTTATAAAGTTTTTGAAACTTCTACGGTCCTTTTTGAATAAAATTTTGGGTTATTTATAAATAAAAAAATTTGTGAGACTTATTTGCGAAAAGTTGAAATTCTAGGATTTTATTAGATGTTTTTGCAAAATTCTTACCCCAGGGATTTATTTGTAAAAAAAATCTGGCGAAGAACCTATTTATAAAGATTTATTTCGTCCAAGAACTTATTTATGAAATTCTTACATTTTGTTATTTTAGTCTAGATTTTGGATAAATTTTGGGCCTAATTTTGGTCCAAGTATCCAGCCCACTCAGCCTATTTGGATTAGGCCTTGTTTGAGCCCAAAGTTTTCAATGATTCAAATCCAAATAGAGCTCAATTTTTTAGTCAAACTTGGATGTGATTTAAGTTTGACTAGGATCTATATTTGAATCATAATTTAGTGGTATACAAGTCTTAATTTTAATCATATTCCAATTAAATTTATTTTTGGCAAAAATCACCTTAAATAAATTGCCCATTTCGTATCCTCTTCTTGAGTTCTAACGAGAGAAGGCATGAACAAGCTTTGAGTACCTACCCTCATTTCAATGTTCCAGGGGTTGACTATATGGGTTTAAATTATTATGTAAAAGTAGACTTAGGTTGTTATGCAGAAGTAAACTTAAGTTATTACATGGAAGCATACTTGATTGTCACATGAAAGTGAATATAATATTGCCATATATGAGTGAACTTAGTTTAGTATATAAAAGTAGATTTAATATTGTTACGCATGAATGGACTTAGTCTACCATGTGAAGGTGAATTTAATATTACCACATGAGATTGGACTTAGTTTACTACAAGAAATAAACTTGATTCTTCACGTAGAAATGGACTTAATTTGCCACTGTGGGATCAAAATTGATCACCTGGGATAGCAAAGACCCTAAGGAGTAATATCAAAATAATAAATTAAAATTATAGTGGTCTGAATGTGCAATCCGGTATTATGAAAACATGACTTTCAACAGGTGTAAGCCTCTATTATTAATTACCCTAACGATTGTCAGGAATCTTCTTAAGTGAGAAAACCTATCTAATATAATAGAGACATAAAAGAAAAGAAGAATGCATTATTTAATTGATTTTGAGAAAGGAATAGATGGCTTAAGTAAGGGCATACCCTCACTTTATATTTTAATAAATTTGAATGCATAAATGACATAAAATAAGAAAGAGAACAGGAAGAGCTCAATGCTTGCTGCTGCCCCATCCCATATGCTAGGCCATGTAGGGTCTGACTTGAATGAGTGTTTATAGTGTCACTAATTGTTTATAGAGTTAGGTAGCTCAAGGAGCCCATCACCAACTACTTTTGGGGTTGAGTAGTTTGAAGTATACGTCATCAACTGCTTTTGGGGTTGACTAACTTGAAGGGTGCATCGACAACTACTTTTGGGGTTGACTAGCTTGAAGCGTGCATCGTCAATAGCTTCTAGGGTTGACTAGATTTGAAGTGTGACTAACGACTTTGAGCATGTTATTGGTTAACTTCATTTGAACATGCCATTGCTAATACTTTTGGGTTAGCTTAGCTCGAAAGGTGTGTCATCAATGGCTTTTGGGTTGATTAGCCTCAATGTGTGGCCAACGGCTTTGAGTGTGTTGACAATTAACTTTTTGATTTGGTAGCATCACCAATGTATGAGGCTGCACATAGCTTGAAAGTGTGACTGACAACTTTAAGTATATTGGTGATTAACTTCTTTGATTTGGTAGCATCACCAATGACTCATGAAGTTGGATATAACTTTAAAGTATTGCTAAAGACTTTTATAGCACACACAGTGAGACTTAGTTTGATCTTATTTAATTTTATTCGAACTAATTTTGGTTTACGATGATAACATTATCCTTTGTACATAATCTTGGAGTATTGTTGAAGGCTCAGTACACCAAATGGGATTCAGTTTGATTCTGTTTAGTTCTATTGAGACTAATATGGTTTGGGTCCAAGTTTGATTTTATTTAGCTTGAGTCAAGTTTGACCTTGTGTTGGACCTTTGTCAAGGTTTGGTTTGCATCTTGATGGACTTTGGTTTAAATTCAAGTCAATTTAGTTAAACTTGATTTTAGTTCCAGCTTAGCTTGGCTTAGTCATGGTTTGGTTTTGAGCTTGCCTTTTTAGTTTGAACTTGATTTAACCTGATTAGGGTTTAATTTGAGCTTAGTTCAATCCATATTATTTGGTTTGAACTCAATTTGATTTTAAAAATAACCCATCTTGAGTCTGAATAAGGTTGAGTCTGAGTTTATTTGGTTTAGGTTAACTCAATTGGGATTTTTTTGAGTCTAGATCTATTTGGTTTTAGTCCATTTGTTTGATTAATTTAAGTCTATTTGAGTTAACTTAGCCTTTATACATTTGTTCTAGCTGAATTACTTTATATTAATTAATTTAATTTGAGGATTCTTGATTATTTATGATGATTTTAGGTGGACTTATAGCCCAACCTTAAATATGCGAACTCAAGGGCTAGCATAGCTTGCGAGCTCGAAAGCTGGCTTAGAATTGCAAGCCCGATGACTGACTAGGTGTGAGTCTAAAATTGGCCCAGATGCAAACCCAAAGGCTGATTGAGTGCGAGCCTGAAGGCTAGCTTGAATAATAGCTCGAAGGCTAGCTAAGTGCAAGCTCGAAGATTGACTAGGTGCAGGCCTGAATGTTAGCTGAGCGTAAGGCAGAAGGCTAGGTAGGTGCAAGCTTAAAAGTTGGCTAAGTGTGAACCCAAAAACTAGCTAAGTGCGAGTCTTCCCGAAAGCTAGTTGAGTGCGAGATCGAAGACTGACTTAGATGTGAGCCCAAAGGCTGATTAAGTGTGAGCTTAAAGGCTAGCTTAAATGTGAGTCTGAAGGCTAATTACACGTGAACCTGAAGGTTAGCTAGGTGCAAGCCCGAAAGCTATTTTAGATGCAAGCTCGAAGACTAGCTTAGATGCAAGCCCGAAGGCTAGTTTACATGCAAACTCAAAAGCTGATCGAGTATGAGCACGAAGGTTAGTAGAGTGTGAGTCCAAAGGTTGGTTAAGTGCGAGATCGAAGGCTGACTAAGTGTGAGTCCAAAGGCTGGTTAACTGCAAGCTTGAAGGTTAGCTAAGTGCGAGCTCGATGGCTGGTTAAGGTGTGAACTTGAAGGTTTAGCTTGGATGTGAGCTTGAAGGTTGGCTAAGTGAGAGCTCGAAGACTAGCTTAGATGCAAGCTCAAAGGCTGATTGAATGTGAGCCTGAAGGCTGACGGATTGTGAACCTAAATGTTGGTAGAGTGTGAGATCGGAGGTTGACTAAGTGTGAGTCCAAAGGCTGGCTTAGATGTGAACACGAAAGTTGGTAGAGTGTGAATCCAAAGGTTGGTTAAGTGCGAGCTCGAAGGCTAGTTGAGTGCAAAATGAAGGTTAGTTAAGTGCGAGCCTGATGGTTGGTTAAAGTGCAAACTCAAATGCTAACTTCGATGTAAGGTTGAAGGTTGGCAAAGTGCGAGCTTGAAAACTAGCTAAGTGCAAGTCCCGAGGATGGTTGAGTGTGAGCTTGAAAGCTATCTGGATGCTAGCTCAAAGACTGGTTCTGTGAGCCTGAATGTTGGCTGAGTGCGAACTCAAAAGCCGACTAAATATAAGTCCGAAGGCTAGTTGAGCGCGAGCCTGAAGATTGACCAAGTGCGAGTCCAAAAATTGGTTAAATGCGAGCTGAGGTGCGAGCTTAAAAATTGACTAAGATGCGAGCCCGAAGGCTAATTTAATGTAATGAGGCTTCACTGTCTTTGTGGGGCTGAGGGTGGCCGTGAGCATGAAGTTGATGGTTGCATGGGCATAGACATGATGTCGACAAGTGAGGCCGCGGGTAGCCGCGAGCATAAGGCAAACCAATTCCTAGCTTTAAATCTTCTCCTTTAATTTGCCTCCTTCTTTCACTTCTTGAATTTATTTATTTATTTATTTTACCAACTGAATTTCTATCTTTTTTTTTTATTAGCAACATCCTCTTTTGTAATAATTTTTCTATTCTATAATCTTTTTTTCTTTTCTCTGGGGCTGCTTTTTTGTTTCTTTTTTTTCCTTAATTCGACAAGGATCCTCCCTTGCTCTAATGAGCTGGCAACAACTTTTTTTTTTTTTTTTTAATCTTTCCTCCTCCTCCCAAGCTCCTTCCCCATCCGATCTTCTCCTATCATCAACTTATCTCCACCATTGCTTCCTTCCTCTTCTTTTCTTTCTTCATCGAGAGTCACTTGCTTCCCTTTCATCAGGATGCAAGCAGATCGGACTGGCCGGATCTGCCTGTCGGCGGTTATGCACAACTATGCATGGGCATGACAAAGGAGTGTGCTGGAGTGTCGATTGAGGCTAGTAGCATGGAGGTGAAGGATAAGCTCAGCAGACCTGAGCGATGGAGGGGGAGGCTAAGCTCTTCCAACTTGTAGAGCTGGTGGTGGTGAGGTAGCTTGGCCTCTGTCTGGGAGCTGGGTGAGATTGGAGCCCTGTCAGAGTTGTAGGGGGGGTCACCAATGCGAGGCGATGCGGCTGCGATTGGTGGTAGACCAGTGGCGAAGGAGCGTAGCGAGATCTTGGGGTGGTGATGGCAGGGATGGGCCAGCCTGCAGCCTAGAGGGGTTGCGACATCTAACGCTAAAAGGTTCGTTGAAGGCAGGCTGCATGTAGGCTAGTGGTGAGCTGCCCAGGCTGATGGCAAGGTGGGTGCTGATAGGTTGCAGCTGCATGCAAGTTGATGGCAGGATGTGGTCATGACTTGTTGGCAATCAGTGTAGGCGAGGCCGGGATGAGCAGGGCAGCATTGATTAAGACTTGGCCGGAGCCTTGCGAAGGTTCCGACTGAGATGCGTCTACATTCTAGCTGGGGCAGCAGCGCAGAGCACAGGGAGCAGTGAGGAGTTCATCAAATGATGGTGGATGGCCAAGGATCTTGTAAGGAAGGAAAAGCTAAGGGACAGAGAGGAGAAGAAGAAAACAAAAAGGAACAAAAGATAAGAGCTCGAATCCTTGATTGGTTTGGTTTTTAACTTTTGTGTTGTATTCCTACTTTTATAGTTCTCTGTATTCTAATTTTCTCTTTTCTTTTTTTTTCATAAAAATATGAAGAAATTTATAGGACTTAAGAAGATCAAGTTGATTTGGGATGAATCTCGTTCAAAATTTGAATAAAAAATTTTATCAATTTATTTTGGATGAGTTTTGTTTGGATTAGGTGATTATGGATATGCTTATTTGAAATTAGATAAGCTTCTAGATGAATTTGTTTGTTATAGATGATAATAATTTAAAAATTGTACTCATCCCAGATACTGAAATTATAAAAAGGTTATTAGCAATTTTTTTTAAAAATTCGATTAAATAATTTCATGATTTTCTAAAATTTTTTTGCAAAAGGATTTGTTTATAAAGTTTTGAAATTTTTAGGATTTTTTTGAAAAAAGTTATACTTATTTCTAGATAAAATTTTTTGATGGACTTATTTGTAAAAAATTAAAATTTTAAGGTCTTATTTGTAAATATAAATTTTTTGAGGGATTTATTCATAAACATTAGATTTCATAAGGATTAAATTATAATTATCGATCTTTTGAGTAGTTTATTTGCAAACCTTAAATTCTGCGAGACTGATTTATAATTTTAAAATTTTATTGGACCCTCCTGTAAAATTCTTATTTTATGTAAGAGAAATTTGGTCAAAAATCCATTTATAAAGATTTATTCAGTCGGGAGCTTATTTGTAAAATTATTATATTTTGTCATTTTTGTCCAAATTTTAGGTAGATTTTGGATCTAATTTTGGTTTAAGTACCTGACCCACTCATTTTGCTTTAGTTTGAGCTCGAATTTTTTAAGATTTTAGGTCCAAATTAAGCTTAATTTTTGGCTAAACTAGAACGTGATTTAAGCTTACTTATGTAAGAAAAATTTGGTCAAGAACCCATTTATAAAGATTTATTCAGTCGGAAGCTTATTTGTAAAATTCTTATATTTTGTCATTTTTGTCCAAATTTTAAGTAAATTTTGGATCCAATTTTGGTCCAAGTACCTGACCCACTTAGTTCACTTTAGTTTGAGCTCAAATTTCTTAAGATTTTAGATTCAAAGTAAGCTCAATTTTTGGCTAAACTCGGATGTGATTTAAACTTAATTAAGACTCACATTTGAGACATAATTTAATAGCATACAGACTTTAATTTTAATTATATTTCAATCAAATTTGATTGTAATAAAAATTACCTCAAATGCCATATTGAGGTTGACTTGGCCTATCACGTAGAAGTAGACTTAATTTTTTATGTAAAAGTAGACTTAGTTTGTCATGAAGATGTGAGTTTGATCACCAAACAAAATGAGTTTGGCTTGCCACTACAAAATGGGTGAGGTTTTGCATCCATATTTTGCCTCAAGGAATATGGATTGCATGTTTGACTGGACTTTCCCTTTTGAGAAAGTCGGATATTCGTCATAGACAAAAGATAGACACTTTTGATTATTATTGTTATTACCCCATAGCATAGTCATAGTACCTTTTGAGAAATTGACTGTTGATTAATGGCATAGGCTTTTCTCCCTTATCATAAATCAGTTAGTAGGATCCTCCTTCAAATGTCCTTTTAACGATATAAGGGCCTTTCCAATTAGGCTCGAACTTGTTTTTCTTATTTTGGTTTAGGATAATGGGTCTTCTAAGAATTAAGATCATTTTTTCCTTCTGGGAAGACCAAAGTCGAGCCATCTATTTGTAGGCCTTGGTCATTTGTGCTCGATATATTTTCAAATTTTGCTAGGCCGCAAGACTTGTTTTGTCTAAAGAGTCTAGCTTATCAAGGTGAAGACAAATGTTGTCTTCTTTTGTGATTTCTTCTTGTAAGGCAATTATTAAAGAGAGGATTTGTATTTTTAGTAGCAAGATTGCCTCAGTCCTAACACCAATGTATATGGTATTGATTGGGTAGGAGTTCGATATGTGGTGCGATAGGTCCACATTGCTTTAGTAAGCTTTTGGTGCCAGTCTTTCTTATTTTTGGTAATAACTTTTTCAAGATCTTGGAAAAGACCTTATTGACTACCTCAGTGAGCCTATTGGCTCTCATGTTGTAGCTAGATGAATATCTTTAATCTATCTTGTGATGATGCATGAATCATCTTACCTTGAAGCTTCGAAGGATAGTTCATTATCAGAAATGATCCTTCGAGGGACACTGAATCAATATAAGATATTTTCTTAAAAGAAGCAGATAATAGTATTTGCTTTTACCTCTTTCAATGGAATCACTTCAACCCACTGAGAGAAATAATTGGTCACTGCTAGTATGAAGCGGTAGCCTCTAGAAGAAGATGATTCAATTGGGCCGATTATGTCTATACCTCATACCTCGAATGGCCATGAGAATATTGTTGGATGTAGAGATGGGTGTTGATGGATGAAGTCACTTTGGCATAGGTGGTATCTTCTTGTATATTCAATATATTCTCCCACCATCGTGAGCCAATAGTAATCCATACGCTTAATCTTCATCATCATTTTTGTGCCTTATTGATGAGCCCCACAAATCCTAGAATGCACTTCATACATAACTTTTTGGGGCTCTTTGTCTGTGAGACAACACATAAGTAGTTGAATAAAGTGTCTTCTATAAAGAGTGTTGTTAATAAGTAGAAAGTGCGCAACCCTCTTTTTGAGTTGTGTCCTTATGGACCTATCTTTTGGGAGTTCTACACTTTTGAGATAGTTAGTGAATAGTATTCTCTAATTTATGGTCTCTTCTGCTAGTTTAGATACAGTCCTCTCTTGCTTGATGTGAAAACTGAGCTCATCACTTATCTACTACATATTGTGATTAGAATTTTTTCTTAATCAGGGTTAACTAGTGCCTTAGCTAATTTGACTAAGAAATCAGCTTTCACATTAATGGACCAAGAAATTTTAGTTATTTGAAGATGTGGGATTTGCCTTATGAGCTCTTGAGCCCTTTCATGATATTTCGGGAGCTCATATTTGTGGACTTTACATTCATCTTAGACTTGGCTGATAACTAGTTGTGAATCATCGAAAATATATAGGCATGATATTTTCATATTGAGGGCCATTTACAATCCTGTAATTAGGGCCTCACATTCAGCTTCATTGTTTGTACATAACTTTAAGAGGGAATAGGAGTATCATAAAATGCCTCTATTCAAAGTAACATAAATGAGTTCAATGCCTACTTTGATTTGCGAAAGCTTTGGTGTAATCCTTAGTTTGATGGATGATGATCCATCAAATTTTAGCTTCCACTTAGGTTTCTCCTCTTCGATCAAAAGGATTTCTTTGGCAGAGAGCTTGCAACTTAGAGGGGAATCGTCAGGTACCATATAAGCAATAAGAAAATCAGTGAGGACTTGCCCTTTGACTACCTTATGGGGAGTGAATTTAATATCGTATTCCATGTGGATTAAAGCCTACTTTGTTAGCTTCCCAGTGAGTATAGGCCTAGCCATCAGGTACTTTATGAGATCAATCTTTGATATTAAAATAACTCGATGAGAAAGTAAATAATGTCTCAGCTTCTTGATCATGAATGTAAGCGCCAGATAATGCTTTTTGATGGTGGAGTAGTTGCTTTTTACTTTCACTAGCATTCTACTTAGATAGTAGAGTATTTTTTTTTTTACCTTCTTCATTATTCTGGCAAAAAGTATCTCTAGGGATCTTTCCATTGCTGTTGTGTAGAGAATAAGGGGTTAATTAGGTAGAGGCACTAACAGAACTTGTGGTTTTAGGAGATATTGCTTGATCTCTTCAAAGTCCTATTAGTAGTTTTGATCCAAAATAAATGGGGTGTCCTTTTTCATCAACTTGGAAAAAGGCTTGCAATTTTTAGAAGGTTTGAAATGAATATTCTTATATATCCGAGACGACCTTGGAATGACCTCAATTTTTTTAAATTGCTGGGGTGGTGGTATATCTAAGATAGCTTTGATCTTAGATGGAGTAATTTCAATCCCTCGATGTTTGACAATAAAGAAAAAAAAAAATTTTTGACGATAAAGTCAAGAAATTTTCCTAATGATACCCTGAAAGCACACTTTATAAAATTCATCTTTAGGTTATATTTTCCAAGATGATTGAATACCACTCTTAGGTCTTGGATGTGCTTGTCTTTGGACATAGTTTTGACCACCAAGTCATCCACATAATATTCCACTAATTGGTGTATGAGGTAATCAAAGATTTGAGTCATGATCCTTTGATAAGTGGCATCTGCATTCTTGAGCCCAAAGGGCATCACCTTGTAGCTGTAAATGCCAATTGGTATCCTGAAGATTGTATATTTTTCATCATGATGCATCTTGATTTAGTTATATCCTAAAAAAAATATCCATGAAGGAGAATATTTTGAAGTCGACTGTGTTTTCAATCATGATTTTCATTATTGGCAATAGAAAATCATCATTTGGACATACTTTATTCAAGTTCCGGTAGTCCACACAAATATAAATTTAGTTATTCTTTTTCTTGACTGGCATGATGCTTACCATCCAATCTAGGTATTTTCCCCTCTGATGAAGCCTACTTTGATCAATTTCTTTATTTCTTCTATCAACTTCTATTCTAGATCAAGTTTCATCTTCCTAGGTGCTTGTTTGATAGGTGAAAGGTTCAGATTGATCGCTAGCTTGTGGACTACAACTTTAGGATTTAGTCTAGGCATCTCCTTATAGCTCCATGCGAAGCAATCAATGTATTATTGGAGCACTGCTTTAAGCTAGGTTTGGCTTATCTCTAAAAGTTAAGTGCTGATGAAAGTTAGCTTGAGATCCTCTTCTAAGCCTAGATTGATGTCCATTAGTTCATCGACTATGGCTTGCCCCCCATCCTCAAGTTTTGGTGGAGATTCTTTTGGTTTGAGGATTATTTCTCCACCAAGTGATTCATTATGTTGAGTAAGATTTGGCAAAGGATCATTTGAAGGTATTTCAGCTACATCATGCTCCTTTCTTTTGGTTTTGATGAAATTCCACTAAAGATGTCACCTTCTTGTGATGTCTGAAAGGTCACGATCACCTTGGCTCGTGTAGGGGGTATTGATATCATTTGGTCATTTTGAACATTAAAGAGAGGTCCAATGGTGACCATAAGATACGTGTGGGTGTTTGGAGCAATATAGTCTAATCCTTTGGTGTTCTTGTTTCCTCTTCCAGGAAGGTAAGTATGTTCTTGGGATGGATCCCATAGACTCTTGAAGAAATGACTCTCTCTCTTTGTTTATAGACATCTACACCTAAATTTATTGATTATCTGATAAAGCTAGTTTGAGAAATATTTAGGCATGACTATTGATTGATGGTCACCATCATCCGCTAGATCATCGGTTCCTAGGATTTCATGTATGCTTGGAGTACAAGGGATTGTCTTGTAAAATAGTATTTCTTTTTCTACTTTGCGCTGTGAAGGAATGTAGAAAACCGTTAATTCTTCCACGATAGTGGGTCTGTTGTGATCTATTATTTCAAGTAGTAGGTCATCATTTGTGAAGGTGATAGTGGGAATTTAGCATGCACACAAGGACTCCTTCATCTTTTCTTCAGCAGAGTATGCTTGGTAGTTAACCAAATTCTACAAGATGTGTACTAGTATATTTTTGAGTTCTTGTGACATTATCAAGGCATGAAAAACATTCAGTATAGCAGGGACTTCTTGAGGTGGGCTGCTATGTTGTATTTCACCTTTTTGGGTGTAAGTTTAGCTTGTGAGAGCTCGATACCCTCGATTATTTGAATTTCCTTTTCCTTGTCTATTGGGTGTTCTTATCCCTAGGCATTGGATCTTGTCTCGGAGGTAGCATCTTCCCACCTCGAAGTTGTATTTGGTTTGTTCTCCTTAGTTGAAATCTAGTGTCACAAGAATAATAAGGTCCATCTTTAGAATCACTCTCGAGGTTAATCATGTAACAAGAGGTAGTGAACCCTTGCCCCCAATCAATAGTTCCTTGAATGTCCTTGGAGAATGTGACTAACTGATAATTGTCCCATTTAATATTAGAATTAGGCACGTGAGGCTCCCTCATAGATAGGTCTTCAAAGACTCTCTCAATGAACACTTTTACTTCATCTACTAGTTACTTCTTCAGAACTTTGTATTTAGGATGTTTCTTCCATGGATATTCAGATTGGCTTGACGTAGGGGTAGAATAAGACTTAGCATTAGCTCATTTGCTCTTGTCCCTAAATGCCTACTTCTTCCTTTGGCTCTTACTAGTGTAGGGCCTTCCGAAGAGGTCATAAAGTTACTCTAATTTAGACATAGAGTCATATTCATTGTCTATGCCTTGGATGCACAATTGTTCTAAAGTTGGCAAAGTGCATTCTTCTATAGGTTCTAGGACTGGGACTTCACCAAGCCTAATGGGCTTTATCTTGCCTTTCACCCCAAATTTTTTTATCATTGAAGTGATGGGATGGGGATTGGCTGGGTTGTAAACCTCTGGCGGTAAATATGGTAGAGAGAATATTGCCATTGAAAGTTCACTTTTTTCAGTTTCCTCACCAGGGTTCTCTAGTAAAGCTTTGAATTTGTCAGGAAAGAATTTTTCAAGAGTTACTTGGCTTCTTTCTCCCTGAACATATCCATCTAGAGCATCGATGTATCCTTGGATGGTTGATTTCTTGATATCGTATTCATTTGGCTGAACTAACTTCTTCTTCTTGCTCCTATTCTTTCTCTTCTTGATGCTTCGAGTAGGTAAGGTAGTTCATTTTGATGAGATTTTCTTCATCACCATCCCATACTCTTCAGGGTTTCTAGTAATTTTCTTTATTAGTTTCTTTAGCCTTTTTGAAATGTAGATGTTCCATAAGTGCCTTTCTTTGGAAGTATGTTGTGCTTCTTCCTTAAATAAGATTTTTGCAAGTGATTCATGATCATCAAATATAGTAATATGATTGATGTGTTCGGTGAGCATTCCCAATACGGCTGTCTTTGAGAGAGTTAGCTTGTCTTCTCAGTATTACTTCTAGACCCAATCCATGAATATATAATAGTCTTCAATGGTATGCCCCAAAACTCTATGCTAAGAATAATAGTTTGGGTGCTCTATTTGATTGGTCTTGCTTGGTCTCTTGGATTCTGGCAATTGGAGATCTATCTTAGGACATCTCAGAGCCTTTGTTGGAAATTATTGTATCATTCCACTTCTCTATCTCCTCCAAGAGTTGATGGCTTCTGAGGACTACCCTTTTTCATGGTGGGTTTTAAAGGTTTCTTTTGTTCAGTTGCTATTAATGCAACTCTCACATTTTGGAAGGCTCTCCACACTTACCTTATCTTTTTCTGGCTTTAAACGTTGTGAACTAGATAAGATCGGTGGGCTAATCTTTTCTTTTCTAGCTTCTTGACTTGCATGATGAGGTCTTACAAGGTATGGATAGAAGAGGCACTCAGATAAGGTGTCATCCATTCTCTCTTTATATTACTGAGCACTAGATTCACTGTCTCAAATTGACTCATGGGTTATTTACAATTAATGCTGAGATTTCTCTACCATGTGATATAATCCAGAATTGACTCATTGTTGCGTTTTGGTGTGAAGACAAGGTCTATAATGGCTACTTTCTTACTTACTCCTCTGAACATGATTCAGAAAGCCTCTTTTATTTGTACCCAAGTTTATATGGATTTTAGTTGTAAACTAGCATACCACTCAAATGCTACTCTTGTTGGTCTTGTTGAAAACTAGCAAAGTAACAATGAGAGATTATTACTTAAATCTCCACACATAGTCATAAAGTGAGTTATGTGCTATTTAGGATTGCCCATGCCATTAAACTATTTGAAACTAGGCATTGTATAGCCTCTAGGATATGACACTCAGTTGTGATGGCTAGGCTATAGTTTGTCACATCATTTATCTTACTTGTCTCACTTTCTTGTCTCAACTGTGTAACTACCTCCGTTGTACCTACTGTTGTATGTATGCTAAGAGTTTCATGTTGTTTGGGATTTCTAAAATTGGGGATTGGGTATCTTTTATTGGAGGAGATGCTTGTGAAGGGCCTATATTTTCGTGGATCTCATCTATAAGAGATGCACCTTTTGCTGCCTCTATTGCTTGGGATGGCTATTGAGATCATTCTAACTTATCAAGCTTCTGTCTCATTTGTAGCATCATTTCCATCAACTTCATAACCTTCTTTTGGTCTTCATCTTTCTTTTTGCTTTACTATCTCAACTATTCTTACAGTGCTTCTATGGTCACTTCTTGATTAGAGCTTTTAGTTATAACTAAGGCTTTTGTTAGAACACGATGGTTTATGTCTTGAGAATCAAGTCTAGGCTTTGGCATGGTAGCAAGGATTAGTTCACAAGGGCTCTCTCCTCTTGGATTTTCTCATTAGTAAACCTCACTCGGCTAGCCTTATTTTGGCATTTGGCTGGCTGAGGTGCGGGCTGGAGGTCCCTCATAGAGTCATGATGAGAAATAACTTTGATAGTATGGGTGATCTCCTTTGGCCAACTCTTGTGTTGGATTGTAGCTTTACAGTGACCCTTGTGATTTTGTTTTGTGATTCACCCTTTTGTCACACTTTTAAGGTAAAATTATTCCCCCTATGATTTGCTCCTACCCTTCTCTAAATTACATAATGGAGCGAAGGAGCTAAAGGTAGGGATGGTAATGACCAACCTCATTTGAGGGATAGATTTCCCAAGTCAGTTGAAAATTTCAGCAGCTTTTCTTTTACTTGTAATAGTTAAGATGAGATCTTCTTCATCGATGTCTGTGTTTGGGTTTGCTTTTAAGTGCCCCCTATGAGGAGTTAGGTGAAGGTGATTGAAGATTGAGCTTCACTTCAATACTAACCTTTGGAAGATTGATATCCTTATTAGTTGAGGCATGACTTCTAACTCTTCATCCAAACAACCCTTCTCATTAGGGATAATGATACTAGGCTTCCTTCCCCTTGATGGAAGGCGATAAGCAAGTTAGTTTTGTATGACGATAACTTTAGTTAGTGTAGTAGCATGTGCCTTCTTGAGCCGGATGACCTCAAAGATGGTCCTGAATTTGATCTAAACTTCAACTGCTTCTGTAGCAACCATTGACTAACATAAATGCATAGCTGATGCTGCCCCTAGGGTGACAGTGTATGTTGAGTTGGAGATGCTATTTATTTTTGCCATTTGATTCTTTCTTCTGCAAAGGAGACCACAATTAATTAGTTTTTAATTATAATTCTATCTCATTAGGTTTCTACCTTGGAGAAGAAGTCAAGTCCCATTGGACATGCCAAAATTTATGAGATTGAAATTGATCACTTGGTATAGTGGAGACTTCGGAAGCGATCTAAAATCACAAATCAAAATTTTTTAATTTGAAGTGCGCTATTAGGTGTTGTGAGAACATAACTTCAAACAGACGCAAGCCCATATTATTAATTACCCTGATAATTATCAGAAATCTCGTAAAGTGAGAAACCTAGCTAATAAAATAGAGATAAAAAAAGAAAAAAAAGTATTTGATTGATTTTAAGGAATGAGACATGTCTTAAGTAAGGTATGCCCTTACTTTACAATGAATTTCAATATAGAATTATAGAAAATATAAAAGAAATAAAGAAAGGAAAAGAGATAGAAGGAGTGGAGAAGAAGCTTTGATATATACTGCTGTCTCACTCCTTTGCATTGGATCACATGGTGTCTGACCCAAATCAACTCGGTCTTTGGCAGGTGTTGATGACATCATTTGATGGGATGCGAAATGGAATGGGAGAAGTTTGAAGTGTTTTCAAAAGCTTTGAGCATTGGCGATAACTTTATTTGGTTTTGCGGGTGTTACCAATAACTTATAGGGTTGGGTATAGTGTTGAAAATCACATCATCAACTACTTTTGATGTTGACTAGCTTGAGGGGTGTGCAATCAACTGCTTCTGTTGAAAGGGCATATCGTCAACTACTTTTGGGATTGACTAGCTTGAAGAGCATGTCGTCAACTACTTACGGGGTTGGCTAGCTTAAAGGGTGCATCACCAATAGCTTTTGGGATTGACTAGCTTAAAGAGTGCATCACCAACTGCTTCTAAGGTTAGCTAGCTTGAAGGGTGCATCATTAATGGCTTTTGGGTTGACTAGCTTGAAAGCGGTGTGTCGTCAACAACTTCTAGTGTTGACTAGCTTGAGGTGTAGCCAATGGCTAGAGTGTATTGTTGGTTGACTTTCTTTAAATAAGGCATTTTGGCCAATTGACTAAGTAAGTTTGAGCTTACCTTAGTTTGGTTTAAATTGAAGCATTGCTAATGCTTTTGTGTTGGCTTAGCTTTGAAGTTTGGCCAACAGTTTTGAGTGTATTGGTAATAAACTTTTTAAATTTGGTAGCGTCACCAATGGCTTATGGGGCTGGGTTTAGCTTTGAAGTATGATCATGGCTTTAAGCATGTTGGTGATTAACTTCTTTGATTTGGTAACATCATCAATGACTTTTGGCGTTGGATATAGCTTTGAAGTGTTGCTAAAGTCTTTTGTAGCATACTTAGCGAGACTCAATTTGACCTTATTTAGTTCTATTTGAAGTAATTTTGGTTTTGGTTAAGATGGTAACATCACCCTTTGTTTATAATCTTAGAGTATTGCTGAAGGTTCAGCACACCCAATGGGACTTGGTTTGACTCTAATTAGTTTTGTTGGGACTAATATGGTTTGGATTCGAGTTACGTTTCATTTAGCTTGAGTTGAGCTCGACTTTGTGTTGGACCTTTATTGAGTGTGGGTCTACATCTTGATGGACTTCGGCTCAAGTTCAAATCCATTTAGTTCAACTTAATGTTAGTTCATGGTTCTTATTTAACTTTGAGCTTAGTTCAATCTCGATTGAACTTAATTTTGAATTGACCCAACTTGAACCTGATTAGGGTTGGTTCTGAACTAATTTGATTTGGATTAACTCAGTCTGGACTTTAAGTCCAACTCAATTTGGGTTTTGTCCATTGATTTGATCAATTTAGGTCTATTTGAGTCAACTTGGCATTTGCCAATTTATTTTGGTTGAGTTCAATTTTCATGTGATTGAGTTACTTCAAGTTAAGTAGTTTGATTTGAGGGTTCTTAGCTATTTATGATAATTTTAGATAGACATGTGGCTCGGCCTTAAATGTGTAAACTTGGGTACTAGCTTAGTTGGTGAGCTCAAAAACTGGCTTGGAGGTGCAAGCCTGCGATCTGACTAGGTTCTAGTCTGAAGACTAGCTATTTGTAAACTTGAAGGCTGGCTAAATGTGAGCCTGAAGGAGGGCCTGGGTGTAAGCCCAAAAGCTGGTTAAGCATGAGCCTAAAAGCTAGCTAGTGTGAGCTTGAACGTTGACCAAGTGTGAGCCTGAAGGTTGGCTTAATGCAACCCCGAAGGCTGATTGGGTGTGAGCTCGAAGATTATGAGTGTGAGCCTAAAAGTTGCTGAGTGAAAGCCTGAAGGTTGACTTGAATGCGTTCCCAAAGGTTGGCTAAGTGTAAGCCTGAAGATTGGCCAAGTGTGAGCCTGAAGGTTGGTTGGGTGTGAGTCCAAAGGCTAGTTGAGTGCGAGCTTGAAGGCTGGCTAAGTGCGAGCCCGAAGACTAACTCGGATGTTAACCCGAGGGCTAGCTAAGTGCAAGCCCAAAGGTTGGCTAAATGTGGGCCTGAAGGCTAGCTTGGATGTGAGCCCAAAGGATAGCTAAGTGCTAGCCCAAAGATTAGCTGAGTGTGAGCCCGAAGTCTAGCTGAGTGTGAGTCTGAAGGTTGACTTAGGTGCTAGCCCAAAGGATAGCTAAGTGCAAGCTTGAAGACTGGCTGAGTATAAGCTCGAAGGCTAGCTAAGTGTTAGCCCGAGAGTTGACTTAGGTGCGAGCCTGAAGGCTGGTTGAGTGCGAGTCCGAAGGCTAGCTAAGTGTGAGCCCAAAGGTTAGCTTGGATGTAAGCCTGAAGATTGGTTTGGAGTGATGGGGATTCGTTGTTTTCGAGGGATCGTGAGTGGCCATAGTGGTATTCAAGGTTTGCTGTCTTTGAGAGATCACGGGTGGTAGTAGCAATATTGAGAGTTCACTAAAAATCAAGATGAGAGAAATTTTTTCTTCTATTTTTTTCTTTTTTTTTTGCGAACAAACTTTTTTTTTTGTATATTTTTGACAAATTTCCTCTCTCTTTTTTTTTACACAGCTTTTAAATTTTTTAAAGTTTTAAATTTTTTTTCCTTTCTCTCCTTCCTTCCTCTTATTTTCTCGCATCCCTTTTTCTCATGCTTTTCTTCCTTGGGTCTTCACCCAGGGCTAGATTCGGTTGTAGATGACAACAGATGTGGTGGAAGCCACCTAGAGGCAGCCACGGCAGTGGACACATGTGTTATGGGGTAGCTTGTGGACAACTCTGGCTAGGGATTGCATGGTTAGGGCAGCCTTGTGTCATGCAGATGAGGTCATTGATGGCAGCTCCAGTGATGGAGCTTCTTTGGCAGTGACTCAAAGTAGGTTGGCCAAGGCAATTGGTGATGGGAGGAGGGATGGGTCCAAGCAGGCAACAAGGTGAGTGGCTCAGGAGGAGGGTTTGGCCATGTTTGAGACAAAGGTGTGGAGGAGGTGCAGGTTGATTTTGTGGTGACAACATTGGTGTAGGTGCATAGACTTGGCAAGATAGTGGATGGCTCTTGGTGGCTCGAGTTAGCGTGGTGTGGCCAGACTTAATGCTATCATGGACTGGGGTGTGCCCGCAGGAGAGAGTTCATCTGCGGGACACGACCATGGTGTCTCGGAGGAGAGCATCGGCAGCCATGGTGGAAGGAGGAGGAACCACCATTGGTTAGTGGAGATAGTTGCAACATGAAAGGGGAAGAGAGCAAAGAAACATAGAAGGCAAGAGAAATCAAACACAAGGTAAGATTGGGTTACCTTTCCTTATTTTTTTTTACTTGAATTTTCTTCCTTGCTCACCTTGTGCAATCTCCAACCTTTCTTTTAGTTTGCTCCGAAGGATAACCTCTCCTCCTTTTCTTTAGGGATACGAGGCTTATGTAGGAATTGAGAAGATAATAGAATCTTGGCTTGAATAACTGAAATGATTGGATTCTCCCTTCAAAATTTGAATCGATGATCTATTTATTTGGTTATAGATGAGACTTGTTATGGATGTGGATTCTTTGGTTTGGATGAAGATAAGATCCTCAGTTTAGATATTTTGTTTAAATTTCAAATTATGGTTGAAATTGCATTCTTTGCAAAATAATGAAATTTGGGGGGTTAAATGTAATTTTTTCGAAAATTGGACTAACTTATAATTTTATAATTTTTTGGAGGGGTTTTTTTATAAAAAGAAGTTTTTATAAAGTTTTTGAAACTTTCAGGGTCTTTTTTAAACAAAATTTAGATTTATTTATAAATAAAATTTTTTTGGGAGACTTATTTCTAAAAAGTTAAAATTTTAGGAGTTTATTTGCAAATAAAAAAATTTTGAAAGGGTTTATTTACAGATCCTATATTTTATGAGGATTAAACTACAACTATTGATCTCATGAGAGGTTTATTTGTAAATACTAAAATTTATGGGATTGATTTATAATTTTATGATTTTATTAGATTTTTTCGTAAAATTCTTACCCATGGAACTACTTGTAAGAAAAATCTGGCTAAAGACTCATTTATGAAGATTTATCCCATTCAGGAAGCTATCTACAAAATTATTATATTTTGTCATTTTATTCCAGATTTTAAATGAATTTTGGGCTCAATTTTGTCCTAAGTATCTAGTCCACTCAACCAATTTGGATTAAATCTAGCTTGAGCCCATATTTTTTAATGATTGAGGTACAAATTGAGTTTGATTTTTGGTCAAATTCGAATGCAATTTAAGTTTGACTGAGACCTACATTTGAGTTATAATTTAGCAATTATAAGTTTCAATTTTAATCATATTCCAATCAAATTTGATTGTAAAAAAAATCACCGCAAATAGGGAGAAGTTAGCGTCGACCCAAAACCCAGACCACATTCTTAAAGCATGGACAATCATATCCTAACAGAAGCCTTAGTCATAACTAAAAACTTCAATCAAGAAGTAACTATAAAATCACTGCAAGAACAACTAAGACAATAAGGAAAAGATAAGGATGAAGCTCAAAAAAAAACTCTGGAGTTGATGAAAATGATACTACAAATGAGCCGAAAGCTTAATAGTTGGAATGATCTCAACAACCATCTTAAGCAGCAGAGATGGCAGAAGGTGCATCTCTTGTAGATGAGATTCATAAAAATCTAGGCCCTTCATAAGCACCTCCTCCAGCAAGGGATACCCAATTCTCGGTTTTAGGGATCTTTGATAATATGAAACTACCACCATACATATAAAGTAGGTGCAACAAATGGAGCTGCACAGTTGAGACAAATAGGTGCGATCAGTAGGATAAATGATGCTAACAAACTATATCTTGGTCATCATGATCAAGTACTATATCCCAGAGGCTATATAGTGTCTATCTTCAAACCATTTAATGGTATAAGAAACCCTAAATAGCGCATAACTTACTTTGTAGCTCTATATAGCAATTCAAGTAATAATATTTCATTATTACTCCACAATTTTCAGTGAGCTTGAGAGGAGTAGTGTTCGAGTGATATGCCAGTTTGCGACCAAAATCCATACAGACTTGGGCACAAATGAAATAGCCTTTTCGAATTATATTTGGAGAAGTCTATGACAAAGTGATTATTACGAACCTCATCTCAATACTAAAGCATGATAATGAATTGATCATAGACTACATGACACAGTGGAGAAATTTTAGCGTAATGTATGAACAACCCATGAGGTAGTTTGAGACAATAAACCTAGTTCTTGATAACATAAGGGGAGAGTGGATGACACCTTACCTAAGTGCTTCTTCTATCCACACTTTCCAAGACCTCATTATGCAAGTCAAGAAGCTGAAAAGGATTGGCCCATTAATCTGACTTAGTTTACAAAATTTCAAATTGGAAAAAGATAAGGCAAAGCATAGAGAACCTTCCAAACATGGGGTGGCATTCACAACAACCAAGCAGAAGAAGTCTCTGAACCCTACTGTGAACAAGGGTAATTCTCAAAAACCACCAACTCCTAGAGGAGATGGAGAAGTGGAATGATGCAATGATTATAAAGGCTCATAAAGAAATATTCCTTCAGTAGAGAAAAAGAGTGGAAAAAATCTTTTAAAATGTTCTAAAATTAGATCTCTAATTGCCAGAATCCAAGATGCCAAATGAGGCCAATAAAAAAAGATCACTTGAACTATTGTCCTTACCATAGAGTTTTGGGGCATACCATTAAAGACTCCTATGTATTCAAGGACTGGGTTGAAAAACAATATTGAGAGAGCAAGTTGGCTCTCTCAAAGGCAACTATTTGGAACACCCATTGATCATATTAATCATATTGCTATGTTCAAACACCACAAACCACTTTCTGAGTTTCTCTTCTGGGAAGAAACACAATGTACCCCGAATAAGGGCACTTATAGAGCATCTACATTTCAAAGAGGCTGAAGAAGCTGATGAAGAAGATAACTAGAAACCCTGAAGAGCTTCGGATGGTGATGAAGAATGCCTCATTAGAGCAAACTACCTCACCTGCTTGAAGCATCAAGAAAAAAAAACAAAAGTAAGAAGAAGAAGAAGAAGAAGAAGCTGGTTTAGTCAGATGAATACACTATCAAAAAATCAGCCATCCAAGAATACATCGATGCTTTGAAAGAGTATCTCCAAAGAGAAAAGAGCCAAGTAACTCTCAAGGAATTCTTCCCTGACAAACTCAAGGCTTTGTTAGAAGACCCTGATATGGGAGATGGAGAAAGTGAACTCTCACTGGCAACGTGCACTTCTATATTTACTATTGGAGGTTTACAACCAAGCCGATTCCTGCCCTATTGTTTCAATAATGACAAAATTAAGGTGTAAGGCAAAAAGAAGCAAATAGATTCATTATAGATGTTATTGATGGAATGAGAAATTCTATGGGTCTCCCTCAGGGTTGTTCCTGAGACGATTATCTTAGAGTGGTTCACCTGTGAATATGATTATGACATACTCAAACTTCAACTAGATATTGTGAAAGAAATAGCTACAACTAACATGAAGTTTGTCAAGGGGCAAATGTAGATGCTGAATACATACATGCAGGTTATGGCTGCCCACATAGAAAGTATGTCAAATACAACTACCATGCTCTATGAAAAAGTTGAGGAGATGGAGAGGGTGTTAGCATAGAAGGCAAAGCCACACAAAAGACCCTATAGGGGTGGCAGGGAATCACTTACCAACCCTCCTCAGGATCAGAATGATTACTTGTGCCATGTACTCTAGAGATAGGTAAAGAAAGCTAGGTACTTTCAAAGAGAATTATTTGAGCATATGGACTCCTATTGCACGGTGACTCATACATCTAAGCTAAATATTGACAAGTAGCTATCCAATCCTCCATCAGGAGATCTAGCAATGAATGCTCAACCTACTAGATTTGATGAGGTCCCAATTCTAGAACTTGTGGAGGGATGCACTTTACCAACTTTAGAGGAATTATGCATACAAAGCACGAATGATGAATATGACTCTACGTCGGGAAGTCTTACACCAGCAAGCACTAAAGGAAGAAGTAGGCATTCTAGAAGAGGATCAAATAGGCTAACACTAACTCATTCTACTCCCACATAAAGTCAAGTTGAACATCCATGAAAGAAATATCCTAAATACAAAGTCCTAAAGGAGGTCATACTAAGAGACACAATACAAGGGTTTATCCAAAGAGTCTGAAGATCTCTCTACAAGAAAGTCTCACATGCCTAATTTTGACATTGAGTGGGACAATTTTCAGCTAGTCACACCTTCCAAAGATATCCAAAAGACTACTAACTGGGGGCAAGGGTTCACTACCTCTTGTCGCATGATTAACCTAGTAGCAATTCTAAAGATGAACTTTATTGGTCTCATGATGCTAGATTTCAACTAAGGAGAATAAACTAGATACAACTCTGAGGTGGAAAGGTGTTGCCCTAAGGGCAAGCTCTAATACTTAGAGATAGGAACATCCCCAAGGACAAAGAAAAGGAAATTTAGATGAATGAAGGCATCAAGCCTTCACAAACTGAACCTGCACTCAAGAAGGTGGAATACAATATAGCAGCCCACCTTAAAAAAATTCCTACTATACTAAGTGTGTTTGATACCCTAATGATGTCACAAGAATTCACAAATACACTAGTGCATATCTTGCAAAATCTAGCCAATACCAAGTATATTTCACTGAAGAGAAGATGAACGAGTCTTTGTATGCATATCAAACTCATACAATCACTTTCACAAATGACAACCTATTAAGACTATAAGAGGCCATTGTACGTCACAAGGAATAGTGATAGAATTAAGATCAATTGCATCCTGATTGACCTAGGCTCATCAGTCAATTTGATAACTCTTCAAACTCTAAGAGCTCTAACTCTAGATGTATGCCACTTGTCATTCGAGATTATAACCATCAAGGGTTTAATTAGAATATCCAAAGAGCTCTAGGAGCTATAACCATCCATCTAAAAGTAGGCGAGTTGATGAAAGAAGCCAAGTTCTATGTGATCGATGCTAACGCATCATACAAAGCACTACTAGGGAGGCCGTGGCTATATAAAAATAGAGTGGTGCCATTAACCCTATATCAATGCCGCAAATACTTTGAGGATAGTGAAGAACACCAAACTAAGGGAGACGTACATTCTTTTGATGTTCATAAGGTGCATTATGATGATATAAAATACTATTAGAGGTCCCATGCTGATAAAAGGTCTGCTTCCATCAGTCAAGTAAAGCAGAAGGTTGCTAGCATGATCTTTACTCCTCCTCATCTAGGAAGCGACTCTGACCCAGACTCTTTAGATAAGAAAGCCTTGTTAGTCTATCTAGGCGATTACACTTCTGATGAAGTTAACAATAAAAGTCAAATAAAAAATACTCTCCTTGTTACTAAAATCCCACAAGGCTTATTTAAGCCATTAGATAAGCTTGAACATTAATGTCATGGAAGAATTACTAACTTTCTATATTCCTCCATGATGCAAAGGAGAAAAGAAAATATTATTTTACAAGGTAATCCCTTGTGCCTCAAGCATACATGATATCCTAGGAATTGAGGATCCAGTGGATGACGGCGACCATTGGCCAATAGTCATGCCTAAATATTTTTTTAACCAGCTTCATCAAATAATCAAAAAATTTGCTTGTGACCATCCATAAACAAAGAAGGAAAGTCATTTCTTCAAGAATCTATAGGATCCACCTCAAGAGCGTGCTTGCATTCTAGGAAGAGGATAAAAAATACCAAAGGATTGGGCTACATCACTCTAAATGTCCACACATGCCTCATGATCACCACTAGGCCTTTGTCTGATTTTTAGG
This sequence comes from Trichopus zeylanicus subsp. travancoricus, assembly GCA_005019695.1. Classification (NCBI taxonomy): domain Eukaryota; kingdom Viridiplantae; phylum Streptophyta; class Magnoliopsida; order Dioscoreales; family Dioscoreaceae; genus Trichopus; species Trichopus zeylanicus. The sequence continues at coordinate 263,030 of RXID01014914.1, forward strand.
ATGACCAAACAGCATTGACACCCTTTGGCACAGACACTGAGGTAGCCATGACTCTCAAGACATCACAAGAAGGTAATAACCCTGGCAAGATTTCATCAAGATTAGAAGAAAGAGAGTATGATGCAGCTGGAACACTCTCAGATGAACCTTCACTAAATCACACTCAATATGAGGAACCACTTAGTGAGGAAATGTTCCTTAAAGCAAAAGAAGCTCCACCATATCTCAAAGATGGGGGCAAGCCACAGTCAATGAACTAATGGAAATCAACTTAAGCTTAGAAGAGTATCTCAAGCAAACCTTCATCAGCACTCAACTCTCAGAGGAAAACCAAATCCAACTCAAAGTAGTGCTCCAAAAGTATATTGATTACTTTGTATATAGTTATAAGGAGATTCCTGGACTAGATTATGAAGTTGCAGTCCATAACTTAGCCATCAATCTTGAGCTTTTTCTTGTCAAACAAGCACCTAGGAAGATAAAACTCAACCTAAAACAAAAGGTAATAGAAGAAACCAAGAAAATGATCAAAAAAAGCTTCCTCAGAGAAGAAAAGTACTTGGAGTGGGTGGTAAGTATTATGCTAGTTAAAAAGAAAAATGGCCAAATTTGCATTTGTGTAGACTACATGGATTTGAAGGAAGCATGCCTAAATGATGACTTTCTATTGCTAATAATAGAAATCATGATTGACAACATGGCTAACTTTGAAATATTCTCCTTCAAGATGATTTTTCAGAACACCAAATGACATCTACTGCTACAAGGTGATATCTTTTGGGCTTAAGAACATAGGTGCCACTTATCAAAGGGTCATGACCCAAATTTTCAATGACCTCATACACCAAGTAGTGGAATACTATGTGGATGACTTAGTAGTCAAACCCTAGTCCAAAGATAGGCACATCCGAGATCTAAGAGTGATTTTTGATTGCCCTAGAAAGTATAACTTAAAGAATAATCCTATGAAATATACCATTGTGTCATCGCTAGGGAAGTTTTTTTGGATTCGTTGTTAGGCACTGAGGAATTGAAATTGATCCATCTAAACTCAAAACAATCTTGGACATGTCACCACCCAGCAACCTAATGTAATTGAGGTTATTCCTAGGTTGGATAGCATATGTAATACGATTCATCTCAAGCCTCTTTGGGAGGTACAAGCCTTTTTCCAAATTGATGAAGAAGGATACCCCCATTTGTTTGAAATCAAGAATAACAATAAGCCTTTGGAGAGATTAAGTAGTATCTCTTAAAGCCATCAGTCTTAACAACACTTCTGCTTGATAAACCCTTGATCCTCTACATAGTCATAATGGAAAGATCTCTGGGGGCACTTCTTGCCCAGAGTAATGAAAAAGACAAAGAAAATGTACTCTACTACCTGAGTAGAACACTAGTGGGGCAGAAGGCAACTACTTTTCCATCAAAAAGGCAAAGAAAATGCACTCTACTACCTAAGTAGAACACAAGTGGGGATAGAAGGAAACTACTCTCCCATTAAAAAGCATTATTTGGGACTCATATTCATAGTTAAAAAGCTTAGACATGATTGGCTCTCTTATCAAGTTATTTTAATATCGAAGATTGATCCTATAAAATACTTGATAACTAGGCCTGTACTCATTGAAAGACTCAAAAAGTGGGCTTTAATCCTTATGAAATATAATATCAAGTTCACTCCCCAAAGAATGGTTAAAGGGCAAGCCCTCACCAATTTTCTCATAGCTCATCCAATGCTAGACAATTCTCCATTAAGTTATGAACTCCTTGATAAAGAGATCCTTTTGGTCATAGAAGAACATTATTGAAAACTATACTTTGATGAAGTATCATCCATTAGACTAGAAATCAGACAAAAGCTTTTGTAAATCAAAGTAGGCATTGGACTCATTTATGTCACTCCGAATGGGGGTATTTTATGATATTTCCATTCTCTCTCAAAATATGCACAAACAATGAAGGCGAATATGAAGCCCTAATTGTGGGGCTAGAAATGGCCCTCAAAATGGGGATATCTCACTGATATGTCTTTGGTGATTCACAACTAGTCATCAATCAAGTCCAAGGAGAATATAAATTCTACTAATTTGAGCTTTTGAAATACTATAAAAGGGCTCAAGAACTTATGGGGAAAGTCTTGTATGTTCAAATAATTAAGGTTCCTTGGTCTATCAATGCAGAAGCTGATTCATTAGCCAAATTAGTTAAGGCACTCGCCGATCCTGACCAAGAATATATTCTAATCGTAGTCCATAATAGACGAGTGATAAGCTCCATTTTCAACATCAAATATGAAAACCGAATCTAAATTGATAAAAGAGGCTATAGATTAGAGAATACCATTCATCAACTACCTTAAAGGAGGAGAACTTCAGAAGATAAATTGGCATTGACACAACTCAAAAAGAGAGTGGCATGCTTCCTGCTTATCAATGACACTCTTTATAGAAGGTCTTTCAATCAATTAACTCTGTATTCTCTCTCAGACAAAGAAGCCAAAGAAGTCATATATGAGGTGCATTCTAGGGTCTGTAGGGCTTATCAATCGGGCCCAAAAATAATGATGAAAATTAGGTGCATGGGCTATTATTGGCTCGTTGTTTAAGTAGACTTTGAAGCTCTATTCTGAATTTATGTTGGATTCGTGTCGAGCCAAACTTAGACATTGGATCTAAATCTAAATTTGGATCAAAAGCTAAAATAAGATCTGAACTAAATTAAAATTTATAAATAAACCCTTGAAGATTTTTATGTGTGGATAAGTCTGAGCTTTTATTCAAAAAGGACCTTAGAAGTTTCAAAATTTTACAAATATATCCTTTTTGTAAAAAGCCTTCCAGAATTTATAAAATCACATTTTGATCAAATTTTTTCCTAAAATTTATAAATAATCTCCTCGAAAATTTTTATTTGCAAACAAATCCAAATTTTATTCAAAAGGACCTTGATAATTTTAAAATTTTTTATGTTTCTTTTGCAAAAAACTCCTGAAATTTATAAAATCACATTTGGTCCAATTTTTCTAAAAATTTGTAAATAAGCCAGTTGAAAATCTTTATTTGTAAACAAGTTTAAATTTTATTCAAAAGAGACTCTGAAAATTGTAAAATTTTTAAATATATATTCTTTTTGTAAAAAGGCCCTTGAAACTTATAAAATTATATTTTGGCATTAATTTTCTTGAAAAAATTTGCAAATCCCCTCCTAAAATTCAACAATAAAAAAAGTACATATTTTGAATTTTTTTATCAGAAAAATAAATCCCATTTAAAGGAATTACATGCCAATCAAAGAAATTTGGAGATCTAATCTGATCACAAATCACAATCTTGAACTTTTCAAAAATCAAACCAATAAAAAATTTGGTTTCAAATCTCCTCAATTTGGTCTCAAATTTCTCAAGGTCTATAAAGATTGATGAAGACTTGCAGAAAAAAAGAGAAAAAAAAGGTGAGATTAGAACAAGTGAGAATGAAAGAGACAGAGATCAGAATAAAATGAGGAGAGGCAATCGACTAGAATTTAAGTAATTTTTACCTTTTTCTTTTCTTCTCTATTGATCTTCTTCTTGTTTCTCTTCCTTCATCGAGGGTGCACCCCATTCACTGTCTCACCCACCCCATTGCTGCTCAATTCCCTGTTGCACCATCTTGGCCTACTTGTGAACCTTATTGACTGAGCTTTCAAGCTAGACTCATGCCCCATGCAATCCCTTGCCAGATGGGATTAGCAACCCACTGACGAAGCCCCTCCAATCCACTTGGTTCATGCCCCATTGGACCCGCCACTTGTTGACCTCTACCCATGCTAGGCTCGCCATTTGCTAGCCTCCTCTCTCTACTTAACCTCCTTGCCGCCTTGGACAGCTAGGGTGCCCTACTTATAGCTAGGACGCCTAGAACCTAATCCAAGACTGCCATCGTCTCTTGAGCCCCACTGCTTCGGCAGGATCCACCTTCCCAAGCCACTGTGCCTGCATGCATCCCCACAGCCACCCCACCAAAGTTGCCTATGATTGTCTCCTTATCACCATCTCACACAACTCTGGATGGGATCTCATTGGACCCTGGCTAGCTGAGCCACACATGCCCACACCAGACCTACCTCCTCCTTGCCGGTAACCTAGCATGACCGCCATCTCGTTTGGTCATGCCTGTGCTGGGTCAAAGCTAGCCATGCTATAGGTCAAATATGGCCATGAATGGTCAAATCTAGTCATGAGATGAGGGATAGAGCTGCCCCCACCTTGCCACTAACTTTTAGACTTTCACTTAGTTAGCCTTTAGGCTCACATTCAAATAGCCTTTGGGCACACATTTAAGCTAGCCTTTGAGGTTACACTCAACCAGTCTTCAGGCTTGCATTTAAGCTAACCTTCAGGCTCATACTCAACCAGCCTTCAGGCTTGCACTCAGCTAGCTTTCAGGTTCACATCCAAGCCAGCATTCGGGGTTGCACTTAGCCAGCCTTTGGGCTTACACTCAGCTAGACTTCAAGCTTGTATCTTAGCTAGCCTTTGGGCTGGAATTCAAGCTAGCTCTTAGGCTTGCACTCAACTAGCATTCGGGCTTGAATCTAGGCCAACCTTTTGGTTTGAACTTAGTCAGCCTTTGAGCTTGCATCCAAGCTAGCCTTCAGGCTCACATCTAAGCTAGTTTTTAGGCTTGTGCTCAATTAGCTTTTTAACTTGCATCCAAGCTAGCCTTTGGGTTTGTACCTAGCTAGGTTTTAGGCTCGCACTTAGCCAACCTTGCGGCTTGCATTCTGCTAGTCTTTAGATTTGCACCTAAGGTAGCCTTCGGGCTCGCATTTAACTACACTTTTGGTTTGCACCATAGCCAGCCTTCGAGATTGCACCTCAATTAGCCTTCGGACTTACATTTAACTAACCTTTGGGATCATACTAAGCTAGTCTTCTGTCTTGCATCTCAACTAGCCTTCAGGCTCACACCTCAATGAGCCTTTGGGCTCACATTTAGCCAGCTTTTGGATTTGCACCTTAGCTATTGGGCTCGCACTTAGCTAGCCTTTGAGCTTGCATTTAAGTCAGCCTTTCGGCTTGCACTCAGCCATCCTTCAGGCTCACCTCATCCAACTTTTAGGCTCACATCTAAATTAGTCTTCAGGCTTGCACCTTAGCTAGCCTTTGGGCTCGCACTCATCTAGCCTTCAGCTTTGTATCTAGGTCAATCTTTGGACTTGCACCGAATTAGCCCTTGGACTTATGCCTCGAAGTTAGCTTTTTAGCTCGTGATCTAAGCTAGTCTTGAAGTTCGCACATTTAAGGTTAGCATATAGGTCCGCCTAAAATTTTCATAAACAACCAAGAACCCTCAAATCAAATTGCTTAACCTCAAATAACTCAATCACATTGAAATTGAACTCAGTCAAAGCAAATGGACAAAGACCAAGTTGACTCAAATGGACCTAAATTGATCAAACAAATGGACTAAAATCCAAATCGAGCTAGATTCAAAAAAAAAAAATCTAAATTGAGTTAATCTAGACCAAATAAGCTTAGACTCAATCCTAATTAAACTTGAGATGTATTAATTTAAAATCAAATTGAGTTCAAATCAAATCCAATTTGGATTGAACTAAGCTCAAATCAAATCCTGATTGGGTTAAATCAAGTCCAAACTAAAAGAGTAAACTCAATGTCAAACCAAAACTAAGCCAAGATAAGCCCAAATTAAAACCAAGTTGAACTAATTGAATTAAACTTAAACTGAAGTCCATCAGGATGCAAACTAGAACTCAATAAAGGTCCAACACAAGGTTGAACTTGACTCGAACTAAATGAAATCAAACTTAAACCAAAATTGAATCTTGAACATTGAATTGAATCAAATTAGATTTTAACTACTCCAACTAGAGTCAATAATCAGTATTCGACAAATGTTATTCTAGAAATTGATGCTAAGCTTGGTGGATTAAATTTATTACTAAATATTCATTAACTTTGATATCTCACATGGTTCCCTTGGTAATGGCATATAGTGTCAGTGCGAACTCGATCACCAATGATTTTGAAAATAAGAAGATTGGAATATATCACTATATTCTAAGAAGAAGTTAGCGAATCACAATTTAATCAAGTTTTAAATATCAAGTTGAATCAATTTTAGACTCAAATTAAAGTTGAGAGTTAAACTAATTTTTAATCAAACTCGGACCCAACTTATATTAGTCTGATGGAACTAATAGGGTCAAACTGAGTCCTACTAGGTGTGCTAAACCTTCGACAATCCTCTGAGGTTATGAACAAAGGATGGTATTACCATCCTAACTCAAACCAAAATTAGTTCAAATAGAACTAACTAAGGTAAAACTGAGTCTTATTGGTTGTGCTATAGAAGCCATCAGCTATACTTCAAAACTAAGCCAAACCAAAAGCATTAGCAATCCTTCAATTCAAGCCAAGCTAAGGTAGGCTTAGACTTGCTTAGTCAATTAGCCATAATGTCTTATTCAAATGAAGTCAACCAACAATATGTTCAAAGCCATTGGCCGCAATTCAAGCTAGTCAATTCCATAAGCAGTTGATGACCCAAGCCTTAAAGCTAGTGAATCTCACAAGCAGTTGATGATGCAACCCTTGAAGCTAGTCAACCTCACAAGCAGTTGATGACACAACTCTCAAGCTAGTCAACCTAGAAGCAGTTGGCGATATACCCTTCAAGCTAATTAACTCTTGAAGCAATTATGATGCACCCTTCAAACTAATCAACCCTTGAAGTAGTCGATGATGCACCCTTCAAACTAGTAAACCCTTGAAGCAGTTGATAATGCACCCTTCAAGCTAGTCAACCCTTGAAGCTATTGATGATGCATCATTCATGTTGGTCAATCATAAAAGCAATTGACAATGTGATCCTCAAGCTAGTCAACCCTAGAAGTAGTTGATAATATCCCCCTCAAGCTAGTCAACTCCTAAAACAGTTGATGATGCACCCTTCAAGCTAGTCAACGCCAGAAGCATTTGATGATGCACCCTTCATGCTAATCAATCTTAAAATAGTTGATGGCACACCCTTTTAGATAGCCAACCCTTGAAGAAGTTGGTGACATGCCCTTCAAGTTAGTTAGCTCCAAAAGTAGTTAACAATGAGCTCCTTAAGCTAGTCAACCCTAGAAGGCTTGACAATATGCCCTTTTAAGCTAGTCAACCTTAAAAGCAGTTGATGATGCACCCTTCAATCTAGTCAACCCTAAAAGCAGTTAATGATGTAACCCTCAAGCTAATCAATCTTAGATGTAGTTTATGATATAATTTTCAAAGCTATACCCAACCCTATAAGCCGTTGGTGACATTATCAAACTAAATGAAGTTATCGCCAATGCTTAAAGTTATTGTAAACACTTCAAATTTCTCCCATTTTCATTTATGTCCCATCAAACAATGCCATCAACCCTTGCTAGTGACCGAGTCAATCTGAGTTAGACACCATATGGTCCAACACAAGGGAGCAGGGCAATAGTATATGTCAGAGCTTCTTATCTATTCCTTCTATCTCTTTTCTTTTTTTTATTTCTTTTATGTTCCATTTCATTGTAAAGTGAAGGCACACCCTTGCTTAAGTCATGTATCATTTTTTTAAATCAATCAAATATTTTTCCTCCTTTTCTTTTTGGGTCTCTATTTTGTTAGCTAGGTTTCTTACTTTAGGAGATTCCTAACAATCGTTGGAGTAATTAACAACAAGGGATTGTGCTTGCTGAAAGTCAATATTCCCTTAACACCTAATGGTGCACTTCAAAGCAACACAAATTTTGATTTATGATTTGAGGTTGCTCCTAGTGTCTCCAACATCCCGGGCTACCAAAATCAATCTGATAAGCTTTGGCACACATGGTGAGACATTATTTCTTCTCTAAGTGTAGACACCTAGTTAATACAATAGAGATACTAACAAGGTAGAATTGCGATTGAAGGCTAATCGATTGTATTCTCTATTACAGAAGAAAGAATCAAATGGCAATAACGAAGAATCTCTCTTCCAAGATACACCATAATCTTGGAGATAGGATCAACTATGCATTTACCTCAGTCAATGGTTGCTAGAGAAGCAGTTGAAGTTTAGATCAAGTTTAGGACCATCTCTGAGGTCATCTAGTTCAAGAAGGTACCTACTATTGCACCAATTGAAGTTGCTTACATGCATAACCAACTCATTTCTCACCTTCCATCAAGGAGAAGGAGGTACAACGTTATCATTCCTAACAAGAAGGGTTGTTTGGATAGAGAGCTAGAAGCCATATCTCAACCAAAAAAGATATTAGTCTTCCAGAGGCTAGGACCAAAATGAAGCTCAGTTTTTGGTCATCTCCACCCAACTCCTCACAGCGGGCAATGAAAAGAAAATCTATACATAGGCACTGATGAAGAAGATCTCATCCTAATTATCACAAGTAAAGAAAAAGCTACTAAAATTTTTAACCAACTTGGGAAACTTACCCTTCAAATGAAGTCGGTCATTACCATTCTTGCCTCCAACTCCTTTGCTCCATTAAGAAATTTAGAGAAGGGTAGGAGAAAATCATAGGGGGCATAGTCTTACCTTAAAACTATGGTAAAAGGGTGAATCACCAAACAAAATCATAAGAGTTACTGTAAAGCCACAAACTAGCACAAGGGCTTGCTAAAGGAGACTACTAACACTGTCAGAGTTATTTCTCATCATGACTCTGGGAGGGATTATGAGCCCACACCCTAGCTAGCCAAATGCCAAAAGAAGACTACCTGAGTGAGGCTTACTAATGAAGAAATCCAAGAGGAGAGGGCTCTTGTGAACTAATTCTTGCTACCACACCAAAGAGAAGGTGTGGTAACCCGCTCCACTAGTAGACTCTTGAATGGGATGACTCAACTGATGGGAGATGTTAGCCTCAACCCAAAGCCTAGACCTGATTCTCAAGATATGGGTCATCATAATTTGCCAGAAGCCTTGGTCATAACTAAAAGCTCAAATTAAGAAGTGACCATAGAAGCACTACAAGAACAACTAAGAGAACAAGGCAAAGAGAAAGATGAAACTCAAAAGAAGGTCATGGATTTGATGTAGATGATGCTACAAATGAGTTATAAGCTTGATAAGTTGGTACGATCTCAATAGCCATCCTAGCAGCAGAGGTGACAGAAGGTGCATCTCGAATAGATTAGATCCACAAAAATCTAGGCTTTTTGCAAGCACCTCCTCTAGTAAGGAATACCCAATCCCTATTTGAAGGATCCTTGATAACATGGAACTCCCAACATATATACAATAATAAGTACAATGAATGGTAGCTACACAGTTGAGACAAGAAAGTGAGATGGATAGGGTAAATTATGCTAGCAAACCATACCCTAGCCATCCTGATTGAGTGTCATATCCTAGAGGTTATACAGTTCCTAGTTTCAAATAGTTTGATGGCATGGGAAATCTTAAATAGCATATAGCTCACTTTGTGACTGACTCTGTGTAGAGATTCAAGTAATTGTCCCTTGTTGCTACTTCGCCAATTTTCAGCAAGCTTGACACGAGTTGCATTCGAGTGTTATACTAGTTTACAACTAGAATCCATACAAATTTAGGTACAAATAAAAGAGACTTTCCGAATTAGATTCAAAAGGCTCAGTGATAAAGTGACCATTGCAAACCTTGTGTCAACACCAAAATATAACAATATGTCAATTCTAGATTATATCATATAGTAGAAAAATCTTAGCATTAAGTGTAAACAACACATGAGCCAATTTGAGACAGCGAACTTAGTCCTTAGTAATATAAGGGGAGAATGAATGGTACCTTATCTGAGTGTTTCTTCTATTCATAGAATGGATGGTATCTTATCTAAGTGTTTCTTCTATTCATACCTTCCAAGACCTTATCATGCAAATCAAGAAGTTGGAAAGGATTGGTCTGCCGACCTTATCTAGTTCACAAAGTTTCAAGCTAGAAAAAGATAAGTAAAGTGTCAAGAGCCTTCCAAAAATATGAGGGTTGCATTCATAATGGCTGAGCAAAAGAAACTTCCACACCCCACCATGAACAAGGGTAACCCTCAGAAGTCACCAACCCTTGGAGGAGATGGAAAAGTTGAATGATCCAATGATTTCCAACAAAAGCTTAGAAAGAATATTCTTTCAAAAGAGAAAGAGTCAGTAAAATCTTCTAGGATGCCCTGAAGTTAGGCCTCCAATTGTCAGAATCCAAAAGGCCAGTTGAGGCCAATAAAATAGATCATTAGAACTATTGTCATTACCATAGAGTTTTGGGGTATACCATTGAAGATTGCTATGTGTTCAAGAATTAGATCGAAAAGTAATACCAAAAATGCAAGCTAACTCTCTTGAAGGTAGTCCTATTCAAAACAATCATCAAACACAAACCATGAATCACTTGCTAAAATCCTCATTTGGGAAGAAGCACAACATACCCCTAAACAAGGGCACTTATAGAACATCTACATTTCAAAGAGGCTAAAGAAACTAATGAAGAAAATGACTAGTAGCCCTGAAGAACCTAAGCTGGTGATGAAGCAAACCTCATCAGAGCAAACTGCCTCACTTGCTCAATGCATTTAGAAGAGAAATAATAGTAGCAATAAGAAGAAATTGGTTAATCCAAATGAATACAATGTCAAGAAATTAGCCATTGAAGAATACATCATTGCTTTAGAAAAATATGTGCAGGGAGAAAGAAGCCATGTAACTCTTGAGAAATTCTTCTCTGACAAACCAAAGCTTTACTAGAGGATCCTGATAAGAAAAATGAAGAAAGTAAACTTTTGGTGGCAACATGCTCTGCTATATTTACCATTAGAGGTTTACAACCAAGCCAATCCCCACCCCATTGCTTCAATAATGAGGAAATTTAGGATACAAGGCAAGAAGAAGTGAATAAATTCACTAGAGATGTTCTTAATGAAATGAGAGATCTCACAAATCTCCCTGAGGGTTGCTCCTGAGGTGATTATTTTAGAGAGTGATTTTCTTGTAAGTACGACTATGACATTCTTAAACTATAGCTAGATACTATGAAAGAACTAGCTACAACTAATATGAGATTTGTCAGAGGGAAAATGCAAATGCTGAATGAGCATATAAAGGCTATGGTGGTCCATATGGAAAGTGTGACAAATACACTACTATGATCTATGAGGAAGCCAAGAGGATGGAGAAGCTGCTAGCAAAAAAGACAAAGCCACATAAAAGACCTCATAGGGATGGTGAGAAACCACTTACCAACCCTTCTTGGGATTAGAACCACCACTCATGCAACTTCAAGGATGGGTTAAAAAAGCTAGACACTATCAAAGAGAGTTAAGCCTATGACCTTGTCACATGGTGACTCATACATCTGAGGTGAACACTGGCGAGCTACTATCCTAGCCTCTATTAGGCAATCTAATAATAAATACTCAACTAACTAGGTTTAGTGAGGTCCTAGTCCTAGAACCTGTGGAAGGATGGACTTTGCCAACTTTAGAGAAATTATACATGCAAGGCATAGATGGTGAATATGACTCTATGTTTGAGTCAGAGCAACTTTATAACCATTTTAGAAGGCCCTACACTAGTAGGGGCTAAAGGAAGAAGTAGGCATTTTAGGGGAGGATCAAAGAAGCTAATACTAAGGCTCATTCTGCCCCTACGTCAAGCCAATCTGAATATCCATAGAAGAAATATCCTAAATACAAAGTCCTGAAGAAGGTTATACTAGCAAACAAAATAGAAGAATTCATCCAAAGAGTTTTTGAAAGCCTCTCTACAAGAAAATCCCATGTGCCTAATTCTAATATTAAATGGAATGATTATTAGTCAGTTAAATCCTATAAGGACAGTCAAGAAACTACTGATTGGGGGCAATGGTTCACTATCTCTTGTCACATGATTAGTTTTGGGAGTGATTCCAAAGACGAACCTTATTGGTCTCATGATGCCAAATTTCAACTAAGGAGAGCAAACTAGACACAACTCCAAGGTGGGAAGAAACTACCTCTATGACAAACTCTAATATCTAGGGACAAGAATATCCCTAAAGACAAGGAAAAGAAAATTCAAATAAATGAGGGTATTAAACCTTCGCAAGCTGAACCTACACCCAAAAAGGTAGACTATAGCATAGTAGTCCACCTCAAGAAGATGCCTACTATGCTGAGTATGTTTGATACCTTGATGAATTCACAAGAACTTAGGGATACACTAGTAAACATCTTGCAAAACCCAGCCAACTACCACACATACTTTGCTAAAGAGAAGATGGAGTTTTTGTGTGCATGCCAAACTCCAGCTATCACCTTCATAAATGATGACTTGTTTCCTGGAATAATAGACCGAAATAGACTATTGTATATCAAAAGGAACAATGATAGGATCAAGATCAATCACGCCTTAATTGACCTAGGTTCCTCAGTCAATTTGATGACTCTTTGAACTCTACAAGCTCTAACTTTGGATGTGTATCCCATATCATTCGAGATTATAACCATATAACGGTTTAATCAGAATAGGCAAAGAGCCTTGAGAGCAATAACTATCCCTTTGAAAGTAGGTAAGATGATGATAGATGCCAAGTTTTATGTGATCAATACTGATGCATCATACAAAGCACTACTAGGAGGCCGTAACTATATAAAAATAAAGTAGTGCCATCAACTTACATCAATGCCTTAAATACTTTGAGGATGGTGAAAAACACCAAATTGATAGATATATACACCCTTTTGATGTTCATTGAGGCACATTATAATGATACAAAATATTATTAGAGATCAGACGCTGATAGGGGTTTGCTTCTATCAGTCAAGTGAAGCAAAAAATTGCTAGCATGATCTTTACTCCTCCTCATCTAGGAAGCGATTCTGACTCAGTCTCTTCAAGTAAAGAAGCCCCACATGTTTGCCTGGGTGATTATACTTCTAATGAAAATGATAACAGAGATCAAACAAAAAATACTCTTCTTGATACTAAAGTTTTGAATGGCTTATTTAAGCCGTTAGATGAGCTAAGTATCAATGTTGTGGAAGAATTAATGACTTCTTATATTTCTCCATGGCACAAAGGAGAAAAGAAAATAATATTTTACAAGGCAATCCCTTGTGCTCCAAGTGTATATGGAATCCTGGGGACTGAAGATCTAGCAGATGATGGTAACCGTCAACTAGTAGTCATACCTAAATATTTCTCAGACCAACTCTATCAGATAATCAACAAATCTGGCTGTGGAGGTCCACAAACAAAGAGAGAGAGTCATTTTTTCAAGAATCTATGGGATCCACAATAAAGACATGCTTACATTCCTCGAAGGGAAAACAAGAACATCAAAGGACAAGGCTATATTACTCCAAATGCCCACACGTATCTTGTGGTCACCATTAGACCTCTCTCCGATATTCAGGATGACCAAATGATATCAACACCCCCTGACACATGCGTTGAAGTGGCTGTGACTTTTTAGACATCATAAGAAGGTGACATCTTTGGTGGAATTTCATCAGAACCAAAAGAAAGAGGGCATGATGTAGCTAAAATGCCTTCAGAAGAACCTTGGCCAAACCTCACTCTACATAATGAATAACTTGATGAAGAAATAATACTCAAACCGAAAGAAGCTCCACTAAAACTTGAGGATAGGGGGCAAGCCATAGTTGATGAACTAATGGAGATCAATCTAGGCTCAAAGGAGGACCCCAAGCCAACTTTTATTAACACTTAACTTTCAGAGGAAAGCCAAACTCGGCTCAAAGTACTGCTCCAAGAGTACATTGACTACTTCGCATGATGCTATAAGGAGATGCCTGGACTAGATCCTGAAGTTGTAGTCCACAAACTAGCCATAATCTCAAGCTTTAGCCTATCAAACAAGCACCTAGGAAGATAAAACTTGACCTAGAATAGAAGGTAATAGAAGAAGCAAAGAAATTGATTGAAACAGACTTTATCAGAGAGGAAAAAAAAATACCTGGATTGGGTGGCAAGCATCGTGCTAGTCAAGAAAAAGAACAGCCAAATTTGCATTTGTGTGGACTACAAGAACTTAAATAAAGTATGTCCAAAAGATGATTTTCTATTATCAATAACAAAAATCATGATTGACAACATGGTCAATTTTGAGATATTCTCTTTCATAGATGGTTGTTCAGGATAAAATCAAATCAAGATGCATTCTAATGATGAGAAATATATGGCCTTCAAGATAGCAATTGGCATGTATTGCTACAAGGAGATGAAATGCCCTTCAAGCTCAAGAATACAGACGCCACTTATCAAAAGGCCGTGACTCAAATCTTTGATGACATCATACAACAGTTAGTGGAATGTTATGTGGATGACTTGGTCTTCAAAACTAAGTCCAAAGGCAAGCACGTCCAAGACCTATGAGTGGTATTCAACGGCCTTAAGAAATATAACTTAAAGATAAATCCTATGAAGTATGCTTTTGGGGTATCATTGGCAAAATTTCTCAACTTTGTTGTTAGACATCGAGGGATTGAAATCGATCCATCTAAGGTTAAAGCTATCTTAGATACGCTACCACCCAACAATTTAAAGCAATTGAGGTCATCCAAAGCTGACTCACATATATAAGGAGATTCATTTCAAACATCTCTAGAAAATACAAGCCTTTTCTAGGTTGATGAAGAAGGACACTCCGTGCATTTGGAATCAAGACTACCGAAAAAATTAATGTGGATTATAAGACTCTGCAGTTAAATGTTCTTTGAAATGAAGTGGAAGTACATCATGCCTCAAAGAGATAATATACTCATAAGTTTTTGAAAATAAGGGAAGATGAGGCACATATGCTAATATGTTAGAATCTTGAAGAGTGAAGGAAAAAGCTCGCCACTCAAAATTTTGGGGATCCCACACATGCATCCTAGCCTCTCTACGGGAGAAAATAGAGGCTGTTATACCCATGATCCAAATCATCTTAGGGATAGAGGCTAAATATGAATAACATAAATTTTTTATTTCATAACTAGCATAAAAAAATGAATCGGGAACCAAATGGAAGAATCACTTTGTCTTGTAGGATTGTCCACCATTACTTTGAAACTAGCGTATACTAAACCTAGCACTGCAAGGGCCAAGGCAACCTCTGCCTATGCACCATCTTATAGGCCATCATAAATGTCTTTGGACAGATATACTGCCCGCTATATGTCATGACAAAGTGGCAAAGCCATAAACTAATAATGACAACAAAATAGGTCTTGGGGCTAAATTCTAGAAGGATGTCTCCCATTTTGCGTATAATTCGGTCAAATTTGGTTGGCTCACTTGTCACGTTTTTTGTATAAAAAATCTCGATCCAATGGTTGAAATATACTCTCTTCTGATTATTTGAAAGAAGTGTCATCAACCACTCATAAACTTTGAGGAGATCATACAAAACATCGCCGAAGTCAAGACCTAGATGATAGTCAGTAGGGATGTAGTCATCATAAAAGTCCCCAAGGATAGAGATCCCAGCTAGTTGCTTTATATCCCATAAGGAAATATAAGGAAACACTGATCTCACCGTATGGAGTATGGAAGGTACCAGTGGCATGATTCCATATCTCGATCATACTACACAAAATCCCTGAGTCTCTAGCATATTGTCCCTTAGATGCTATCACTCCCCCTAAGATGCTGAGTCCTACATGTTGGGCTAAGAATTAAGACACCACATTATCAATCCAGTTTGAATAATTTTGTAGAACTACTACTATGCCGGCGACCAGGAATGATCACCCCTAAATGGGTGAGTGATCGTTAAGAATGCAAAATACCAAGGCCTCTAAAGATTCTCATTTTTTGAAAATACCCAGTCGCCTGCCCTATTAGCACATGGTGTCCCTTCCCTTGAAAAGCAAGCCAAAGGATGATAATTATCAAAACACACCCACTTTTGATGTTCTTGGGGCTAGTATGCAATAGCCGCTTGGCATCAGTCTCAAACATTGGGAAGAAATGATGTAAAGCTAAACTACCTTCCTCCCCAGTCCTCTTGATCATGAAAGATTCTATAGTACCTTCAAAAAATGTGAGTCAAGAAAATAAAAGAGAAGGGGAAAAGGAAAAAAAATACTATTATGAGGAGATAAAAGAATAAATATGCAAGCTTACCGATCAGACAGTCATGGAGGCAGTAATGGAAAATAAGGCACTCACTCTCCTTTTTGCATCCACTCCCTTCAACAAGAAAACTCATAAAGTGGATGCAAATAAGATACTTTATTTAAGTAGACTTTGAAGCTTTATTTTGAATTTGAGTTGGATTCTTGATCAGCTATACTTAGACATTAGATTTGGGCCCAAATTTGGATCAAAGGCTAAAGTAAGATTCGGACTAAATTGATATTTGTAAATAAACCCTCGAAGATTTTTATTTGTGTATAAGTCAAAGCTTTTATTCTAAAATGACCCTAGGGCCTCGTTTGGTTTGGGATCAAGATTAGAATCATCTTTTTCCAAAATTATTTTTTTCTTGTAAAATTAATATTACTTATTTTACACTGTTATTAAATTAAATTATTCTTAAAAAAATTAAATAGTTTTTCAAACTTTAAATTATTGAAGCATTAGTTTTGATAAAAAGATATTACCTTACAAAAGTGATTCACTAGTCTTGATCCTGATCCTGATTCCGAGCCAAACGATGTCTAGAAATTTTAAAATTTTACAAATATATCCATTTTTCAAAAGCCCCCCAAAATTTATAAATTTACATTTCAATTCAATTTTTTCAAAAAATTTATAAACAAATCCTTCAAAAAATTTTCTTTATAAATAAATCAAAATTTTATTCAAATAAAACCTTCAAAATTTCAGAATTTTTTATGTCCATTTTGCAAAAAAACCCCGAAATTTATAAAATCTCATGTTGGTTCAATTTTTCTAAAAACTTACAAATAAGCTCCTCGAAATTTTTATTTACAAATAAGTCTAAATTTTATTTAAAAAAAACTCTAAAAATTTAAGATTTTTGCACATATGTCTTTTTGATAAAAAATTTCTGAAATTTATAAAATTATATTTTAGTCCTAATTTTTTTGAAAAAATTTGTGAATAACCTTCTCTTAAATTTAGCAACAAAAAATAGTGCTTATTTTGAAACTTTTTATTAGAACAAAAGAGAGTGAAAGAGACAAAGATCATAGCAGAGGCAATAGACTTGAATTTAAGTAATTTTTATCTTTTTCTTTTTTTCTTTTTCATTGACCTTCTTCCCGGAGGAGGTCATCCGCTGTCTCATCCACGCCGTTGCTGCTCAATTCCCTACTACACTACCTTGGCCTGCTCGTGAACCCCCGTCGAGTGAGCTTTCAAGCCAGACCCATGCCCCGCACAACTCCTCGCTAGACAGGATCAGCAACCCACTGACGAAGCCCCTCCCCGATCTGCTCAGTTCGAGCCTCATTGAACTCGCCACTTGTCAGCCTCCGCCTGCGCCAGGCTTGCTGTCTACCGACCTCTGTTCCGCCTACCTCCCTACTTGCCACCTTGAACAGCTGGGGCACCCTATTGACAGTCGAGATGCCTAGAACCTGATCAAAGATAGCCACCGCCTCCTAAGCCCAAGATCTACCTTTCAAAGCTAATGTGCCCGCATGCATCCCCATAGCCACCCCACCAGAGTTGCCCGTGATTTTCATCTCACCGCTGTCTCACGCATCTTCGATTGAGATCCCTCCATATCCTGGCCAGCTGAGCTGGACACGCCCACGCCAGACCCACCTCCTCCTTGCCTGTGACCCAACACAGCCGCCATCTCCTCTAGTCATGCCATCATCGGGTCAAAGCTAGCTGCACTATAGACCATATCCAGCCTCGAATCTCTGGGTCCGGTCGTGAGATGAGGGGCAGAGCTCCCCCACCTTGCAGCCAAGAAGTCAAGCCGGATCTAGTCATTTTTTGGCCAGATCCAATTGGAGAGGAAGCCGGATGACCTTGGCCCCACAGAGCTCAAGAGCAAGGAGAAAGAAGAGGCAAGGGAACAAGAGGAGGAGGAAAGAAATAGGAAAAAAAATAAAAGTTGCTAAAAGAGAAATTCTGCCGGCAATATCTTGTCTTGAATTTTGTGTACCAACACTATTACGATCACCTATAATTTTTTGGTATGTCGACAAACTTTATCAATACTGTGATCACCCATGGTCATTCAAAGATGTTGAATCCTAATCACACCTTATCAGCCTTTGAGTTTGCACCTCAGTCAACCAACGAGCTTCTATCTAAGTTAGTTTTCGGGCTCACACTCAATCAGCCTTCAGACCTATACTTAATTAGCCTTTGAGCTTGAATCTAAGCTAGCCTTTGAGCTTGCATTCAACTAGCCTTTCAGCTCATCTAAGTTAGCCTTCAAACTCACACTCCATCAATTTTCGGGCTCACATCTAAACTGGCCTTTTTCTCGCACTCAACTAACCTTAGAACTCCCATCCAAGGGAACCTTCGAAATCCTACTTAGCCAACCTTCAAGCTCACAATTAACTAGCTTTTGGGCTCACATCTAAGCTAGCATTTAGACTCACACTTAGACAACCTTCGGGCTCATATCTAAGCTAGCTTTTTAGCTCACATATAGTCAGCCTTCGGTCTCACATCTAAGCTAACCTTCAAGCTCACACTGAACTAGCATTCGACCTCACACTTAGCTAGCCCTTGGGCTTGCACTAAGTTAGCCATTGGCCTCGCATTCAAGCCAGCCCTTAGACTCACACTCAGCAAACCATTGGGCTCATACTTAACTAGCCTTCGAGTTTACAGTCAGCTAGTCTTCAGGGTCATATCTGAGCCAACATTCAGGCTCGCACTTAGTCAGTTTCAAGCTTACATCCAAGCTAGCCTTCAGGCTCATACTCAACTAGTCTTTAAGTCACACTTAGCTAGCCTTTGAGCATGCACTCAGTCAGCCTTTGGGCTCACACCTAAGCTAGTCTTCAGGCTTGCATTTAGCCAACCTTTGGACTCATAACTTAGCCAGCCTTTGACTTCACATCTAAGATAGCCTTCTGACTCGCATTTAGCCAACCTTTGGGCTTCCACCTTAGCCAACCTTCGGGCTCACACTAAGATAACTTTCAGGCTTGCACCTCAGCCAGCCTATGAGCTCACACTTTGCTCATACCTAAGGTAGCTTCAGGCTCTCATTTAGCTAGCTTTTAGGCTCACACAAAGTTAGGCTTCGGACTTGCACCTTAACCAGCCTTCAAGCTTATAGTTAGCCAAACTTCAGACTTGTACTTAGCCAACCTTTAGGCTTACACCTCAGTCAGCCTTCAAGCTCATATTGAAGCCATCCTTCAGGCTCACATTCAGCCAACCTTTGGGCTCATACTTAACTAGCCTACGGGCTCATATCTCAGCCAGCCTTTAGACTTGCACTTAACCAACCTTTGGATTTTCATCTAGGCCAGCCTTTAGACTCACATCCAATCAGCTCTCGAGTTTATACCTCTAAGCCAGCTTTTGAGCTTGTGAATTAAGACAATCCTTGGGTTAGCACTTTTAAGACTGGCACATAGGTCTACCTAAAATTATCATAAATAACGAAGGGCCCTCAAATCAAACTACTTAACTTGAAATAACTCAATCACATTGAAATTAAACTTAGTCAAAGCAAATGAACAAAGGCCAAGTTAACTCAAATGGATCTAAATTGATCAAACAAATGGATTAAAATACAAATCGAGATGGATTCTAAAAAAATCCAAATTGAATTAACCTAGACCAAATAAGCTCATATTCAAACCTAGTCAAACTTGAAATGGGTTAATTTAAAATCAAGTTGAGTACAAATCAAATCCAATTTAGATTGAACTAAGCTCAAATCAAACCCTGATTGAGTTAAATCAAGTCTAACTAAAAGGGCAAACTCAAAGTCAAACAACAACTAAGCCAAGCTGAGCCTAGACTAAAACCAAATTAAATTAAATTGACTTGAACTTGAGCTAAAATCCATCAAGATACAAACCAAAACTCGATAAAGGTCTAACACAAGGTTGAACTCAACCCAAACAAAATGAAATCAAACTTGAACCAAAATTGAATCTTGAACATTGAATTGAATCGAATCAAATTTGAATTGCCCCAACTAGAGTCAATGATCAGTATTTGATGAATATTTTTCTAAAAATCAATACTAAGCTTGGTGGATTGAATTCATTACTGAATATTCAGTGACTTTGATGTCTCACATGGTTCCCCTGGTCATGCTATATAGTGTCAATGCGAATCCAATCACCAAAGATTTTGGAAATAAAAAGACCAGAATATATCACTATCTTCTAAAAAGAAGATAGTGAATCACAATTCAATCAAGTTTTAAATATCAAGTTGAATCAATTTTAGACTCAAATTGAAGTTGAGTGTTAACTTAATTTTGAACCAAACTCGGAACCAAAGTATATTAGTCCCAATGGAAATAAATAGGTCAAACCGCATCCTATTGGGTATGCTGAACCTTCAACAATACTCCAAGACTATGAACAAAGGGTGATATTATTATCATAAATCAAACAAAAATTAGTTTAAATAGAACTAAATAAGGTCAAGCTAAGTTTCATTAGGTGTGCTACAAAAACTATGGGTCACATTTCAAAGCTAGGTCAACCCAAAAGCATTGACAATGCTTAAATTTAAAATAAACTAAGGTAGGTTCAAACTTGCTTAGTCAATAAGACATAATGCCTTGTTCAAATGAAGTCAACCAAAAATATGCTCAAAGTTATTGGCCACACTGCAAGCTAGATAACCCCACAAGCAGTTGATGAAGCAGTCTTGAAGCCAGCCAACCCAAAAGCAATTGGCGACATACCCTTCAAGCTAATCAACCCTTGAAGCAGATGATGATGCACCCTTCAAGCTAATCAACCCTTGAACTATTTGATGATGCACTCTTCAAGTTAGTCAATCCTTGAAGCAGTTGATGGCACACCCTTCAAGCTAGTCAACCCTCAAAGCAGTTGATGATACACCCTTCAAGCTAGTAAACCCCAAAAGTAGTTGACAATGCACTCCTCAAGTAAGTCAACCTCAAAAGTAGTTGGTAACATGCCCCTCAAGGTAGTTAACCCCTGAAGCAATTGATGATACACCCTTCAAGGTAGTCAACTTTAGAAGCAGTTGTGATACACCCTTCAAGCTAGTTAACCCTGAAATAGTTGATGATGCACATTTTAAGCTAGCCAACCCTAGAAGTAGTTGGCAATGCACTCTTCAAGGTAGTCAACCCCAGAAACCATTAACAATGCACTTTTTCAAACTAATCAACCCTAGAAGCAGTTGATGGCACACCCTTCAAGCTAATCAACCCCAGAACTAGTTGATGATGTACCCATCAAGCTAATCAACCCCAGAACTAGTTGATGATGTAATTTTCAAAGCTATACCCAACCCCATGAGCCATTGGTAATGCTATCAAATCAAATGAAGTTATCGCCAATGCTTAAAGTTATTTGAAACACTTTAAACTTCTATTTCCTTCCATGTCCCATTGGATGATGTCAACACCTACCAGAGACCAAGTTAATTTGAGTCAGATGCCATGTGGTCTAGCATAGGGGAGTGGGGTAGTAGCACATATTGAAGCTTCCTCTCTACTCTTTTTGTCTCTTTTCCTTTCTTTAATTCTTTTATATTCCAATCCGTTTTAAAGTTGAAGCATATGCTTGTGTTTGAGGTAATTTTTACGACAATTAAATTTAATTAAAACATAATTGAAATTAAGACTTGAATGCTACTAAATTATGGTTCAAAGGTGGGTCACAGTCAGACTTAAATTGTGACTGAGTTTGATTAAAAATCAAGTTCAACTTGGACTTAAATCATTAGAAAATTTGAGTTCAAGCTAGGCCTAATCCAAATGGGTTAATTATGCTACATTTTTTGACCAAAATTGGGTCCAAAATCCATCTAAAATCTAGGCTAAAATGACAAAATGTAAGAATTTTACAAATGAATTTCTGAATTGAATAAATCTTATAAATGAGTCCTTGGCCAGATTTTTCTTTCAAATAAGTCCTGAAAATAATAATTTTACTAAAAAATCTAATAAAATTTTAAAATTATAAATTAGTCTCTCAAACTTTAGGATTTTGTAAATAAATCCCTTAAAATATTGATAATTATAATTCAATTCTTATGAGATCTAGGATTTGCGAATAAACCTTTACAAAATTTTGTATTTACAAATAAGCCCATAGAATTGTAATTTTTTACAAATAAGTTTCTCAAAAATTTTCATTTGCAAATAAGTTCAAATTTTTTTTTAAAAAGGACCTCGAAAGTTTTAAAACTTTATAAACAAATATTTTTTACGAAAAGCTCCTAAAAATTATAAAATTAAATTTTAGTTTATTTTTTCAAAAAAATTATTGATAACTCCCTTTTTTATGTGATGTCATAAATTAATACGAATTTCAAATTCTATTCCAGAATTCTATCCATATATCCAACTTTCAAAATAAAATAAAAAATCAATCCACACATATCCAATCTCCAGAGTTTCAAATTTTCAATGGAGACAGGTTCCATCTAATCTTTTATTCAAAATTCAAAAGTGGAAGATCACTTTGATCTTCCTATCCTCCTTACCATTATAAAAGGATTAGTGGTCCTACATAAAAAAGGGGGATTAGATTGTGTAGATGGAGATTAGTAAAATATGAGCCATGGAACAAGAAGAGCAAATAGGAGAAAATCAAAATAGGTAAAGTGTCGAAACTAATCTTCATAGCTTCCTTCCTATCTATATGTGCCCTCGGTGTCTTGCTTCTTTCCTCCATCCCTTGCAGGTGCATTTTGAATATGCAATGGAACCCATCATGATGATCCTTTCTCTTGCACCACCACTCCCCAAGCGTTCCCGATGAATCCCTTGCTCGTAGACACCAACAAGTGTCTCTTCGACTACATCCATGGCAAGTGCTTCTCTGGCACCTCCATGCAGCCACCATCGGCCTTAGTTCAATAGCACCCTAGCTCGGAGCTACAACCTCATCTTATTGCTCTAGTAGCCAATCCTCCAACTGCATCCTAGCGGGGCTTGAGCTTAGTAGCTGTCCAAACCCGTCCTCATCAAGTTGGTGTTATACCACCTAAAGGGTCCTTAGCTCACTAGTCTTGCCCTCCTCTTTGTCCGAGCCACATTGCCACCTCCTTCACCCGTTGAGTCGTGCTCCTGCTCCCCGATGGCTTCCTCATGTACTCCACCGCATTGCCACCTCCTCTCCCCATTGAGTCATGCTCGAGCTCTTCGACAACCTCTTCATGTATTCCTTCGCATGCCAATCGATCCTTATTATTGAGCAACCTCGTAACTATGGTGCCCTCTACTGAGACTACCATCACCAGAAAAGTAGCCTCATCCGGCCACAATCGGTTGGATCCAACCAAGAATCAAAGAAAATAGCCCAATTGAGAGGATCAAGCTTGGACTAGTCCATGAAAGGGAGAAATAGGTGAACGAAGAAGGTAGGAGAAAGAAGAGTTTTGGAGAAGACAGAAAAATAGGGGAGAAGAAAGACATAAAAAAAATTAAAAGAAGTTATTGTGCAGCAAAAAAGAAAAAAGAAAATCAGCCCAAAAATAAAATAAGGAGAAGGGCTTGAAATAGAAGAAGAAGAAAGAGGGAAAATATGAAAAAAAATGAAAAATATTGTTATATAAAAAAGGGAAAATGAAAAACAAGAGGAAAATTCAGCAAAAACAACAAAAAAGAAAAGTTTTCAACATCATGGCTACTCGCGATCTTTGACGCGATGATGGAACTCCACCACCATCACAGCCACTCCCGGCCCCTCGAAGACGATGGACTGTCCACATCACCATAGCCACCCACAATCTCTCTTGAAGATGGCAGACCGTCAATATCACTATGACCACCAGCTATCCCACTCGAAGATGAAAGACTCTCAACAATGTCCACTGCCACCCATAGGCCCTCAAAGATGGCAGATCTCCATCACCACAAGCTAGCCTTCGGGCTCGCACTTAGTCAGCCTTCAGGCTTTCACCAAGCTAGCCTTCAGGCTCACACTTTGCTAGCTTTCAGACTTACACTTGGCCAACCTTTGGGCTCATATCTTGGCCAACCTTCCAGCTCATATCCAACTAGCCTTTGGGCTAGCATCCATCCAGTCTTTAGGCCTACACTTAGCTAGCCTTTGGGCTTGCACTCAGCCAGCCTTCAAGCTTGTACTTAGCTACCTTCAGGCTTGCAATCAATTAACTTTCAAGATCGCACTCAACCAGCCTTCAGGCTGATACTATTCTTTGGACTTGCACTCAGCCAGTCTTCAGGCTCACACCTCAGTTAGCGTTCGGGTTTGCATCTAAGCCTATCTTCCAGCACGCACCTATTTAGCCCTCAAGCTCGCACTAAGCCAACTTTTGAGTTTGCAAATTAACCCAACCTTTGAATTCACACATTTGAAGTAGGGTTATAGGTATGTTGGAAATCGTTATGAAAAGCCAAGGACCCTCAAATCAAATTGATTAATGTGAAATAACTCAATCATAATAAATGGACAAAGGCCAAGTTGGCTCAAATGAACTTCAATTGGTCAAATAGATGGACTAAAACCCAAATCAAACTAGACTCCAAAAGAATCAAATTGAGTTAATCGAAACCAAATAAACTCAGACCCAACTCTAATCAAACTCGAGATGGGTTAATTTAAAATCAAGTTGAGTTTAAATCAAATCCAATTAAGATTGAAATAAGCTCAAATCAAACTCTGATTGGGTTAAATCATGTCTAATCTAAAAGAGAAAACTCAGTCACGTTAGAACCAAAACAGGCCGAACATGAACTGAAGCCAAGTTGAAATAGATTAACTTGAACTTGAGCCAAAGACCGACGGACCTAAACTTGATAAAGGTCCAATAGAATGTCAAATCAACTCAAGACAAATGAAATCAAACATAGACCCAAACTATATTAGTCTCAACGAAACTAAATAGGGTCAAACCGAGTCCCACCAAATGTGCTAAACCCTCGATAATACTCCAAGGTAATGAACAATCAGTGATATTACCACCTTGACTTGAACTAGAATAAGTTTGAGTAGAACTAAATAAGGTCAAACTAAGTCTCACTAGGTGTGCTACAAAAGCCTCTAGCAATACTTTAAATCTATAGCCAACTTTATAAGCTATTGGTGATGCTATCAAACTAAAGAAGGTAATTACCAACACGCTCAAAGCCATTGGTCACCCTTCAAAGCTAGTCAACCCCAAAAGTCATTGATGACACACCTTTCAAGCTAAGCCAATCCAAAAGCATTGACAATGCTTCAAATTGAATTGAACTAAGGTAGGCTTGAACTTCCTTAATCAGTTAGCCACAATACCTTATTCAAACAAAGTTAATCGCCAATGCGCTCAAAGCTGTCAACCACACTTCAAAGCTATATCTAACCCCCTAAGCTATTGGTGACACTACTAAATTCATGGAGTCAACTAGCAATATGCTCATGACTATTGGCCATACTTCAACCAAGCTAACTCTAGATGCAATTGGCAAAGCACTCTTCAAGTTAGTTAATGCCACAAGCAGTTGACGATGCGCCTCTCCAAGCTAGCCAATCCCAGAAGCATTTGGCAATGTACTTTTCAAGATAGTCAATCCTAGAAGCCATTGACAATGTATCTTCAAGCTATACCCAACCTCATAAGGTGTTGGTGATGCTACCCAAATAATAAAGTTATCACCTGTGCCTTATTAACTATGAAAATACTTCAAAAGACCAAAAATGCTATTGCCTATATCTTGTTGGCTACGGAAACACTTCAAGGTCAATCAAGTTATTGTCAACACCTTATTGGATAATGGAAACACTCTAACTCAAATGAAGTTGTTGCTGATATCTTATTAACTTACAAAAATACTTCAAATCATAAAGTTATTACTAATGCTCAAAAGCTATTGCAAGTACTTTAAACTTCACCTATTTCCTTCCACGATCTAGATTAGATGCCATGTGGTCTAGCGCTAGGGGAACGGTGCAGTAGCACACATCAAAAATTCCTCCCCACTCTTTTCTCTTTTCTTTGTTTCTCTCATATTGTCATATTAAAATTCATTGTAAAGTGAGGGTATACCCTTACTTATGCCATATATTATTTCTTTAATTTAATAAAATATTTTATTTTTCTCTTTTTTATGTCTCTATTTTTTATTAACTAGGTTTCTCACTTTAATAGATTCTTGACAAATGTCGGGATAATTAATAATAGGGGCTTACACCTGTTGAAAGTCATATTCGTACAACACCTAATAATGTACTTTAAATTAAAATAAATTTTGATTTGTGATTTGAGATCGCTCCTCGGGGTCACGCTATCCTGAGTGGTCAACTTCGATCCTACAAATTTTGACACGCCCAGTAGGACTTGACTTCTCGGCCAAGTAGAGAAACCTAGTTGGAATGGGCACATATTAGAAGAATAAAAGTTGAAAGCTGATGATTGATTAAGAGAAAGGAAAATGACATTATCAAGTGGCCCTCCTATTCTAATCCATACCATCATCCTTAATGAAAGGTTTACAGTACACTTTATTAACCAATAATCATTATGGCGATAAAGTTACAACCAACGATCACCGCAAGGGCAATCATAGTTCACACAAGCACGGATCAGCCTCGCCTCCCACCTAGTGGGCAAAGACCAAGTCCACTGAAGGGGCAAAGACCTCAGATTTAGGAGGTAGAGACCTCCTATCAAGGGTAAGGACCTTCTATCTAGTGAGAAAGACCAAATTCACTCAAAAAGGGGTTAAGGCAAAATACCATTATGTCAATCCTGGATGACAAAATAACAACTATTGTGGGGGCAAATAGAGTTTATATGAACCATCAGGCTATGTCCAACTCCATCCAATTCATGCATGACACTTCTGCTTTTACTAATAGCATCACTAATACCACCATTTATAGAGTTATTGCTCCACTTATCCATTACGGATCAACCTATCACCTCCCACCCTATGGGTAAATATCAAGTCCAAATAGGGAGCAAAAGATCAACTCTATCCAAGGGGAAAAAGATCAACTCCACCCAGTGGACAAAGATCAAGTCCACCCAAGGGGCAAAAGTCCAAGTCCATCCACGGGGCAAAAGGTTAAGTCCACCAAGGGGGCAAAAACCAAGTTTGCCCTAGTGGCAAAGGCCAATTTTTATTGTGCCAAACCTCAATGATGAATTATGTTGGAATTCACAATGGAAGGTTTATGAATCCCTTTGTTCTCAAACAACACAAGAAATGAGATAAAAGAAAATAACAAGATAAGACAGTGAGAGATCCACTATCAAAAGAAAAGGCTTTTACAAGAGTCTACAAGAAAAATTTCACTCTTTCTTACTCAACTAAACTCTTTCACTAAATCTCGACAACGCCTCCACCTTCAAAGAGAATCTCCAAGAGAACACAACAAGAAACCACCACGAGAGACCACTGAGAAGTACTAGAAAAACCCACACATGAGAGCCGACACTCTCTTTTTTTCTCTTCTCTCTCTTCTCTCTATTTCTCTCCCTCTATTTCTCTCTAGTTCAATCTCAGCACTACACCCCACCTAAGCCCTATGTATTATAGTATATTTATAGACCCTTATTGAGTCTGAGTTTTACTCTCATTACAACTCTTAATATTATAAATTAATCATAAGTCTAAATCCAACTTTGGATTCCTATGTTAACTCAAACTCTAATCCAAGTTTAAGACACCTAAAACTCAACAATCTCTACCTTGGCTTGAACTCGAGCGTGCCACCATTATGAATCTTTAGCCATCATCTATCATCCAGCCCCTGCCCTTGGGCTACTAGCTTATTCAGCTAATCGCAAGATGCAAGCTCGAGCCAACCTCTAATTCACTCTTCATTTACTTTTAGAAGCTTTTCGGATGACCTATGTCTGTTGTTGTAGTAAAAGTAATTCAAGGAGAATGTTTATCTCCCATCAAATTACTCTGAGTATCATGCTTCCTCTTTACTACTGTAGCCATCAGAACCCATCTAAAATGATGTTTCCTATTAATTGATAAACATTGTCGCACTTCTCATCTTTCATCAAGATTCTAATACTACATGTCACCTTCATGACTCCATCTCCTGTTGAATAATTACAACCTTTTGAGTCTAGTACACCAAGTAAAATTAGATTCCTTCACATCTTGGGGACATTCCTCACCCCAATAAGAGTACGAATCGCTCCATCAAATATCAAATTTTGATTGTTCCCACACCGGCGATCTCACAGGCTAAATTATCGTCCAACCAAATAGTACCTTTCTTCTTATTCTCCTCATAAGAAGTAAATCAATCCTTCATGGAGCAAATATAATAAAAACTATCAGAATCTAAAATCCACTTACTAGAAGCACCGATTTCTGCGGATACTGCAAGAACGTCTCCATCCGCACTATTCTCAGAAGTATCATCTACTATTACTGTCACCGTCTTGGAGGACTCTATCTTCCCACGTTCAGAGCAATACCGTCTAATATGGTCATACTTCTTAGATGAATAATATTGTACTTTCGCCTTTAATTTTGATTTGCACCGTTACTTGCCTTCTCCACGTTCTCTTAATCTTCCTCTTTCATGAGCCACCAATCCTTCACCAAACTCCATATTAATATTTGAATTTCTCCTTTTTCTCATTAGAAAGAAGACTAGCTATCACATCTTCCATCTTGAGAGTTTCTTTACCATAAAGAATTGTGGTCACAATATGATTATATGATTGTACGTAGCAGAAAGAGGCATCAGGAGAATCAGCGCCTTATTGTCCTCTTTAAACTTCACATCAACTTTCAGCAAATCATTGATAATCTTATTGAAGGCATTCAGGTGATGTAATATAGTGGTACTTTCACTCATACACAGTCCGTATAACTGTTATTTTAGGTAAAACTTGTTCGTGAGGCTTTTTGACATGTACAATTTCTTAAGTTTTGTCTAGATGTCCATCGTCATTTCTTCGTCAATGACGTTGTACAAAACCTCGTCAATCAGGCTTAGAATAATTAAATTCAATGTCTTTTGATCTATCTCCTCCCAGTCTTCATTGCTTATTTTGACCGACCTCTTTTCTTTACCGTCTAACATCTTTTGCAGACCTTGACAAGTAAGGACCGCCTTCATCTTCTTCTACCATAAGGAAAAATTTATCTTGCTGTCAAACTTCTTCACCTCGAGTAAGGACTTTGTCATCTTAGTTCTTTGCTCCTAAGCTCTGATACCAATTGTTGGGATTCGTAGTGAAAGGTTCACGAATCACCATATTCTCAAATAACACAAGAAATGAAAAGTAAAACAAGATAAAAGAAAATAACAAGATAAGACAGCGAGAGATCCACTATCAAAAGAAAAGGCTTTTACAAGAGTCTACAAGAAAGACTCTACTCTTTCTTACTCAATTAAACTCTTTCATCAAGGCTCGCCAATGCCTTCACCTTCAAAGAGAATCTCCAAGAGAACACAACGAGAAACCACTACGAGAGACCACCAAGAAGCATTAGAAAGACCCATACATGAGAGCCGATACTCTTTTTTTCTCTTCTCTCTATTCTCTCTATTTTTCTCTCTCTCTATTTCTCTCTACTTCAACCTCAACACTACACCCCACCTAAGCCCTATGTATTATAGTATATTTATAGACCCTTATTGAGTTTGAGTTTTTCTCTAATTACAACTCCTAATATTATAAATCAATCATAAGTCTAAATCCAACTTTTGATTCCTACTTTAACTCGAACTTTAATCCGAGTTTGAGACACCTAAAACTCAACAGAATTGGAGGCTTCAATTGGTACAAAAAGGGCATCAATCTTTCAAAGATTAAGCAATATGTAAAAGATAGTTTTGATTGGTTATAACTTATCAGAGGAAGGATCAATGGGATATTTTGTCAACTTCAAGATGTAGAACCAAACCTAAAGCTAGATTCTACAATCCTCACCTCCAATGCTACAAGGACTAAAAGAGAACAATAGAAGAATATGCGTTCAACCTGCTTCAGCTAAGAAAGGGGCAATGTCATCCTCTAACACTAGACTAATTAAATCCGAAAAGAAGGATGCTCACACTAAGTCAACAATATGAAAGAGTTAAATAGTTGCATGATCTTCAAGACTATAAAACAAAAAAATATCTAGTCTATGATGGAATGTATAGTCACATCAAAGCCAATTAAGTCAAGTATGCATTCCATACTTCTTGAGGTAAAACATAAAACAACAAAATTCCTTAGTATTCAGGCGACATACATTCTATCTTAGAGACAAGGTCTTTGAAAATGAAAGGTAAATGAAGTCAAGGATGATCGATGATGAAATATGGTAGAGTTAAAATCCCAACACCTCCCCCACCCACTGATGTCCTAAGTTAACTTCAGGAATGCAAGCTTGGAAATATAGGACCAATCTGCAAGTAACTAAAATCCTATTAGAAAAGTTATTTCGAAGATGAAAGTGCTAGGATCAAAAGATAACCCCTCAGAAACCTCCTCCTAAAGGCAAAAGATCACCCCCTCCTCTTTAAAAAAAAGGGAAAAAAGAAGAATAAAAAATAAAGTCCTAAATAGATAAGTCTCATATGGAAAACCAAGCCAAGTAGAGGTAAACTCAAATAGTAAGAGCCGGTTAGTATTTGTGAGCTCGCAAACCTTGGATCCTCAAAAGAGGAATGAGATTGCTAAAAAGAAAGAAATGAAAAAAAAGAAAAAAAAATTAGATCGCATGCCGAAATTAGGACAGACCCAGCCTCATCTCGATATTTTATCGACCAAGAAAGACCGCCCAAAGAGTAAGTACAGGTTGGCATCTATGATTGTATAAACCTTAAAAATTGAGGCTAAGAGGCATTTGAGATCAAAGCCAAAGTCAAAAAAGTAACTAACTAATAGGAACATAGTAAAAGTAATGAAGTCGTCAAAAAAATATGCTCCTGAAAAAAATATTACACTAGGGAAAAGTCATAAGGGGAGGTCGATTGATAACCTACCACCTTTTGAGACCAAAATTATCCCCAAACTTCAATAGACCTAACCAAGTAAGAGGCCTTAATTGAAGATGGAATGATATATCACTTGTATACTAAAATATTTTTGAAATAATAAGTTTATATAAATTTTTCTATAAAAGAGAGAAAACATCACATAAAAAGGCTATTTCTCTTAAAGCTCATGCATCAATTTGGCATCTAGAAGATGAACTATTAGCTTGAAGTATTGCAACTTGTCCTACTCTAGCATGTCGATATGGCATTATAGGAGATAAGTCTCATAAAAATAACAACCTCTTACTTTATTCTTTGCCCTACCAATACATGGTATGAATGACAAGGTAAAGAAGCTTCAAGATGACACTCAAGATAGCCCTCCAAGCAATCAAAGTCAAATTAGTTGGATCAACTGGTCAAGCTATCAACCCCTACCTAAAAGTGATCAAAACTGAGAGCATATATCTCCCTAGGCCCTTTGATTCTGTGATCACTTTAACATAGGTTGGGATATCTTCTCCCAACCATTGTCAAGTGAAAATCTTTACATTTTAGATGCAAGGGCTCTAATCCATAGAAAAGAAAAGTGAAAGTCCTTTTTTAATCAAAATAGGATATATTTTTTTTCAAAAATAGGCACTACACCCCTTTGCTAGTCTATGGAAGGATGAAAATGGAAAATGCTATTGTCTAAAGCATAAGAGCATATGTAATGATTCTCTTCTAAAAATAGATGATGATGTCAAGGGGCATATTCTTTGAGCATACATTATGAGTGCTTAGTCAAACATTAAATCCATCCTCCTATAGAAGAAGATAGTAAATGTAAATTCAAGCCCTCTTATTCTTGAGAAAAGCATATTGCTAAAGTATTTGAAGTGGATAACCAATCCATTGGACTAATACCAAGTGAAATCTTTATTTTTCCACCATTAAGATGTTGCAGACAAAAAAATCAGGACTCTCTTGTCAAATACTCGTAAAGAAAGTAAATTGCCAAGGATTCAAAAATACAAAAAAGAGGTTATCAGGGGTTCTTTCCTCACCCCAAAATACTGGAAGCAAGTAAAATTCTCCTTCCTAATATTTAGGAGATGTCTATCATTATGGCATTCAAGAGAAACTAACATATATGATATTTTCTATTGCTTCTATATTCAATAGATCAAGCTAAAAGTCATAAGATCTTTGACAAAGAATTCAAATAGGCTACTTATATAGTGGTAAAATCAAACATGCTATTCTAAATTGGTAAAACAAAGCTTATCACCTCCAATATAGTGAAATCAAGCTCATCACCTCCAAGGTGGTAAAATCAAACTTATCTCCAAAATGATAAAATCAAATATCTCATTTATAAGGATTACAAAGTCAAATGTACTATCTCTAACATAGCAAAATCAAAGTAGAAACCTTGAGAACAAGCCAAGCAAAGACCATCTTGCAAGGTGGCCAAGCCCACATTTACATGGTAAATTAAACCCGCATCTCCAAGACACATTAAGTCCACTTTCACGTGGTAAATTAAAGTCCATCTTGTATGACTATCAAGCTCACATTTATATGGCAACTAAGTCTACTTTCATATGGCAAACTACATGCATATTGTGTAATGATCAAACTTGCATTTATATGGTAATCAAGTCCACTTTCACATGGTAACTTAAGTCTACTTTCACATGGCAATTAAGTCCACTTCCACGTGGTGAACCAAGTTTACTTTTACGTGGCAACCAAAGTCCACTTCTACGTGGCAAGTCAAGTCCACTTTTACATGGCAAACCAAGTCTACTTTCACATAGAAATCTGAGTCCGCTTCTACATAGCAACTTAAGTTAACTTCTATGTAGCAAATTAAATCCACTTTCATATAGTAAATCAAGTTCATGTTACATGGTGATTAAGCCCGTATCCACATAGTGAATCAAGTCTACTTTTACATAGTAGATCAAATTCATTTTCATGTAGTAATTTAAATCCACCTTTTGTGTCAAATCGAGCCCACTTCGTTGTGAAAACTCAAGTCCATTTATCGTGACAGATTAAAACTACTCATTATGGCAGATCAAATCCACTCTCGTATGATAAAATAAGTCCATCATCCTATGGCAAATCAAGTCCACTTTCGTGTGGTAATTCAAACCTATATAGTCAATTCTCAAAATATTGATGTAGGAGCATAACACCCAAAAATTTTTGCACCCTCTCCTCTTGCAAGAACTCGAGAAGAGATTATGAAAGGCATAATTTATTTGATATAATTTTTGTGATAATCAAATTTAATTAAAATATGATAAAAATTGAGACTTGAATGCCACTAAATTATGGCTCAAATGTGAGTCTCAATCAAACTTAAATTATGTCTAAGTTTGATTGAAAATCAAGCTCAATCGGACGTAAATCAATGAAAAATTCAGGCTCATGCTATGCCTAATCCAAATGGGTTAATTGGGTTGGATTTTTGGACCAGAATTGGATCCAAAATCCATCTAAAATCTGGACCAAAATGATAAAATGCAAGAATTTTATAAATAAGTTTTTGGATTGAATAAACCTTTATAAATGGGTCCTTAACTAGATTTTTCTTATAAATAAGTCCCTAAAATAAAAATTTTACAAAAAAATCTAATAAAAACCTAAAATTACAAATCAGCCTCGCAAAATTTAGAATTTTGCAAATAAGCTTCTCAAAAGATTGATAATTATAATTTAATCCTTATAAAATCCAGGGTTTGCGAATAAATACCTCCAAAATTTTGTATTTACGAATAAGCTCCTAGAATTGTAACTTTTATAAATATATCCCTCAAAAATTTTTATTTATAAATAAGTCCAAATTTTGTTCAAAAAAAACCCTAAAAGTTTTAAAACTTTATAAACGAGTCCTTTTTGCAAAAAGCCTCTAAAAATTATAACATTATAATTAGTTCAATCTTTCAAAAAATTTACAAATAACCCCCTTATTTATGTGATGTCACAAATTGATACAAATTTCAATTTTCATTCCAAAATTCTATCCACATATCCAACTTTCAAAATACAATAAAAAACCAATCCACACATATCCAATCTCTAGAGTTTCAAATTTCAATGAAGGTCGGTTTCATCCGATCTTTTATTCAAAATTCAAAAGTGGAAGATCACTTTGATCTTCCTATCCTTTTGACAATTATAAAAGGATTTGTGGTCCTACATGAAAAAGGGGGATCAAATTGTGGAGATGGAGATTAGTAAAATATGAGCCACAGAACAAGAAGAGCAAACAGGGGAAAATCAAAATAGGTGAAGTGTCGAAACGCATCTTCATACCTTCCTTCCCGTCTATATGTGCCCTCGGTATCTTGCTTCCTTCCTCCATCCCTTGCAGGTGTGCTCTAAATATGCAATGGAACTCATCATGATGATCTTTTCTCTTGCACCACCACTCCCCAAGCATACCCGATGAATCCCTTGTTCATAGCCACACACAAGTGGCTCTTCGACTATATCCATGGCAAGTGCTTCTCTGGCAGCTCCATGTAGCCACCATCGGCCTTAGCTCACCATCACCCTAGCTCGGAGCTGCAGCCGCATCATACTACTCTAGCAGCCAATTTTCCACCCACACCCTAGTAGGTCTCGAGCTTAGTATCTATCCAAGCCTGTCCTCATCAAGCTTGTGTTGTACCACCTAAAGGCTCCTTTGCTCGCCAACCCCACCCTCCACATTGTCTAAGCCGCATCGCCACCTCCTTCGCTCACCGAGTCATGCTCCAGCTCCCTGATGGCCTCCTCATGTACTTGACTTCATCGCCACCTCCTCTACCGATCGAATCATGGTCTAGCTCTCTGATGGCCTCCTCATGTATTCCCTCACATGCTGATTGATCCTTATTATCGAGTAGCCATGCAACTATGGCCCCCTCTGCTAAGGCTACCATCACTGAAGAAGCAGCCTGATCAAGCCAGAATCGGCTGGATCCAACCAAGAATCGAAGAAAATAGCCCAAGGGACAGTGGGTCGGGCTTGGACAAGTCCAGGAAAGAGAGAAATAGGTGAAAGAAGAATGCAGGAGAAAGATGAGTTTTGGGGAAGAAGGAAAAATAGGGGAGACAAAAGAAATAAAAAAAATAAAAGAAGTTATTGTGCAACAAAAAAAATCTAGCCAAAAAGAAAAGAAGGAGAAGGGTTTTAAGTTTGAAATAGTAGAAGAACAAAGACAGAAAAAAATAGAAAAAATATAAAAAAAATATGTTGTATAAAAAATACAAAAAGGAAAAAGGAAAAAAGGAAAATTCAGGAAAAATAACAAAGAAAAAGGAGAGTTTTCAATATCACGGCCATCTGTGGTCTTTGGTGTAATGACAAAACTCCACCAACATCACAATCACCCACAGCCCCTCGAAGATAATGGACTCTCAACATCACTACCGCCACCCATGTCCCATCTCAAAGACAACAGACTCTTGATATCACTGCGGCCACCTGTGGCCCCACTCGAAGATGGTAGACTCTTGAGATTGCTCACGACCACCCACGGTCCCTCGAAGATAATGGATACCCATCACCACAAGCAAATCTTTGGACTCACATTTAGCTAGCCTTCAAGCTCACATCTTAGCCAGTCTTCGAGCTCATATCTAG
The DNA here is from genome assembly GCA_005019695.1 of Trichopus zeylanicus subsp. travancoricus. NCBI lineage: Eukaryota > Viridiplantae > Streptophyta > Magnoliopsida > Dioscoreales > Dioscoreaceae > Trichopus > Trichopus zeylanicus. The sequence goes on from RXID01014914.1 coordinate 298,644, forward strand.
CCAGCCTTCGAACTTGCACTCAGCTAGCCTTCGAGCTCCCACGTAGTTAGCCTTCGGACTTGCATTCAACTAACTTTAGACTTGCACTCAACCAATCTTCGGTCTCGAACCAAGCTAACCTCTGGACTTGCACTCTGCCATCCTTCATGCTCGCATTTGACCAACCTTCGAGCTCACATCCATCTATCCTTCAGGCTCACACTTAACTAGTCTTTGGGCTCCCATCTAACCAACCTTTGAGTTCACACTCGACCAGCCTTTGGGTTCCCATTTAGCCAACCTTCAAGCTCACACTCAATCAGCCTTCAAGCTCACATTCAGTCAGCTTTCGGGCTCGCACCTCAACTAGCCTTCGACTTACATCTAGGCTAATTTTTGGACTCTCAGCCAGTCAACCCTAGGGCTAGCACTAAGTTAACTTTTGAGCTAGTGAACTAAACCAACCTTCGGATTTACACATTTGAAGTCAGACTATGAGTCAGTCTAAAATTATAATAAATAATCAAGAACCCTCAAATCAAATTAATTAATATGAATAACTTAATCACAATAAATGGACAAAAGGCATGTTGGCTCGAATGGACTTAAATTGGACAAACAGTTGAACTAAAATCCAAATCAAGCTGAACTCCAAAAAAATCAAATTGAGTTAATCCAAACCAAATAAACTCATACTCAACCCTAATTAGACTCAAGGTGGGTTAATTTAAAATCAAGCTTAGTTTAAATCAAATCCAATCAAGATTAAACTAGGCTCAAATCAAATTCTAATTAGGTTAAATCATGTCCAAACTAAAAAAGCAAACTTAAAGTCAAGTCAGAACCAAGGTAGACTGGACTTGAACTAAACCCAAATTGAACTAGATTGACTTGAGCTTGAGCCAAAGACTAGTGGACTTGAAATCGATAAAGGTGCAACATAATGTCAAACTTGACTCAAGCTAAATAAAATCAAATTCAGACCCAAGCTATATTAGTCCTAATAAAAGTAAATAGGGTCAAACCAAGTCCCACTAGATATGCTGAACCCTCAGCAATACTCCAAGATAATGAACAAATGGTGATATTACCACCCTGACGTGAACCAGAATAAGTTCCAATAGAACTAAATAAGGTCAAATTGAGTTTCACTAGGGGTGCTACAAAAGTCTCTAGCAATACCTCAAAGTTATACCCAACTTTATAAGCCGTTAGTGATGCTATCAAACTAAAAAAGTTAATTGCTAATACACTCAAAGTTGTTGATCACACTTCGAAGCTAGTCAATACCAAAAGTCATTGATGATACACCTTTCAAGTTAAGCCAACCTGAAAGTATTGGCAATACTTCAAATTGAATCGAACTAAGATATGCTTGAACTTACTTAATCAATTAGCCACAATGTCTTGTTCAAATAAACTTAATCACCAACATGCTCAAAACTGTCAGCCACACTTCAAAGCTATAAGCCATTGGTGACGCTACCAAATCAATGGAGTCAATGAATAATATGCTCAAAGCTATTAGCTAAGCTTCAAGCTTGCTAACCCCAGAAGCAATTAGCGATGCACTCTTCAAGCTAGTCAACCTCAGAAGCTATTGATGATGCATCTTCAAGCTATACCCAATCTCATAAGCCGTTGGCGATGCTACTCAAATAATGAAGTTATCGCCAACGCTTTATTAGCTATGAAAATACTTCAAAAGACTAAAGAAAGTATCGCCTATGCTTTGCTAATGCCTTATTGAATAATGGAAACGCTCCAACCCAAAGGAAGTTATTGTCGATGCCATATTGGCTTATGAAAATACTTCAAATTATGAAGTTATCATGAATGCTCAAAAGCTATTAAAAATACTTTAAACTTCTCCTATTCCCTTCCATGATCCAGGTTGGATGTTACATAGTTTAGCTTAGGGAAAGCGGGGCAGCAGCACACATCAAAGGTTCTTCCCCACTCTTTATTTCTATCATATTGTCATATTGAAATTCTTTGTAAAGAAATGATATACCCTTTCTTAAGTCATGTATTATTTCTTAAAATTAATCAAATGCTTTCTTCTTCTTCTTTTTTGTCTCTATTTTTTATTAACTAGATTTCTCACTTTTGGAAGTTTCTGACAAATATCAAGGTAATTAACAATAAGAGTTTATGTCTGTTGAAAGTCATGTTTTTACAACACCTAATAGCACACTTTAAATTAAAATAAGTTTTGATTTATGATTCGAGATTACTCCTAGGTGTCTTTGCTATCTCAAGTGGTCAGCTTCAACCCCACACCTTACTTAAACCATATATCATTTCTTAAAATCAATCAAATGTTTTTCTTATTTTCCTTTTTATGTCTTTATTTAATTTACTAAATTTCTAGATTCAGGAGATCCCTGACAATCGTCAGGATAATTAACAATAGGAGCTTGCACTTATTGAAAGTAAATATTCGCGCAATACCGAATGGCACACTTCAAATCAAAACAAATTCTAATTTGTGATTTGAGATTGCTCCCCAGGTCTCCACCATCTTGAGTTGTCAAAATTGATCCCACACCTATGATGATGAGGGATTGCATCGAATATGCAAGAAAATATTATTCGTGCCAAATTCACCATAACTTTTTTCATCAATACCCAAATCTTCTACATTTGACAGTGTCCTCATGCCCATTCGAGGTATAGGGATAGATATCATTAGCCTAATTGAACCATCTTCTTCCAAAAGTCATTGCTTTATACTTGTAATGACTAATGATTTCTCTAGGTGACCAAAGAGATTTCGTTGAATGAAATAAAAATGAATATTATTATCCACTTCTTTCTAGAAAAACATCCTATATTGATTCAGTGTCCCCTGAAAGATCATTTCTAATAATGGATTATCCTTTAGAAATTTCAAGGTAGGGTAATTCGCACATCATTATAAGATAGATTGGAGATATTAATTCATCTACAACATAAGGACAAATGGTCTCACTAAGGCATTCAACACAACCCTCTCCAAGATATTGAAGAAAGTCATCTCCAAGAATAAAAGAGACCGGCACCAAAAGCTTCCTGAAATACTGTAGACTTATTATACCACATATTAGACCCCTATTTAACAACACCGTACACATTGGTATTTGGGACTGAAGTAGTCTTGCCACTAGAGGTACAAATTTTTTTCTCTAAAGATTTCCTTGTAAGAAAAAATCATAAAAGAGGATAATATTCATCTTCACCTTGACGAGCTAGACTCCTTGGATGAAACAAGACTTATAGCTCAATAAATTCTAGAAATATATCTAGCACAAATGTTCAAAGCTTACAACAAGATAACCTGACTCAGATCCTTTTAGAAAGGAAAAATGGTATTGGTCTTAAAGAGATCCATAATTTCGAATCAAAATAAGAAAGGCAAATTCAAGCCTATCTAGGAATGCCCTTATATTATGAAAAGAATATTTGAAAAGGGATCCAACCAACTAATTGACGATAAAAGAGAAAGATCTATGCCACCAATCAATGCTCAATTTCTCGAGAGATACTGTGCTTTGAGCCTTGGGGGGAACAATAACAATAACAATGAAAAGTTTCTATGTTTCATTTATGAAAGAACGTCCAACTCCCTCAAGAGAGAATATTTGGTCAAACATGCACTCCACTTTTCTCAACGCAAAATATGGATAGAAAATAAGATCCTTCATTATGGTGAATCAATCACACTTATTGTAGAACTCAAGTCCATTTCTTGTGGTAACGCAAGTCCACTTTTGTGGTAATTCAAGCCAATTTTACATGGCCATCAAGCTTGCATTTACATGGCAATCCGAGCCCCCTTCTTATGGCAAATCAAGTCCACTGATTATGGCAACTCAAGCCCACTTATTTTGACAACTCAAGTCCACTCATTGTGGCAACTCAAATCAACTCTTGTGGCAATTTAAGCCCATTTTATGTGACAATCAAGCCCATATTCGAATAAAAAATCAAGTTTATTTTTTTGTGATAAATCAAGTTCACTCCCTGTGATGAACCAAATACACTATTTCATGACAATCAAACTCATATTTAAATGGCAAATTAAGTTCACTTTTTATGGTAATTCAAGTCCATTTTGCATGGCCATCTAGCCTGCATTTATATGGCAATTTGAGTCCACTTCTTGTGATAAATTAAATTCACTTCTTATGGCAAATTAAGTCCACTTCTTATGGCAGATCAAGACTACTCCTTGTGACAAATCAAGTCTGCTCCTTATGGCAAACCAAATCTACTCTTATGGTAATTCAAGTCCATTTTATGTGATAATCAAGTCCATATTCAAATGGCAAATCAAGTCCACTCTTATGACAATTCAAGTCTATTTTACATGGCAATCAAACCCATATTTAAATGGTGAATCAAATCCGCTCTAATATGGTAATTCAAGTCTATTTTGTATAGCCATCAAGCCCTCACTTACATGAAAATTCGAATCCACTTCTTGTGATAAATTAAGTTCGTTTCTCATGAAAAATTAAGTCCATTTTTTGTAGTAAATTAAGTCCACTCCTTGTGGCAAATGAAGTTGACTCTTTGTGACAACTCAAATTCACTTATTGTGGCAAATTAAATCCATTTTTTGTGAAAAATTAAGTTCACTTCTCATAGTAAATTAAGCCCACTCAATGTAACAAATTAAGTCCACTCATTGTGACAACTCAAGTTCACTTTCATGTGGCAAACCAAGTCCATTCTTATATGATAAATCAAGTCTACTTTCATATGACAAACCAAGTCTATATTTATGTGATAGTTCAAAACCACTTTCAAGATGATCACACAAAGGGAAGGCACCTAAAATTTTTGTTTGCATCCACTCTACTCGGTGAAAAATCTCAAGAAGTGGATGCAAATGGGCATTTATTTGAGTCAATTTTAGCCAAAAATTAAATTTAAGCAAAATTCAATCAGAACTTGGGATTCAATGCCATTGGATTATGACCCAAATGTGAGTCTCAATTGGACTTAAATCATGATTAAATTTGATCAAAAATTGAGTTCAATTTGAATTGAAATTATTAAAAAATTTGGGCTCAAATTAAAGTGAAATGAGTGGGTTAAATATTTAGATCAAAATTGGGCTCATAAGCCAAGTCGAGTTGTAGTTGAATGTCTAGTACTATTCGATTGCATGGACCCTAACTCACAATTAAACATCTGGTTCCAATCTAATGTTTAGTATAGTCTAACTGTGCAAGCACTACTCACTGTTGAATGTCCAATTCAGTCATGAGTATACAGAAATAAAAATAAATTTCTTCTCAAAATCAATCAAAATTAATCCGATTTTTTAACAAGGAAGGTATAATCTTGGAGAATGTCAATCTGATATTCAAATATGGGGTTTGTGATAAGAGAATACTCATCAAATCTCTCAATCAAATCCTTATAACCAAAATCAGAGATCCTCTTGAAGCCCTATAAAAGTGGGCTAGGGTACATGAATTTGATAACAATTCATAGACAATTCTTGGGCAAATTTTGCAAGAATTGAAGAAGTTTTGAGAAGATCTCATCATCTAAGAGGAGAACAAGAAGGCATCAATAAGAGATAGAAAAGATGTAAGATTTCATTTCTTTCTTTGTCTTTTCTTTCATTATCCTCTCTTCTTTTTGCCTCCTGCAAGGTCTTTATATTCTTGCACCTGTTGCTACTACTGCCCCCTCTTTCTCAAGGCTTGTGACCATCTATAACCTCATTCTCCACCAACCATTGCACATTCTAAATAGCCAAATTTCAAACAATCAAATCTAAAAGAATCAAACATTTGAACCCATTATGGGCCTATCTTTTGTTTGTCAATACCGCAATCACCCACAGTCCTCCATATGATCAGGGATCCCCATGAACAGTATAGCCACCCGCGGCCCTCTACATGATGGTGATTCCCCACCAACATCACAATTAACTGTGGCCCTCTGCATGATGGTGAATCCCCACCAACTCTACAGCCACTCTTGCCCCTCCGTATGACAATAAATCTTCACCAACACAGCAGCTACCAGTGGCCCTTCACATGATAATGAATCTCCACCAATACTGTGGCAACCTGGGGCCCTCTGTATGACAACGAATCTCTATCAACATCTAAGTAACTCGCAATATAGAACACTGGTGAGTCTATTACTATCACAGCCACTCATGGCCTTGTTTATCACTATGGTGTCATATCAGAGAAGAATCAATGACGAAAATGTCTTGAATTGACAATGAGGAGGAGAGCAAGAACAATAATAAAAACAAAACAAAATAATAATAATAATATGGTTTAGGGTCAGTCTACATTTTTCATTCAAAAGTTAAATAGTTTAGGGACAGTTCACAATCTTGCCCAACAACCAATTCAACCTAGAACTAGCTTTGGGTCTTGCTCAATAATCAATCCGACTTAAGGCTAACCTGCAATCTCTCGCTAAAGTCAAACAGTTTAGGGCCAACATAAGGTCTCATCCAATGACCAATCTGACTTAAAACTAGCCTGTGATCTTACTCGAAAGTCAAATAATTTGGAACTAGCCTATGGGGCTTGCTCGAAAGTCAAACAGTTTAGAGCTAGCTTGTGATTTCGCCCGACAACCAATCGACTGATAGCCAGCCTACGAGCTCACCATAATATTATTATGAGAGCTTGAGGGGCCTTAAACTAAATTGACTAACAAAAATCTATTTGAGGTAATTTTTTTCACAATCAAATTTGATTAAAAATTAGTTAAAATTGAGAATTATACACTACTAAATAATGGCTCAAATATGAGTCTCAGTCAAATTTAAATCACATTCGAGTTTGGCCAAAAATTGAGCTTCATTTGAACTTTAATTCTTAAAAAAATCCTTCTCAAACCAAAGTGGGTTGAACGGGCCATATACTTAGACCCAAAATTAGGCCCAAAATTCATCTAAAATTTGGACCAAAATGATAAAATATAAGAATTTTATAAATAAGCCCCCTACTAAATAAATCTTTATAAATGAGTTTGTGGCCATATTTTTTTTACAAATAAGTCTCTGAAATAAGAATTTTATGGAAAAGTCCAAATAGGGATGATTCATTTTCACCACAATGTTGTGGGCTTGAAAATATGGTCACAACCTTCTGGAGAAGCGGACCATTGGATATGCAAATTTCTCGACTAGAATGTATTGCACCTCGGCCCCACCTAGGACATGGCTAATATGATATATTGAAAACTATAAGTTATTGCAAGTATTGATAAGTGCACAAGTTATAGTTTGGAGCCCTATAGCAGCGTAAGGGTAGAGAATCTCTCCCAATATTGGCTTCATGAAGAGAGGAGGAGAGAAAAGGTACTGTTTTAGATCAATAAAGACCTATTTGCAATCCTAATCTCACTAAAACTCTTTCTTCTTCTTTAGAGTTTTAAAGAAGAGAAGGCATCTCTCCCCTGATTTTGAAAGGAAGCAAGAGAGGGAGGGGTGTGCACTGCCATTGAGGCACTAGATTCCTTTGATGGTTGTTGATGGCTCCATCTCCAAGATCACTAGAATCTTTTATGAATTGGCTTCAATGCATCTCCCAGAAATCATGAAGTTGAGGAACTATTCAAAGGTAATGCCAAAGACATAATTCTATAGGTTGAATTTGATCTGATTGTGCCTCAGAGTATTGAACATCTCAGCGAGTTGGTGAGGTGTCCTTCAGCTTGTAGACTTTTAACAAGCATGTCATCAACATAGACTTTCATATTTTTGTCCAGCTAGTGTATAAATAATTTCTCTACCATGCACTGGTAAGTAGCTCCTGCGTTCTTACGGTCAAAAGGCATCGTGGTGTAGCAATAGGTTCCCCTTGGGTGATGGTTGTTGGCTTCCCCTTGTTATCTAAGTCCATGTGAATCTAATGATAGCCTTGGAAGGCATCGAGAAAGCTCAATAGGTGATGACCAAAGGTGGAGTTGACAAGCTAATCCATATTGGGAAGAGGATAGTTGTCCTTCAGGCATGCTCAGTTCAAATTTGTGAAGTCAATGCACATATGCCATTTCTTGATAAATTTACTTGAGGAAGACTGCCCTCAAATATAGTATAGTTCAAATATGAAGGTCAAATCAAGTATAGTTCGATTATAGAATTGAACACTGAACTTAGCTATAAGCCACCTGAGGTAGCTAATTGCTTCCTATCTATGTTATGTGCAACATAGTCTTCCGAAGTGAACCTAAGAGTCCTCTAAATTTGTCATGTTCTATAGCTAAAGTTATGTATAGCAAGTTGTTGAACCAAAGTAACTTCCATGAAATCAAGCCAATACCAAGATAGGACATACTCATGACAAAGGAAATTTAACCCCCGAAGGGAGGGGACATAAAAAGCCTACTCAGGTTGATCAATTTGATGGGAGCTACAAAAAATAAGTTAATATTGTGGCTAATGAAGCATAAGGTGCAACCAACACAGCAACCACAAGAACCATGGTGCATTATGGCAAAACTAGATGATGGGTTGCTCATTTTGGAAGCAAGGGTGTTGCTTCTTGGAGCATAGGAGGATCCTAAAGTGGCCATCAGAGTTGATGAAGGTCAGCAAGGTAGGGAGTGCAAGAAGATCAAAAAGAAAGGAGGCGAGGAAGCAAAAGCGAAAAAAAAATTGAAATAGAACCTGCTTAAGGACTTATATAGTCCTCTCTAATCGTCAGATAGTCTCTGCATGGTGAAATCCAAACCACAAAAGCGAAACGATGGGAATTTAAAATACAACACATGATGCTTATAAAAAATAAAGTAGGGAAAGTACTGGAATTGGGGTTCAATGCTCGAATCACAAAGGACATGTGTATATTTCAGCAAGTTGTCAAGTGACGAACAGTCAGTTCCAAGTTAGCTCTTCGAAAATATGCAAACCCTAATGATTTCATATACTTAGATAGAGTGACAACTAGTTCTCTAAAGATTGTGAAAGGTCATTAGGAATAATAGTTCGGTGGCCTTAGAACAACACCATACACAATGATTTAAAGGTTTAGTGCACAGAGTTGCCGAACACTATTGGTGCACCAAATCTTGTATTGGTTCCCACTTGGGAGAATCAGGTGAATTCCTTCGTTCCATTAAGTGCTCCATAGACCAAGAACACTCATTATGTCATGTTTGGATACCTTGGCAATTTATTATTTTCTACGAAAAAATTTCTCTTTGGTTCTAAGCGTGTGATCTCCCTCTATTTATCTTTCACCCTATTCTATTTTTGGTCAAGCGCCTCTATTATCGTGGTGCATGAGCTTTTATCCTTATTTACCCCCAAGAAAGCAGTAAAAGCTAAATGAGAATAAATATCATACGAAAGAGTCAAGACTGGGCTTTCTAATAGAATGTTTAACTGATCCATTCTGGATTGGTCCAATGGGTACAGAAGTTGTTACATTGGAAACTACGGAAAACATGACTTATTTAAATAACTCGATGACCTACCAATTGTAGAAGTAGAACCTTTGGCCAGCAATAAACACTTAAATAATGCAATTCTAGTGTACCTAATTCTTAACAATATAATTTGAGTCTAACATATTCTTTTGCATTTCAAGAAATATGAATTGAACCTAAATGGAAATGACATGAAAAGTCATTTTCAAACCTATCATTAAAGGCATGGCAACAATAGGGTGTGTAGTTTATATGATGTAGATGCCACCTAAAGAGTAATGGAGGTATCCAAAGATAAGCTCAAGTGTTGATTTTACTTGAGTGTAATGATATAAGCCTGCCTAATTGTGAGATCGACTAGTCAAACATAGACGAAAGTTAACTATACTGATTTAAAAGTTCCATATGAAAGGACTTTGCTCAATGAATTAACGGCACATGGAGGATAATATGTTGATAACTCTCCTCAAGCTTGACCATGTCGTTATTGTATCACTAAGTTAAAAAACCTATTCTTTTTTAACTCATAAATTAGTCATGTTCAATTATAAGTTTACTACATATATCTATACATCTATATATATATATATATATATTTTTAAAAACAAGAAAATTGGAGTTGCTTAATTGCATATTAATATTTAATATTATTTAAAATATTAGGAGACAGGGATGGCACCCGTCTTGGTTAGAGAAGTGAAGTGTCTTCCGCCCACAGGCTAGAAATGCATCCGCTTGCAAGGCCTCCCACGATACGCTACCATTCAGGACGTTCTGGCCTTGCAGAACCCAGGTTGGCACCGCCCCCTACCCATCTCTAGAAAATATAGTTTGACAACTGACAAGCACACAGTCTGAACTGGGTCAAATGCTCAACCACAAAGCTTCAGTTCAACATTCCCTTGTACTAATGATGAACAAGATATTGGAATCAAAATGAAACTGTGAGAAAATAATAATACTTTCAAGATAAATCTATTCTTGGAAGCAGATCTACATACAAGGTATGCGAGCTGGATTATCCATCTTACAAGCGAAAATATCCACAATTTTTGTAATCTCCAATCTGATTACCTCCATATGCATATTTGGATCAATTTTCAGCAGCTCTCAACAGGCTAAGCAGTGAGAGGAAAAGGTTTATAACGTCGAGGTATAGAGAAACAGCAGCCCAGATGTACTCGTCATAAGAGAAGCGCTTGATCAAATTGTCAGTATCATAGACAATGTAGCCACAGAATATGATTGAGGCCAAACCACCATAGATCATTACTGAAATCCTTCCTAGCGGGAAAAAAGCCTGCAAGACAAGAGAAACACGTCCAAATTAGACAAATGGGGCAATTCATAAATGTATGCATCTGATATGAATGCTATAACGTGATATTACCTGGATCAGGCCAAAAACCATCAGTACCAAAATGGACCCAAACAGGAAGGGGCCCAGAAAGTTGAAGTCCTGGCCTCGTCGTGCTGCCCAGAAGGTGTAGAGGGTCAGACCAATGACCACCACTGCTGTGAGAATAGCTGCTTCCAGGATTACCTTCCCTGTTTTCAGTTTTAGATCATTTGATAGGATGTATTTCAAGAATTGTATTTGAGGATGTAAAACCCCTTGCAATCTAAAATATCGAAATCAGAATCTTTCTATAGAAATAAAGGATTCCATGTAGAACAAAACCAGATATACAGACTTTCTTTTTGTAGTAAAAACCCAATACACAATTTTGCATTCTAAAGATGTAAAACTGAACTAAAAATTTCTCCAGCTTTAACTCACATGTTTCTACATATTCAGAAAGTAGATTTCTACATAGTTACTACAACCCATATTGCAAACCAATTCCTCTTTGAGTAATGAAATCCTTAAATTTAGCAAAGACACCTTTCAAAATTCCATGAATTTTCTTCCAGCAATCACTATTTCCCTTTGTGTAAAGCTTGTCTATCTAGCTTAGTTTGAGCTGGTTTGTGAGAGAAAAGGCCACAATAAGAAAAAATAACTTTTGAACTACCCAAGAAAAAGAAAGACAAAGAAATATAGAAAAGAAAAGGGCCCAAGCATTCAGCAATGAAGAGCAATTTTGTTATCGAGGAAATAGAAAATATCTGCAGATAATTTCTTTCCAGAAATGGAAGAGAAACACAAACTTGTAAGCTTGTAAGTCCTAACAAGCTATCGAGAACCTAAGTACTACATATTATCATATTAAAGAAAAGTCATTTTACATAAATGATCTATAAAGTGGGTATCCAACAATGCATATGCTTGCTGATCCAAATTTACAATGACTCATTCAAGAAAGAAACACATCCAATCAGCCATGAACATTTGGATTGGACTCAAATCAAAGTCATGAACCACGTAATTACATAAAGGAGAAATCAGGTGAAGATAGATGCTTCTTTTGGGAAACATTGCAGAAATATAGTATGTATAACTATTAGCTAAGTTTCTCCTTTATTTGGGACCATAAAATTATCACAGTATTGTTTGTATCTGTTGTTAATCAATAATCACACTCAATTTAATACACAAGATTGTGAAGATGTCTAAAGACATGTTAGGAGATTCCAAAAAAATCAAGCAACACAAATTCTTGAAAGTAAATTATAAGCATTATGTTTGGTGAAATTGGATTAGTGTTGGTAAAGTTAAGGTGCCAATAAGGATGTAATAAAGTTGGAGTCAATGATGACAATTCAAAACCAAGAAAGGATTCAGAAACTTACTATGAATTTTTATATTTAAAAGAACAGTTCACTACATTTGCTTAAGCACAGTAAGATACAAGTTACCTCTTTTACCCATAATATCTAAACTGAAATCGCACTATCCCCTCCAATAGAGAACCATTAGTGGTTACAATTATTTACTATTGTCAGAATGTAAAAAAAATATATGATTCAATAATTGTCTTTATTGTATTGGTCATGATATGCAACAAAGAAATCGTAAGCCAAATATCAGGTTCTAACAATCAAAATGTAATTGTAAGAAGCTAGTTATACAATTATTTACTAGTACATTTCAAGTGATACAATATTCAAAAAATGACTTTTTCTAGTTATACAATTATTACATGAGCAAATAGGATAATGGCTAGTCCTTGAATCACATACTGCTGCCTTGCTGAAAGCCTTATCTTTTTTGGTATTGGACTCAATTTATAGGTAAGAGGAGAATTATTTAGGATATACATGTAAGTTCCAGGAAAATCAATCTATTTTCCCAAAGTTGTCTACAGTGCCACACGGAGACTAAATGGCTGCACAAGTCACCAAGCGATCTATGTAGTGAATGTTTTATTTTAAACAAAAAAGTATAATCCTTCTATCCAGACTAGAAACAATAATATAAACAAAATGAGACCAGCACAATAACAACAACAATAATAAGAATGTTACATACTCGATTTTATCATTCAGAGATGACTATATCCATATAAAAGTATGGAACTACATAACTAGCATAGCAAACTATCAAAAGCAATTGGACCCAGTCCAATTAAGATGAAGCTTTAAACATCAGGGCTTCTTTTGAATAAGTGGCCGGTTAGTCAATTAGAAGCTACTACGTGGTCAGGAATGCGCACAAAATTATCTCAAACTCAAGCCAGCTGACTTGTCAAATCTCAAGTAATCTGATTAGGTGATCAAGGCATTTCCAAACCCTTAGGAGGTCACCTTTCATTAACTCGGTTACTTCTCATGAGTAAGGAATATTGCTACATCTTATACAAGCAAATCAAAAATAAATAAGAGAATCCTCAAAATAACTGAGCAATTATTAAAATGATGCCAAAATCAACATGAACTACAGACAATTCAGATTGAGAAAAACAAAACTACCAGCAAATATCTGTTGTTATTCTTGCGTGGCCTAAGATAACCAAGTGATTTCTCTAGACTTCACATTAATTGTTATTCCTCAACACCCTATAACCTACATAACAACAGATATAAAAATCTTGGAATGACTTCTTTTTAAGATGCTATAACTTTCAAAACGATAAGAGAAACAACCAACACCAAATTCCATTACAAGAAAATCGTGAACTTTTTTCCCGATTGAATCGTAGCAATCAGAGAAAACGATATTTAATAAATCGAGACAAAACACTAGTTTAATTCGGATCATACCACTCGTGAAAGCACAGGTCAAACCAACCGCAAAGCTGATCGCTACTGTGAACAATCCCAAGAGTACAAAATTCACCGGATGCCTCTGATGATAGTAGGACAGCGGGCACAACACTGGCAAAAGAAACATCAAAGAAAAATATCTAAAAAATGACCCAAAAAACTAAAAAAATCAAGAGAAATCAAAGAAACGCACCGATGAAGGGTAAAATGATGAGGAAGATATAGAGGCCGAGGCCGGCGCTGGAGGAGACGAAGAACTGGGAGATGGGAGTGACGGTCACGACGACGGCGGCGACCGCGGAGGTGAGGAGAAGCTGCACGGCGAGGATGGAGTAGATCTTGCGGATGAAGGCCCAGCGTAGGTCGGGATTCTCCAGCATCATCGGATAAAGAGGCCGGGCACCGGACTCCACGTCCCCGCCCTTCCCGTACGCTTGCGACCACATGCTTTCCGGATTCTAAGTTTAGGGTTTGCCGGAAAGATGATCGGGAACTACAGAAAAAGAAGATGATGGTCTTTCGAACGAGAGAGTTTTTTTTTTTTTTAATTGGTAAAAAGAATGGGACTTCGAAAAACGTGCAAGATAAGTTTTGACACGTGTATTATGGCCTGCTAAAAATTTTTGGGTTTATCATCTACTAATGCTCGTTCTAGAACAGCTGTATCATCCAATTGGGCCTTGATATTTGCATTGTGGGCCCGGTATTGAGCAAAATATGGCGAGTAGATAGATGCCACGTCTACAATCTGTATCAGGCTGCTCACGGGGAAACAGCAAAGCGGACAAAACAATTGTGCGCCTCTTTCTTTTGTAAGTGAAGCTACTTGGATATGAGTTCCTGGAAACCGAATCAGGAACATCTGGAACGGCAATCTCCATTGGGATCCGTATCTTGGTTGATTAACAGTAAAGATCTTGTCCTACATATAATTCGTGTAGAGTATGCATTACTGCAAGATGATATAGTTGGGCGGGTATACGCATTGGCAAGGAATACACCTCGAAGGAATGGTTTTGTTGGAGGCGAAAGGAACTGGTAGGCGATATGGACGAATCGCTCTTTGACTTCGAGACGGGCCCGATGGGACTGAATTAGGACGATCAAGTCTTTTGCGGTAGGGTTGGGCGCAAATTCAGATATATGAGCAGACCGAAAAGGAAGCGGCCCAAGCCCATCGATAGACAATGATGCAAATCTAAGACTTATTATTGGTTTATATCATAAAAGATGAAAAGTGTGATTTCACACTTTAACTTTCACTTTTGTTATTTAGATAAATCATAAAAGCAAAAGAAAGTAAATTTATTTTTAAAAATAAAAATTTTAGCGAAAATAATAAATTTATAATCTAATATTGTGTAGAAAGTTAATGAAACATTAATTCCTATTGGAGATTGATTCATTTTGATTTAATCCTATGCATTCAACCTCAAATCACTTTCTCCGCAAAAAAAACTAAGTGAAAAAGACCAACAATTGTTGGGGACTCCTTGACAACGACCACTCCAATACTTAAGTTAATAATGAAGTAGTGAAGAAAAAATAGATTTAGAAGAAGCAATAAGGAAAAATATACACTAGAATTTCATACCTGAAAAATATGACTCTTATATGTCTCTTTTGACTTGATCCTCAAATTGGTTAACTTGATTGTTTCATCTGTAATTGGGTTGACTTTGAGACATGGACATTTTCCTTTGGATCATAGGGGAAATTTATTGTGATAGAAAATACAAAGGAGAATGAGGGTATCTCTTGTCAGAAATATAGCATAAACAACCTCTCTTGTTAGAGGGGACCACTCTTTTGAAGACGTAGAGCTCTTGAATAAGATAAATCAACTTGTCATTAGGTTTAGTTTAGGAACCTTTTTGGTTTGGATGAATCCCTTGGATAATTCTATAATTGTGGCTTTTTTGGATTAGCATGGTGTAACATATATGTACTTCATCATTAAATAGAAAGATCATATGAATAAGAGAGTCTTCGTTGTTGGATTTAATCTAATGTGTGTGTTGAAGGATGCATCATCAATTACTTTTGAGGTTAACTAGCTTGAAGGGTGTGTCATCAATTACTTCTGAGGTTGACTAGCTTGAAGGGCACATTATCAATTTCTTCTAGGGTTGGCTAGCTTGAAGAGTGCATCGTTAACTATTTTTGGGGTTGACTAGCTTGTTGTGCATGTCACTAACTGCTTTTGGGTTAACTAACTTAAGGGGTACATCATCAACTGCTTCTAAGATTAACTAGCTTGAAGGTTAGATCATCAACTACTTGTAGATTTGACTAGCTTTGATGGGTATATCATTAACTGTTGTGGGGTTGACTAGCTTGTAGCATATGTCATCAACTACTTATGGGGTTGACTAGCTTGTAGGGTATGTCATTAACTACTTATGGGGTTGACTAGCTCAAAGTATGGCCAATAGCTTTAAGCATATTATTGGTTGACTTCATTTGAATAAGGCATTATAGCTGACTAACTTAGCAAGTTTAAACCTACCTTAGTTTGGTTTGAATTAAAGCATTACCAATGCTTTTGGGTTGGCTTAGCTTTGAAGTGTGACTAATGGCTTCTATAGTACACCTAGCGAGACTCAATTTTGATCTTATTTAGTTCTATTCAAACTAATTTTGGTTCGAGTTAGGATGATAATATCACTCTTTGTTCATAGTCTGGGAGTATTGCTAATGGTTCAACACACCCAGTGAGACTCGATTTGATCCTATTTAGTTTCATCGAAACTGATATAATTCGGATCTAAGTTTGATTTTATTTATCTTGAGTCGAGTTTAACCTTGTGTCGAACCTTAATCGAGTTCGGTTTGTATCTTGATGGACTTCAGTTGAAGTTCAAGTTAATTTAGTTTACTTTGGTTTCAGTTTAGACTCAACCTAGTTTAGTTCTAGTTTGACTTTGAGTTTCTTCTTTTAGTTTGGACTTGACTTAACCCAATTAGGGTTTGATTTTAGCATAGTTTAATCTAGATTGAATTTGATTTGAATTTAACTTGATTTTGAATTGACTTAACTTGAACTTTATTATGGTTGGATCTGAACTAATTTGATGAAGATTAACTTAGCCTAAACTTTGAGTCCAACTCAATTTGGATTTAGTCCATTAATTTTAGATTCATTTGAATCAATTTGGCCTTTGTTGATTTATTTTGGCAAAATTTAATTTTAATGTGATTAAATTATTTCATGTTAAGCAGTTTGATTTGAGAGTCCTTAGCTATTTATGATAAGTTCAGGTAGAGTTATGACTTGGCCTTAAATATACAAACCCAAGGTCTGACTTAGTTTGTGAGCTCAAAAACTAGCTTAGAGGTGTAAGCCCAAGGGTTGATTAGGTGCGAGTTTGAAGACTGGCTTAGATGCAAACCTGAAGGTTAGCTAAGTGCAAGCCTGAATGCTAGCTAAGTGCCAACCTAAAGACTAGTTTAGATGCGAGCCCAAAGGTTGGTTAGGTGTAAGCCTGAATGCTAGCTTGAATGTGAACATGAAGACTAGCTGAGTGTAAATCTAAATGCTAGCTTGGATGCAAGCCCGAAGGCTGGCTTAGATGTGGCCTAAAGACAGGTTGAATGCAAGTATGAAAGCTGGTTGAGTGTGAGCCCAAAGACTGGCTAAGGTGCGAGTCCGAAGGCTAGTTTGGATACTAGCCCAAGGGTTAGTTGAGTGCGAGCCTAAAGGTTGACTAAGGTGCGAGTCCTAAGATTAGCCAAAGTGCAGGCCTAAAGACTAGCTTGGATGTAAGCCCAAAAGTTGGCTAAGTGTGAGTTTGAAGGCTAGCTTGAGTATGAGCCCGAAGGTTGGCTAAGTGTGAGCTTGAAGGCTAATTAAGTGCGAGTCCGAAAGATCGCTTAGATACTAGCCTGAAGGTTAACTAAAATATGAGCCCGAAGGTAAGCTGAATGCAACCTGAAGGCTGGCTGAGGTGTGAACCCAAAGGTTAGCTGAATGCTAGCCTAAAGGTTGGCTGAGTGCAAGCCTAAAGGCCAGCTAAGATACAAGCCAAAAGGCTGGCTTAGTGCAAGCCTAAAAGCTAGCTTTGATGCAAGCCCCAGGGCTGATTAAGTGTGAACCCGAAAGCTAGCTTAAATGCAAGCTCGAATGCGAGATAAGTGTGAGCTTAAAGGCTGGCCTAGATGCGAGGTCAAAGGCTAGCTGAGTACAAGCTCGAAGGATGCCTTGGATGCAAGCCCAAGGGCTGGCTAAGTGCAAGTTCAAAGCTGGCTTAGATACTAACCTGAAGGTTGACTAAGTGTGAACTCAAATGCTAACTTAGATGCAAGCATGAAGACTAGCTAAAAGCAAGCCTAAAGGCTGGCTAAGTGTGATCTCAAAGATTAGCTAAATATGAGTCTAAAGGTTGGCTGAGTGTAAGCCCGAAGACTGGATTAAATGTGAGCCCAAAGGCTAGCTTGGATATAAGCCTGAAAGCTGGCTAAGTGCGAGTCCAAAGGCTGGCTAAGTATGAGCCCAAAGGCTAGCTTTATGCTAGCCCGAAGGTTGGTTTGGATGCGAGTTCAAAGGTTGGCTTAGATGTAAGTCCAAAGGCTGACTGAGTGCAAGCTCAAAGGCTAGCTTGGATGTAAGCTCAAAGGCTAACTTCGAGGCAAGCTCAAAGATTAGCTTAGATGCAAGCCTAATGCTGGCCGAGTGCAAGTCCAAAGATTGGCTAAGTGTGAACTTGAAGGCTAATTAAGTGTGAGCCCAAAGGCTGACTTGGATGCAACCTTGAACACTGGCTGAGGTGCAAGCCCCAAGGCTAGCTAGGTACGATAAGAATTTATTATCTTTGAGAGGTTATCGGCAGCCGTAGTAGTCTCAAAGGTTCACCATCTTCGAGGAGCTACGGGTGGCTGTAGTGAGGTCATGGGTTTACTGTCTTCATCATTATCTTCGAGGAGGTACGGGTGGCCACAACGAGGTCATGATACCAAAAATCAAGACACGAGAAAACTTTTTTTACACAGTAAATTTTTAATTTTTTCATTCTTTCTTTTTTCTTATTTCCTTCCCTTCCTATCTCTTCTCTCTTGTGCACCTTCTTCTCTTTTGTCCCAAACCCTAGCTAGCCTCCCCCCTCTTCTCCTCGAGCTATGGACGGGCACTCATTATCTTCTTCAAATTCACGGCCAAACCCTATTGGATTCCACAAGGTTCAACCTCGACTTGTAGCAAATGATGGCAAAATTGGTTTGATTTGGCGGAGCAACCTCGGAGCTACTGGAGATAATGCTGATGACTCAAACTGGTGTTGCATGGTCGAAGTAATCCATGGTGAGGTGAGCAGGGTTCAAGAGGCCACCGAGGATAGGTTAGGGGGTCATGAATTAACCACCTCACTGTCATGGGAGGTTAAGCCATGGAGCCTCCATCCGGCTGTGCACGCGATTCCAATGCTGACAGGTTGGCAGCATAGCACGGGAATAGGGTGGTGGGACAAAGTGAGAATAGGCTTGGAGGACCATTAGTGAGCCACTTCATGGCCACAAGGGGTCGAGCTGAAGGACCTCCAAGCTGGGCCAGTATAATGGGGCCCAGGCTTTAGGCCTAGAGGCTGGAGCACCACACCTGGTGAGGTCAAGCACAACCATAGGTGAGGTCGCCGGAGCTCCAATCAGCCATATCCAAGCAAGTGGAGGAGTAGCTAGCGCGGGCTGTTGATGTCCTTGATTTCCTTAGAGGGGCATGTGCACCACTGCAAATGCGTCCATGCCCGCTCTGTTTGGAGGTGGTAGCACAATGGAGGTCTCGACTACAAGCCATCAGGATGCCTGTCTATCATGAGGTGGCCAGCAGCACGAGTCATCGCCGAGTGGTAAGACTAAGCGAGGCAGTAGGTGTAGCTATTCCTTTAGAGGAGGAAGTAGAGAAACAAGGAGAAAATCAGCAGAAGAAGAAGAAAGATAACTACCCTTTTTTTTCTTTGCTCCCAATCTCCAAGTCTTGATGACCCCTGATCCTAATCTCCCTTCTCTTTCTACCTTCATTTTCTTTGGCCGTAAGTTCTCATTAATTTATAGGTCTCTAGGAGAATTGAAATCAAATCTTTGATTGACTCATTTTGGAATGTAATTGGATCCCAATTTGTAATGGGATTGTATTTGATTATATTTCCAAAATCCTATAATTGGATGTAATTGATTGACTGTGATTTATTCCCTAATAAAGAAATTTAGATTTTGTACTATTTTTGGATGATGAATTTTCAAGAAATTACTTATAAAATATTCTAAAAAGTCTTGGACTAAAGTATATTTCATAAGTTCCAGGAGCTTTTTTACAAAAAGGACATATTTGTAAAAAATTCTAAAATTTTTAGGGTCTTTTTTTAATAAAATTTGGACTTCTTTGTAAATAAAAATTTCTGGAGATTATTTACTCATTTTTTAAAAAAAATTAAACCAAATTACGATTTTATAAATTACAAGATTTTTTACAAAAAGGATATATTTGTAAAAATTCTAAAATTTTCAATGTCCTTTTTGAATAAAATTTAGACTTATTTGCAAATAAAAATTTTTGAGGGGTTATTTGAATAAAAATTTTAGGGATTTATTTGCAAATATAAAATTCTGATGGGCTTACTCGCAAACTCCTGTCAAGGATTCATTTGTAAAGATTTTATAATTTTTATTTTGGTCTAGATATTTGATGAATTTGGACCCGATATTGGTCCAAATATCCAGCCTATTCAGTTCACTTTAATTTGAGCCCACATTTTCCAATAATTCAAATTCAAATTAAACCCAATTTTCAGTCAAATTTGACTGCTATTTCAATCCAATTAAGGCCCATGTTTTGATCACAATCCAATGACATTTAATTCTATATTTTGATTAAGTTTTGATTAAATTTAATTTTTGGTCAAAATTAACTCAAAGGCTTTTGTAGCAAACTCAGCAAAACTCAGTTGACCTTATTTAGTTCTATTCGAACTAATTTTGGTTTATATCAAGATGGTAACA
This sequence comes from Trichopus zeylanicus subsp. travancoricus, assembly GCA_005019695.1. NCBI lineage: Eukaryota > Viridiplantae > Streptophyta > Magnoliopsida > Dioscoreales > Dioscoreaceae > Trichopus > Trichopus zeylanicus. Next base: position 319,158 of record RXID01014914.1, read on the forward strand.
TCACCCATTTTTCATAGCCTTGGAATATTGCTAAGAGTTCAGCATACCCAGTGAGACTCAATTTGACCCTATTTAATTTCATCACAACTAATATAGTTCAGGTCCAAATTTGAGTAGAATTCAATCTTGTGTTTGACCTTTATCAAGTCTGGATCTGTTGGACTTTGGTTTAAGTTCAAATTAATTTAATTCAACTTAGTTTTAGTTTAGGCTCAGCCTCGCTTGGTTTTGAACTCAACTTGATTTTAAATTAACCCATCGTGAGGCTGATTAGGGTTGAGTTTGAGTTCTAGGTTAACTCAATTTGGGTTTTAGTCCATTTGTTTGATCAATCTAGATCCATTTGAGTCAACTAGGCCCTTAACCATTTGTTTTAGCTCAATTCAATTTCAATGTGATTGAGTTACTTTATGTTAAATAGTTTGATTTTAGGGTTCTTGGCTTTTTTTTTTTTTATGATTTTGGGCAAACCTATGGGCCGGCCTTAGACGTGCAAACTAGAGAGTTAGCTTAGTTTGTGAGCTTGAAGGCTGGCATAGAGATGTAAGCCCTAGGGATAATTGGGTGCCAGTTTAAAGACTAGTTGGGTGCGAGTCCAAAGACTGGTTGAGTGCGGGTGATTGCAGTCCTTTAGCATATTGACAAACTCTGTTAACACTATAGCTAACCGCAATGTTGTTAATGGTGGTGTGAAAGTCACACTAACATGCTTTTTCTTTTTTTTTTTTTTTGGGGGGGGGGGTGTGGGTGAGCCTAAAGGTTGATTGAGTGTGAGCCCGAAGGCTAGCTTAGGTGCAAACCTAAAGGCTGGCTAAGTATAAGACCGAAAGATAGTTTGGATGCGAGCTCGAAAGCCGGTTGAGTGTGAGTTTGAAGGTTGGTTAAGTACAAACCCGAAGGATTGTTGAGTGTGAGCTTAAAGGTTGGTTGAGAGTAATGGGGATTCGTTGTCTTTAAGGGGTCACAGGTGCCAGTAGTGTTGGTGGAGCTTAATCATCTTCGAAAAGTCATGATTAGCTATAGTGTTGACAGAGTTTGTCAATACGCTAAAGGATCGCAGATGGCCATAGTGTTATTAATCAGGGCATTGGGGCGACAGTGATGGTGGATGATCGAGAAGATGATGTCCTCTTCGATTTCTCTCCAATGATAGCTCTTGATTCCTTCTCCATTCTCTTGATTTCTCACCTTTTTATTCTCTGTTGTTCTAATCTTCCTTCTCTTTTTTGCAAACCTTTGTCAATCTTTATAGATCTTGAGAAGATTTGAAACTAAATTTTTAATTGGTTTAATTGCCAAATTCAATTGGATGGTGATTGGCATGTTATGGTGATTCTAAAATTTGATTGAATTGTATTTTTATGTTTTGTGATTGGTCGTGATTCACTTGATTGGGATTATTTTCCTGATGATGAAATTCAAATTTTATACCATTTTTGGATGCCAAATTTTCAAGCAGTTATCTACAAATATTTTTTTGGAAAAATCAAGACCAAAATGTAATTTCATAATTTTCAGGGATTTTTTTACAAAAAGAGCATATTTGTAAAAAAAATCTAAAATTTTCAGTGTTCTTTTGAATAAAAATTGGACTTATTTGAAAATAAAAAATTCTCGAGGAGCTTATTTACAAATTTTTCAAAAAAATTAAACCAAAATATGATTTTACAAAATTCAAAGGTCTTTTTGCAAAAAAATATATATTAGTAAAAATTCTGAAATTTTAGGGTCTTTTTAAAATAAAATTTGGACTTATTTGTAAATAAAAATTTTCAATGGGCTTATTTATAAGTTTTCTAAAAAATTAGATCAAAATGTGATTTTATAAATTTCAACTGTTTTTTCGCAAAAAGAATATATTTATAAAAATTCTAAAATTTTTAGGAGGCTATTTGAATAAAATTTGAATTTATTTATAAATAAAAATTTTCAAGGGGCTTATTTATGAATTTAAATTTAGCCCAAATCTTTATTTTGCCTTTGATCCAAATTTGGGCATATATCCAATGTCCAAATTTGGCTCATCACAAGTTTAACTCAAATTCGGAGTAAGCTTCAAAATCTACTTAACAAAGTACCCCTTTTACATACACTTCATGAGCATTCTTGACGAAGGGAGTGGATGCGAAAAGAAGGATGAGTGCCCTACTTCCTATTACTATCTCCGCGAGTGTATGATCATTAAGCTTACATGTTTATTCTTTCGTCTCCTCATAATAGTAACTTTTCCTTTGCCCTTTCTCTCTTCTTTGCCCGGTTCACATTTTCTAAAGGTACCATGGAACCATTTGTGATCAAGAGGATTGGGGAGAAAGGTAGTTTGGTTTTACGTTATTTTCTCCCAATTTTTGGGACTAATGTCAAAGCGGCTATTGCATACTAGCCCCAGGAGCATTGAAAGCAAATGTGTTTTGATAAATACTATCCTTTAGCCTACTTTTCAAAGAAAAAGATATCGTATGCTAATGGGGCAGGTGGTTGCTTCATGCTAGAATTAGTTGGGCATTTCAAACAGTGAGAATCTTCAGAAACCTTGGGGTTTCACTTTCTTAATAGTTGCTCATCTATTTAGGGGTAATCATTCCTGCTTGCCAATATAGTACAAATTCTACAAAATTATTCAGAATGGGTCGATGATATAGTGTCTTAGTTCTCAGCCCAACTTGCAGGACTTGGCATTCTAAAAGGAGTCATAGCGTCTAAAGGAAAATATGCTAGAGACTTAGGGATTTTACGTGGCGTGATCGAGATGTCAAATCATATAACTAATACCTTCCATACTTCATATGGTGAGGCCAGTGTTTCCTTATGGGATATAAAACAACTAGTTGAGATCCCCGTCTTGGGTTCTTTTATGATGAGTACATCTCTACTGACCATTATACATGCCTTGACTTCCATTATGCTTTGCATGTTCTCATCAAAGTTTATGAATGGTTGGTGGCACATTTTTGAAAAAATCAGAAGAGGGCATATTTCAACCGTTGGATCGAGATTTTTTATGAAAGAAGTCTGACAAACGAGCCAACCAAATTTAACTAGATTATGTGTAACATGGGAGATATCCTTCCAAAATTTGATCCTGAGACCTATTTTGCTTCCTTCATTAATTTATGGTTTTACTGCTTTGTCATGCCACACAGTGGGTACTATATCCGTCCAAAGACATTTGTGATGGCTTGTCAGATGACGCATGGGCAAAAGGTTACCTTGGGCCCAACAGTACTAGGTTTGATATATGCTGGTCTCAGAGCGATGGTGGAAAATCCTACAAGATCAAGTGATTCTTTGATTTGGTTTTTCATTCATTTTCTTTATGCTTGGATTTATGCCCATTTTAAGAGGATGTATACTGAGATGGAGCCTAGTGATGAAATCAAGAACCTATGTCAATTAAATTCGATCTCCATTCCAAGATAACTCTGATCATGGAAATAGCCACCTCTTCTTTCTCCCCTAGAGAGGCTAGAATGCATGTGCAGGACTCCAAGAATTTTGAGTGGCGAGCTTTTTTCCTTCACTCTTCACAATTCTAACATGTTAGTAGATGTAGCTCATCTTCCCTTATCTTCAGAGGCTTACGAGTATATTATATTTTTGAGGCATAGTGTGCTTTCACTTTATTTCAGAGAACATTTAGCTATAGAGTCTTATAAATTATATCGATTTTTCGACAGGTTGGGTTTGATCAAGATTTTTTTGAGAATGCTTCTGCTCCTTCACCAAAATCATATCTCGGCTTGTTGGCAGGCTATTAGCTACATCTCACTCGTATCCAGGATGATTTAGAATATTATATTCTCGACATTTAGTATTAAGCCAAGGTACTTTGTTCCTATGCCATAATGTGGTTTGATAGTATGGGTAGATATTTTCAACATTGATCATGAGTTTTTATTCCAAAATGAGTCTAGTTCACATAGCAAAGAAAAGCAAGCAGCAAGCAATAGAGGGTCAAAATGGCAGAGGGCTCAAGAGGCACAAAAGGCTTCGGCTAGTAAATTTTCTCACCCTAGATCTAGTGAAGAGACCCATCCCTTCTTACAAAGTAAATAATGGCCATTTTTGGGGTAATGCAAGTCCCAAACTGAGTTCAAGGTGAGAGGCACTCGAGCTATAAATGATCGTCTTATGACCAATGTGCCGAGGAGCCTGGTGACACATAAACTCCCACCTATAGGTGGGGCATGGGGGTGGGTTCGCATATGCCATTTTGGGACTCGACTTCTTTGTTTTCCATTATTGACATGGATGCAGAAGCAGGGGTGACCCTGCCTTCACTGACACTAGTATGCCAGTCTCTTCATATAGATTTAAGTGGAGCAATCTGACTGGCCTTCTTGTTGCATGTATTAGCAGACCATTCATCTAATGTGGGTATCCACGAGTGCTAGTAATTTTATTTCCTTTTATTTCCTCTTTTTTGGTTGAAAATCCCACTTCTTTTAGGTAGATAAGGATTTTGGGAGCCCTCTTAATGATATTTCAGACTCTGAAGGTAAGGGACACTTGAGCCTTGCCAAATTTTATATTGTGTATGTACTAATTTTGCCCTTATTGTAGACGTGGTTTCTAGGTTATGCTTTAGTCGAGGGATGTTTGCATCTTTGGGCATCTAGCCTTTATCACCAATAGTAATGACTCGCTATCTTCTTCTTTTCTTGAAAATCTTCTCATCTTCTAATGCATCACTTGCCCCTTCAGGTGATGATGGAGAGGCATGAAAGAGTGACTACTAAGTTGTGGGATCATCGGGAGCACAATTTAGGCTTTATGTAGCTTAGGATTATGCTTATCCTCTGTATCGAGTGCTTCTGCTCATTTTGGTCTTCTTTATTTAGGAATATTATTATTGCTTTACGGACCATTTTTTGCTTTGCATCAGATTTGGTCTTGCAACCTCATATACCCTCTCTTTTTTCCTTTTGCATGCTAGTCATGTGAAATGAGTTATGATTTTCTTTTTGCTTGCTAATAAGTGTGATGATGGACTTGTCACATAAGGATAGGATTGAGTTGCTACAATGAGTGGACTTAATTTGCTATAAAAAAAGTAGACTTATATTATCATATAGAAGTGGACTTGATCTACATCATGAAAGTGAACTTGGCTCACTAAATAGAAGTAGACTTTAATTTGTCATGTGAAAGTAGACTTGGTTTTCCATATTAGGTGGGCTTGAGTTGCTGCAATAAATGGACTTGATTTATCACAATTAGTGGGCTTTTATAGGAGCATGGATTTAACCATCACGCAAATTGTGTAAGATTTTGTATTCATATTTTGCTTCAAAAAAATATAGAGTGCATATTTGACCAGATATTTTCTTTTGAGAAAGTTGGAAGTTCCATCATAGGAAAATATAAACACTTTTAGTTATCATTTTTATTGTCATCAGAGCTTAGGCATAATACCTTTTAAGAAATCGGCTGTTGATTGGTGGCATAGACCTTTTATCCTTATCATCAATTAGTTGGTAGGATCCCCCTTCAAATATTCTTTCGGCGATATAGGGGTCTTCCTAGTTAGACTTTAACTTGTCTTTCTTATTTCACTTTGTGATTATGGGTCTTCTTAGAACTAAGACTATTTCTTCCCTCTGAAAGAACCTAAGCTGAGCAATCTTATTATAGGCCCTAAATATTTATACTTAATATATTTTCAAGTTGTATTGGGTTGTGAGGCTTGTTTCGTCGAAAGAGCCTACCTCATCAAGGTAAATATGAATATTGTCTTCTCTTATGATTTCTTCTTACAAGATAATCCTTAAGGAGGAGATTTGCACTTATAGTGGTAGAACTGCCTCAGTCTTGAATACTAATGCAAATGGTATTGATTGGATAGGAGTTTGATATGTGGTACGATGGACCCACGGTGTCTCAATAAGCTTTTGGTGCCAGTCGTTCTTGTTTCTGGTAATAACCTTTTTCAAAATCTTGAAAAGGGTTTTATTGAATACCTCAGTGAGTCCATTGGCTCTCACCTTGTAGATGAATGAATATCTCCAATCTATCTTATGATGATGTGCGAATCATCTTACTTTGAAATTTTTGAAGGACGATCCATTATCAGAGATCTTTTGAGAGATATCGAATCGATACAAGATATTTTCTTAAGAGAAGTAGATAACAGTTTCCACCTTTACCTCTTTCAATGGAATCACTTAATTCTATTGAGAGAAATAATCAGTTGTTGCCAGTACAAAGCGAGGCCTCTAGAGGAATATAGTTTGATTGGGCCGGTGACATTTGTACCCCATATCTTGAATGCCTATGAGGACACTATTGGATGTAGAGGATTTGGCTATTGATGGATGAAGTCATCATGAATTTTTCATAGGTGACATTTTCTTATATATTCGATGTAGTCTCCTACCATTGTGGGCCACTAGTAACTCATACATTTAGTCTCCATCATTTTTGGACCCGATTAATGAGCTCCACAAATCCTAGAATGCACTTCATATATAACTTTCTTGGCCTCTTTGTTTGAGAGACAACGCAAAAGTAGTTAATTGAAGGACCTTCTATAAAGAGTGTCATTGATAAGTAGAAAGCGTGCGATTCTTCTTCTAAGTTGTATCCATGTGAATTTATCTTTTAGGAGTTCTTCACGTTTAAGATAGTTGGTGAATGGTGTTCTCCAATATATGACCTCTTCTATCAGTTTTAATTTATTCCTCTTATGCTTGATGTTGAAGACTGAGCTCACCATTTGTCTATTATAGACTATGATTAAAATTTCTTCTTGATCAGGGTCAACCAATACATTGACTAATTTAGCTAAGGAGTCAACTTTCACATTAATGGACCAGAAATCTTAGTTATTTGAATATGTGAAATTTGTTGTATGAGCTCTTGAGTCTTTTTATGGTATTTCAGGAGCTCAAATTTATAGACTTTATATTCACCTTGGACTTGGCTAATAATCAATTGTAAGTCACTAAAAATATATAGGTGTTATATTTCCATATTGAGTGTCATTTCTAGCCCTACAATTAGGGCTTCATATTCAACTTCATTATTTGTGCATAGTTTTGAAAGAGAATAGGAGTGTCGTAAAATGTCACTAATCGGAGTGACATAAATGAGTCCAATGCTTGCCTTGATTTACGAAAGCTTTGGTTTGATCCCTGATTTGATGGATAATACTCCATCAAAGTGTAGCTTCTAGTATAGTTTCCCTTCTTCAACCAAAAGAATTTCTTCATCAGGGAGTTCGCAACTCAGAGGAGAATTGTCTAGTACTAAATGAGCTACGAGAAAATTGGCAAGGGCTTGCCCCTTGACAATCTTTTGGGGAGTAAATTTGATATCATATTTTATGAGGATTAAAGCTCATTTTGCTAGCCTTCTAGTAAGCACAGACCTAGTCATTAGGTATTTTATGAGATCAAACTTTGATATTAAAATGAATTGATGAGAAAATAAATAATATTTTAGCTTCTTGACCTCAAATATGAGCGCCAAATAATACTTTTTGATGGGAAAGTAGTTACTTTTTGTCCCTACTAACATTCTGCTCAGATAGTAAAGTGTATTTTCTTTATCCTCTTTATTATTCTGGGTAAGAAGTGCTCTCAAGTAGCCTTGGAACGATCTCAATTGCTTTAAATTATTGAGTGATGGCATGTCCAAGATAGCTTTAATCTTAGATGGATCAATTTCAATCTCTTGATGTGTAACAACAAAGCCAAGGAACTTTCTCGATGATATCTCGAAAATACACTTTATAGGATTCATCTTTAAGTTATATTTTCTAAGATAGTTGAATACCACTCTTAGATATTAGATGTGTTTGTATTTGAACTTAGTTTTGACTATCAAGTTATTCATATAACATTCTACTAACTGGTGCATGAGATCATCAAAGATTTAAGTTATGCCCCTATAATAAGTGGCACCTACATTCGTATGTTCGAAGGACATCACCTTGTAGCAGTAAATGCCAATTGGTGTCTTAAAGGCCGTATGTTTCTCATCATCAGAATGCATCTTGATTAGGTTATATCGTGAAAGCCATCCAAGAAAGAGAATATCTTGAAGTCAGTCATGTTGTCAATCATAATTTTCATTATTGATAATGGAAAATTATCTTTTGCACATGCTTTATTCAAGTCCCTGTAGTCCATACAAATGTGAATTTGTCCATACTTTTTCTTGATTGGCATGATGCTTGTCACCTAATCTGAGTATTTTTTTTTCTCTCTAATGAAGTCTGCTTCAATAAGTTTTTTCATTTCTTCTATCACCTTCTTTTCTAGGTTGAGTTTCATCTTCCTAAGTGCTTGTTTAACAGGTGAAAGCTTGAGATCGATGGCCAGTTTGTGGATTGCAACTTCAAGTCTAATCCAAGCATCTCCTTATAGCTCTATATAAAGTAGTCAATGTACTCTTGGAGCACTGCTTTGAGTTGGGTTTGGCTTTCCTCTAAAAGTTGAGTGCTGATGAAAGTCAGCTTGGGGTATTCCTCTGAGCCAAGATTAATCTCCATTAGTTCATCAACTGTGTCTTGTCCCCCATCCTCAAGTTTTGGTAAAGCTTCTTTTGGTTTGAGGATTATTTTTTCGCTGAGTGATTCATCATGTCGAGTGAGATTTGGTGAAGGTTCTTATGAGGGCATTTCAGCTACATCATGTCCTTTTTCTTTTGGTTTTGATGAAATTCCACTGAGGATGTCACATTACTATGATATCTAAAAACTCACAGCCACCTCAGTGCACATGTTAAGGGTTATTGATGTCATTTGGTCATCTTGAATATCAAAGAGAGGTCCAATGGTGACTATAAGATACATGTGGACGTTGGGCTAATATAGCCTACTCCTTTAGTATTCTTGTTTCCTCTTCAAGGAATGTAAGCACATCTTTTGGGTGGATCCCATAGATTCTCGAAGAAATAACTCTCTCTCTTTATTTGTGAATGTTCATAGCCAGATTTGTTGATTATCTGATAAAGCTAATCTAAGAAATATTTAGGCATAACTACCGATTGATGTCCACCATCATTCACTAGATCTTCATTCCCCAAGATTTTATGTATGCTTGGGGCACAATGGATTACCTTGTAAAATAGTATGTTCTTTTCTTTTTTACACTGTAGAGGAATATAGAAAATTGTTAATTCTTCCATGATATTGATGCTTAGCTTATCTAACAGCTTAGATTAGCTTTTCGGAACTCTAGTAACAAGAAGAGTATTTTTTTTTTATTTGACCTTTGTTATCATCTTCGTCGAAAATATAATCACCCAGGTAGACTTATAGAGCTTCTTCATTCGAGAAGGTGGGTCAAAATTGCTTCCTAGGTGAGGAGGAACAAAGATTAGGCTAGCAATTTTTTGCTTTACTTGATTGATGGAAGCAAACTCCTTATCAGCGCTGAATCTTGGATAGTATTTTGCATCATCATAATATACCTCATAAACATCGAAAGGGTGCACATCTCCATCAATTCTGTGTTCTTCACCATCCTTGAAGTATTAGAGATATTGATATAGGGTTAATAGCACTACTTTGTTTTTACATAGCCACGACCTCTTTAATAGTGCTTTGTATGATGCATTAGTATCGATCACATAAAACTTGGCATCTGCCATCATCTCATCTACTTATAGAGGGATGGTTATGGCTCTCAGTGCTTTTTGGCTATTCTAATTAAACCCTTATATAATTATAGTCTCGGACAATACGTGACACACATCTAAAGGTAGAGCTTTTAGAGTTCAAAGAGTCATCAAATTGACTGAGGAACCAAGTTCAATCAGGATGCAATTAATCTTAATCCCATTACTGTTCTTTGTGACATACAATGATTTGTTATGATCTATTATTCCAGGTAGCAAGTCATCATTTTGTGAAGATGATGACGAGAGTTTAGCATGCAAACAAGGACTCCTTCATTTTTTCTTGAACAAAAAATACTTTGGTAGTTGGCAAGATTTTGCAAGATGTATACTAGCGTATCCCTAAGTCATTGTGACATCATCAAGGTATCTTCTTGGGGTGGCTGCTATATTGTATTGCACCTTTTTTGGGTGTAGGTTCAACTTACAAGGGCTCGATGCTCTCACTTAGCTAAATTTTCTTTTTCTTGTCCTTAGGGATGTTCTTATCCCTAGGTATTGGAGCTTGTCTCAGAGGTAGTACCTTCCCACCTTAGAGTTGTATATGATTTATTCTCATTAGTTGAAATCTGGCATCATAAGACCAATAAGGTTCATCTTCAGAATTACTTCCAAGGCTAATCATGCAACAAGAGGTAATAAATACTTGCCCTTAGTCATTAGTTCTTTAAATATCTTTGGAGGATGTAATTGATTGATAATCATCCCATTCAATATCAAAATTGGACATGTGGAGTTTCCTTGTAGAGAGGTCTTCAAAAACTCTCTAGATAACTCCTTCTATTTCATCTCCTGGTATAACCTTTTTCAGGACTATATTTAGGATATTTCCTCCATGGATGTTCAGATTAGCTTGACTGTGGATATTCCTTCTACAAGTTCTAGGACTGGGATCTCACCAAACCTAACGGGTTGAGTATTTGTTGCTGAATTACATAATGGAGGCTAGGATAGTAGCTTGCCAATGTTCACCTTGGATGTGTGAATCACCATGCAACAAGAGGTCATAGACTTAGATAACTCTCTTCGATAGTGTCTAGCTTTCTTGACTCATCTTTGGAGTAAGTGGCATGAGTGATCATTCTAATCCCGAGGAAGATCGGTAAGTGATTTCTCACTACCCTTATGAGGTCTTTTGTATGACTTTGTCTTTTTTACTAGCACCTTCTCCATCCCCTTGACTTTCTCAAAAAGCATGATAGTTACATTTGTCATGCTTTCCATGTGGGCAACCATAGCCTTCATATGCTCATTTAGAATTTGCATTTGCCCCTTGACAAATTTCATATTAGTTGTAACTAGCTTTTTTACAGTATCTAGTTGCAATTTGAGCATGCCATAATCGTACTCATGGGTAAATCGATCTCTAAGATAATCATCTCAATAGCAGCCCTCAAGAATATTTGTGGGATCTCTCATTTTATCAGTAACATTCCCAGTGAGTCTACTTGCTTCTTCATGCCTTGCACCCAAACTTTCCTCATCATTGAAGCCATGGAGTGGGAACAGGCTTGGTTGTAAACCTCCAATGGTAAATATGGTAAAGCATGTTGCCACCAAAAGTTTACTTTCTTCACGCATCAGGACTCTCTAGTAAAGCTTTGAGTTTATCAAGGAAGAATTCCTCAAGAGTTACTTGACTTCTTTCTCCCCAAAATATATTCATCCAAAGCATTGATGTTTTCTTAGATGGCTGACTTCTTGACATCATATTCATCTGGCTAAACTAGCTTCTTCTTCTTGCTTTTGTTCTTTCTCTTCTTGATGCTTCAAGTAGGTGAAGTTGTTTGCTCGGATGAGGCTTTCTTCATCACCATCTCTGGCTCTCTAGGGTTTCTAGTTATTTTGTTCATCAATTTTTTTAATCTTTTTATGATGTAGATGTTCCATAGGTGCCCTTCTTTGGGGGTATATTGTGCTTCTTCCCTAAAAAGGATTTCAGCAAATGGTTCATGGTCCTTAAATATAATAATATGATTGATGTGTTCGGTGGATATTTCAAATAGGGCTGCCTTCAAGAGAGTTAGTTTGCCTTCTCGATATTACTTCTCAAACCAATTCTTGAACACATAGCAATCTTTAATGGTATATGCCCCAAAATTCTATGATAAGAATAATAGTTCGGGTGTCTATTTTGTTTGCCTCACCTGGCCATTTGGATTCTAGCAATTAGAAGCCTAACTTCATGGTAACCTAAAAGATTTTACCTATTCTTTCTCTCTTAAAATATATTTTTTTTTGGAGCCTTTATTGGAAATCATTAGATCATTCCACTTCTCTATCTCCTCCAAAAGTTGGTAGCTTTTGAGGATTATCCTTGTTTATGGTGGGGTTCAGAGGTTTCTTTTGCTGAGTTGCTATGAATGTAGCCCTCACATTTTTGGAAGGCTCTCCATACTTTACCTTATCTTTTTTCGATTTGAAATTTTGTAAACTAGATAAGGTCAGTGGGTCAATCCTTTTTAGTTTCTTAACTTGCATGACGAGACCTTAGAAGGTATGGATAGAAGAGGCATTCAGATAAGGTATCATCCATTCTCCTCTTACATTATCGAGGACTAAGTTCATTGGCTCAAATTGGCTCATGGATTGTTCACACTTAATGCTGAGATGTTTCCACCATATGATATAATCCAGAATTGACTTATTGTCGCATTTCGATGTTGAGACAAGGTCTACAATGATCACTTTAGCGCTAACTCTTCCAAACCTAATTTGAAAAGTATTTTCCATTTGTATCCAAATTTATATAAATTTTGATTGCAAAGTAGCATACCACTTGAATGTTACTCTTATCAAGCTTGCTAAAAATTGACAAAGTAACAATAAGAGACTATTACTTGAATCTCCACACATAGCCATAAAGAGAGCTATGCATTATTTGAGATTACCCATGCAATTAAACTATTTGAAATAGGCAGTATACCCTCTAGGATATAGCACTCGGTCGGATGGCTAGGGTATTATTTATCAGCATAATTTATGATACCCGTTTCACTCCCTTGCCTCAGCCGTGTAGCTATCATTCATTGTATCTAATATTGTATATATGTTGGGAGTTTCATGTTATTAGGGATCCCTAAAATTAGGGATTGGATATCTCTTATTATAGAAGGTGCTTATGAAGGGGCTACATTTTCGTGGATCTCATCTATGAAAGATGTGCCTTCTGCCGCTTTTGCTGCTTGGGATGATTATTGAGATCACTCCAACTTTTTAAGCTTCTGACTCATTTGTAACATCATTTTCATTAACTCCATGACCTTCTTTTGAGCTTTATCTTTCTCTTTGTCTTGTTATCTCAGCTATTCTTGTAGTGCTTATGGTCATTTCTTGATTGGAGCTTTTAGTTATGACCAAGGACTCTGTCAAAACATGATGGTCTATGTCTTGAGAATCAAGTCTAGGCTTTGAGTTAAGGCTAACTTCTCCTATTAGTCGAGTCGACTCATTCAAGAATGTACTCATGGAGTGGGTTGCCATACCTTCTCTATGGCATGGTAGCAAGCATTGGCTCACAAGGACCCTCTCCTTTTAGATTTCTTCATTAGTAAGTCTTATTCAAATAGCCATTTTTTTGCATTTGGCCAACTGGGGTGTGGGCTCGTGGTCTTTTCCAGAGTCATGATGAGAAATGACTCTGATAGTCTAGGTGATCTCCTTTGAGTATTAACGATAACTTCATTAGATGGCACTATCGACGGCTTATCAAGATTGGCTTGAAGTATTTTCAATAGCTTTAAGCTTTAACAATAACTTTATTTGGATTAGAGTGTTACCAATGGCTTATAAGGTTGGGTATAGCTTTAAAATCGCATCGTCAACTGCTTTTGAAATTGACTAGCATGAAAGGGAGCATCGTCAATGACTTTTGGGATTAACTAGCTTGAAAGGGCATGTTATCAACTACTTTTGAGGTTGACTAGCTTGAAGGGCGCATCACTAACTACTTTTAGAGTTGACTAGTTTGAAAGATGCATCATCAACTACTTTAGGTGTTGACTAGCTTAACAAGTGCATCATCAATTGCTTCTAGGGTTTGCTAACTTGAACGACACGTTATCAATGGATTTCGGGATTAACTAACTTTAAAGTGTGGCTAACAACTTTAAGCATATTATTGGTTGACTTTATTTAAATAAGGCATTATGGTTGATTGACTAAACAAATTTGAGCCTACTTTAGTTCAATTTGAAGTGTTGCCAATGCTTTCAAATTGGCTTAGCTCTGAAGTGAGGCTGATAGCTTTAAGTGTATTGCCGATCAACTTCTTTGATTTTGGTAGCGCCATCAATGGCTTATGGGTTGGGTATAGCTTTGTGTTGGCGATTAACTTCTTTATTTTGGTAGTATCATTAATGGCTTAAGAGGTTGAATATAGCTTTGAAATATTGCTAAAGGCTTTTGTAGCACACCTAGCAAGATTTAGTTCGACCTTATTTAGTTTTATTCAAACTAATTTGGGTTCATATCAAGATGATAACATCACCCATTGTTCATAGCCTTAGAGTATTATCGAGGGTTCAACACACCTAGTGAGACTTAGTTTGACCCTATTTAGTTCTATCATGACTAATATAGTTCAGGTCTAAGTTTGAGTAGAGTTTGACCTTATGTTGGACCTTATATCAAATCTGAGTATGTTAGACTTTGGTTCAAATTCAAGTCAATTTAGTTCAACTTGATTTTGGTTTAGGCTCAACCTAGTTTGATTTTGCTTTAAGTTTGAGTTTGCCCTTTTAGTTTGGATTTAATTTAACTCAAGTAGGGTTTGAGCTGAGCTTAGTTCAATCTTGATTGAATTTGGTTTGAACTCAACTTGAGTTTTAATTAACCAATCTCAAGGCTGATTAGGGTTGAGTCTAAATTCTAAGTTAACTCAATTTAATTTTAGTCTATTTGTTTGATTAATTTAGGTCCATTTGAATCAACTTGGCCCTTGACCATTTAGGGTCCTTGACTATTTTTTTTATAATTTTGGGCAAACCTGTGGGCCAATCTTAAATGTGTGAATCCGAGGGTTGGCTTAGTTCGAGAGCCCGAAGGCTGGATTAGAGATATAAGCTCAAGAGTTGACTGGTTGTGAGTATGAAAACTGGCTGGGTACGAGTCTGAAGACTGGTTGGGTACAAGTCTGAAGGCTAGTTAAGATGCAAGCTCAAAGGTTGGTTAAGTGCAAGCTTGAAAGTTAGCTTGGATGCAAGACTGAAGGTTGGCTGAGTACGAGCCTGAAGGCTATCTAAGTGCCAGTCCAAAGGCTCACTTAGATTGAGCCCAAAGTTGGCTAAGTGTGAGCTCAAAGGCTGCATAATTATAAGTTTGAAGGCTAGCTTGGATAGAAGCCCAAAGGCTGGTTAGGGTGAGAGTCTAAATGCTAGCTGGGTGTAAACCTGAAGGCTAGCTAAGTGTGAGCTCAAAGGTTGGCTTGGATGTGAGCCCAGAGGCTAGCTTAGTTGTGAGGACGAAGGCTAGCTAAGTGTGAACGCGAACGCTAACTTGGATATGAGCCTAAAGGTTGGCTGAATGCTAGCTCATTTTGAGCCTGAAGGCTAGTTGAGTGTGAGTTCAAAGGCCAGTTGAGTGCTAGCCCAAAGGCTGATTGAGAGTGATAGGGATTCATCATTTTCAAGGGACTTCGGGTACTCACGTGTTGGTGGAGCTCTATCATCTTTGAGGGGCCGTGAGTGGCCACAGTGCTGATGGAGTTCATTGACATGACAAAGGGCTATGGGCAGTAGCTTCTCTTTTATTATTTTTTTTCTTTCACTTCTCTCTTCTTTCTTCTTCTTTTCTCCTCAAGCCCACACACACTCCTTCAAAATCCTACTAGGGCGGCACATGACAAGGGGGAAAGGCTTGGACCTTGCCTCTTTTTTTTCTCTTTAGTTTTGGGACCTAATCTAGCTAGATCTTGGCTAGATCCGGCCACAAAGGGCGACAATACATCACTGAGGCTTACGGACAGGAGCTAGCCAGAGGGTGTGCATGTGCCAGGATGTGCAAATCTCATGGAGGATGTAGTCCTTTGTAGTTTTGATGATGATCAAACCATGTATTTAATGATATACTGAGCATGTATAGCAAATAGCGAAGTCAAGTTCAAAATAGATATCAAAATTATTTAGAAGCCTCAAGGATAGATGGACTTAAAGATGGACTTGAAGATGAGGCATGATGGTAGATCAACGAATAGAGCTTGACCAATTAAAGATGGCTTGAAGAAAGCTCAAGAGATCAAGCTCAGCTCGACTAGATTTAGATTTTTATTTGTTTAATCAAGTCAGTGATTTATTTTGAGATTAATTTTTATAGCCGTTGGTTAGCACTCAAATTAATCTTGGAATACCTTTATTGACTCATTATTTAACCCAAGGTTAGTTTAAGATAATGTTTAGTATCAAGCTAAAGTTACAGTAAGAATAGTAGTTTTTTGTTAATTATGGATGTTTGACCTTCATGGTTCGGATGCCTGAATGTAGCAAAAATAACTATAATTTTTTATAGCTTCATAGGTCTAAACCCCAAGATCAGATGGCCAAAGTTTGGAAGCTGTAACTTCTGAGAAATTCATACTTAGAGTTTGGTCGTCTGAAGCTTTGGTCGGACATTCGAAATCATATAGTCTAGACATTCGAACCTTGTGCTTGAGAGCCCAAAGCTATGGCATCAGCTTCAATGGCTAATAAAAATTTAACCATTGGGAGGCTTCGGACATCTGGACAGGTATAGTTCGAAAGCCCGAATATGATAGAACACAACTCAATGGCTAGCTCTCTTATTAATAGTTATATAAAGGCTTGGGACTTATTTACTCAGTGAGAGAACAAACTTTCAATATCCTTAGAGTAGGTATCCCCCTCCTAAAGCCTTCTAGCCCTAATACTGCTCTTAATCTTTCAATCTCAAACAAATCCTCAATTTTCTTTATACTTATCTTGAAAGACTTTGTACTGAGCTTCAAATGTATCATCTTTTTTATTTTTTTTACTTGTAAACACTCCTAGGTATTAGGAGTGTGAGTATACAATAGGTTCCAGTGTGGAATGACACTTGCTCGGTAGGAGTAAGGAGTTGTATGGGCATGGTTTCATCCTAATAGAGCAACGTACATGGCTTCACCCAAAAGAATTGACATTTGTGGTTCACAAGTAGATGTAAAGGCTTGGCTTCACTTTAAGAAGTGATATCACTAGTGGAGTGATTGAAGTCCTCAAGAGAGAGGTAGAGGCTATATAGTAGGAGCAGTCAGTTTTGCTTTATTTTTATAACACTTGTGATTGAGAAATGTGCATAAGATTGCTTGAATTCTTGAATGGTGAATTATCTTAAAAATTTTATTGGGCTTTGATCTTATTTATCTAAAATGTATTTGTATTTCAAAATCTCTTTTATTCCTCCTTCAAAGGTCGCCATATAGGCCAATAAAGGAGGCCAATGACATTAGGCCAGTATAGGCATGGCAGGCAGAGACGACCTTGCCTCGACGTGTTTGGGCCAGCAAGCGACGCAAGTGAGATCTCCCAACCTTCGGCAAGGCTAGGGCTTCGACATGCAGATAAGCCACTGTTGTGATGGCCCACTAGGCTGGGATGCAAGTTAGGCTAGGATGTAGGCTGATGGGCTGGGGAACGAGTCAAGCTAGCTGCTTGGGTTGGGATGGTGGAGCTATGTCATTGGCAAGGCTGATTGGAGGAGGAGCTTTAGTGGCGCAATGGCGCGCATGATGGTATGGGGTTGGTTGTTGTTTAATCAGTGGTGTAGTTCAGATATGACTGTAAGTTTGGAGCAGCAGGGGGGCCATAGCTAGTAGACGAACACATCAAGGCAGTAGGGTGACAGCAATGGTGGATGATCGAGAAGAAGATGTCCTCTTCAATTTCTCTCTAATGATAGCTCTTCCTTCTTCGTTCTCTTAATCTCTCCCCTTTCTATTCTCTATTATTCTAATCTCCACCCCCTTTTTTGTAGTCTTCATCAATCTATATAGGTCATAAGAAGATTTAGAGCCAAATTTTTCATTGGTTTGATTGCCAAAATCCACTGGATGGTGATTGGTATATTGTAGTGATTGTAATATTTGATCGAATTGTATTTTCATGCTTTGTAATTGGTTGTGATGTACTTGATTGGGATTATTTCCCTGATGATGAAATTCAAATTTTGTACCATTTTTTAAATGTCAGGTTTTTAGGGGGGCTTATTCGCAAATTTTTTTCGAAAAAATAAGGACCAAAATATAATTTTATAAGTTTCAAAGACCTTTTTATAAAAAGAGCATATTTGTACAAAGTCTGAAATTTTCAAGGTCCTTTTAGAATAAAAGTTAGATTTGTTTGTAAATAAAAAAATTCTCAAGGGGTTTATTTTTAAATTTTTTGAAAAAATGGACCAAAATGTAATTTTATAAATCTTGGAGGTTTTTTTATAAAAAAGACATATTTATAAAAATTTTAAAATTTTCAAGGTCCTCTTTGAAGAAAATTTGGACTTGTTTGCAAATAAAAATTTTCGAGGACCTTATTTGCAAATTTTTTGGAAAAATTAGATCAAAATGTGATTTTATAACTTCCAGGATTTTTTTACAAAAAAATATATTTGTAAAAATTGTGAAATTTTCAAGGTCTTTTTTGAATAAAATTTAAAGTTTGTAAATAAAAATTTTCGAGAGATTTATTTATAAATTTTAATTTAGTCCAAATCTTATTTTAGCCTTTGATCCAAATTTAAACCCAGATCCAATGTCGAAATTTGGCACTCATCATGAGTCCAACTCAAATTCAGAGTAAGGTTTCAAAATTTACTTAAACAATAGGAGATCTGATCAATTGGACATCATTGGGTATTCTAGTTTTGATTTTGTTGGATGCCAAGATAGTAGGAGATCCACATCTGGCTATATCTACTTGCTAGCTGGAGGAGCTATTTCGTGGAAGAATGCTAAGTAGACACTTATATCTTCTTCCAGTATGGCAACGAAGTTTATAGCATATTATGAGGCATCCAATCAGGGGATATGGCTACAAAAGTTTATCACTATGCTACAAATTATAGATGACCACTTAAGTTATTTTATGACAACAAATCAACAGTATTGTATTCCAATAATAACAGGAACTTGACAAAGTCAAAGTTTATAGACATCAAATTTCTAGTTGTTAAGGAAAGAGTTTAGAGTGGTCGAGTGTCTATAGAGCATACCGGGGTAAACTCCATAGTTACAAATCCACTTACTAAAGGATTACCACCCAAGATCTTTCATGAGCACACTACTCAAATGGGGGTCTTGTATCTCTTACGAGTATATCATTTTAGCAGAAGTTTTTATTTTGGATATTTTTAGTTATAGACACATTTTATGATTATTTTATGGATAATTTAAGGTCATTTTCAGTAGAAATAAAGTCCATGGTTTGTTTTTGCTTGAAATATATTTGATTTGATCTCACTAAAGAATAAGGTTGGACCAATAGGAGATAGACATATTAAGATTGCATTGCATGTTAATTTTTTACTACACATCCATACTTGATTTATGTCATTCGTTATATTAATATATGTGACAATTGATGGGTTTAGTTACATTACATATAACGAACACTGCTTTGATCCTATATTGATATAATTGATGGACTCGATTGATTGGACATGTTTTTGATAATGATAACAAATTTTTGAACTCATAAGTTTATGTTATAATATACAATTATAAAATATTATATATATGTGGCTCACATAGGAGATTGTTGGATTTAATCCAATATATGGGCATACATATATATGTGTATATAATAATTGTGTGTTATAAGTTGTCTTAAGGTTAAGCTTATTTAAAGTAATCTAATAAAGTGTAAAGTTTTGGGCTTTAAAATATGTCATAAAGTATGGGCCCTTTTAATATGCAGAGACCCAAAAGTCAATTTCTATTTTATGATGGGCTAAAATAGAAATAAGAACAGTTAAGGTATCTATGAGATGTTATGATCCCTAAATCATACGTATAATTATTTTCTAGCATTCCATCATTAGAAAAGAGAGAGATTTTCTTCTCAAAAAAATAATACATATTGACTTGGAAGATTAAGAACCAAAGGACTCTAAAATCATAACTATTCATATGGATATATATCTTCCACTAAATTTTCTTGATGATTTAATGTGAGATTCTTGCTTTTGATAATGGTTTTCATCAATAAAGTTCCTTTTAACATTTGTACCCACATTCTTGAAGAGTTGTTGAACGTCTCATAAATATTAAAAGCTCTTTAGGCCTACTGTGTAAACCTCATAAGTCTTCAAATCCGTCCTATAAACCTCAAAAGGTTATTGAACCCATTGTATGAACCTCAAAGGGACTTGAACATGTTGTATGAACCTCAAAAGGTCCCATATGAATTTTAGAGGATCTTAAGACCCATTTTATCAACTTCAGAAAATTTTCGAACCTACTATGTGAACCTTGAAAGGTCTTCAAACTTGTTATAGGAATCTCAGAAGGTATTTTGGACCTATCATATGAACCATGAAGAGTCGATCATTTGCCCTTTGTATGAACTTTAGAGTGCCTTCAAACCCACTATATGAACCTTAGAGGGATATTTGACCCACTTTATGAAACTCAAAAGATCTTCAGACCCATTGTAGGAACCTTGAAAGGTCTTTGGACTTATCATATGAACCTCAGAGGGTATTCAAAGTGACTACATGAATCTCAAAAGGTTTTAGGAATGATGTGAAAGATTGTTTAGAAAGGTTTTTGGAGTATTATTTATAATCTTGAAAGGAAATCCAACTATTGCAAAAAAATTTTAGGAACAATGGTTGTTCACTCAATTTGGATAAGAATGTTGACATTGAATCCATCATTGATGCCATCATTATGAATGATAGGCACAACCGACACCTCATATCCTATGCACACATCGGTCAAGAAAGATTCAGAGTTTCGATATATGAAATTGATCAGAGAGAAATTGGTCCACCACTAAAGATGAAAGCCCTTTTAGCCAACATGAGCTCAAGAAAGTATGTTCAAACTTTTGTAACCGAGCACTGCTAGCTCAGTTAAAAAAACATGGGGGCATTGTTGCGTCAAGATGGGTTATGAGCTCAAACTAGAGATTTGTTGCATAAGCCAAAACCAAGCTTATTGAATTACCAATTCCACCATGTGAGGTTTGAGCCTTGAGTTTGGAACCAAGATTCCGTAGCTCAATGACAAGCTTCCACAGCCTGCAAAAACCCAGATAGCTTCTAAACTATTGCACAAGTCCAATGGAGTCGACCTATTATTACTTTCTAGATTACTATAGTCCAAAATGTGTTGACATAATCTTTTAGAAGGTGGTCACCTAGAGTGCTAATCAACTTTTGCTCGATCATTTGCTACGCAACAAAGAAGTGTTGTTTGGTGGCATGAAAAGTCAAGTGAATTTCTCAAATTATCTCTGGATTGATCCACAAGATAACTCAAATTAAGTCTGTTTGACTCAATGGTTTGAAAACGTAAATAGAAAATCTAAGAGAAGGGGTGAATTAAGTTTTTCAAGTAAGATATACAATTTTCAAGCTCAAAACTGATTCAATTCACAATCCAAATTTTCTCAAGTCCATAAGTAATAAAAATCACAAGTGTTAAAATATAAAGTAATAAAGGAGAAGAGTGCATTGTGATTTATATGGTTCTATGATCAACCACACCTACTTCATGATTCCTATCTCACTCTTAAGGATTTGAATTGCTTCAATAGTAATATTGTTTCTTGAGATGAAACTAAACCTTTACATTAACTTATAATCGGTGAATGTCACTTTCTTCGAGTGAAGCTAAGTCCATACAACTTTTGCTCCAACCAAGTAATAGCCAACTCCAATACCAAAGTTTTATTTTTCATACACTCCTAACAACTTAGGAGTATTTACAAGTCACAATAGAAAATTTATAAATATATCTATCTATAAGAGTCTCTCAAGTTTAAGTTCAAGGACAAGAAAATTTGAAAATTAAAATTAGATGTAGAGGTCTTGATAGGCTAGAGGGCTTGGAAAAGTTATTTTTTCCTCTTAAAGATAATCAATAATGTAAAAGTTTTAATTAAAACAAGTTCCAAGCCCTTAAATATCCATTGAGAAGGAAACTAGCTATTAATAGTTATTTTCTATCATATTTGAATGCCCAAACTATAGGTTTGGTTACCCAAACTACTCCAATGATTAAATTTAATTAGTCGTTATTAAAAGATATCACAGGTTTGAGCATCCAATCTAACAGTTCAAACGTCTGAATCCTCCACTTTGGATGATTGAAAGGAGAAATGGGCAACCGGAATTTTAGAAAATTGAAAGTCTAAAATTACAGTTTGGGAACTTCAGTTGCCTGAACCATCATGTTCGGGCATCTCAAACTATAAGCAAAACCCAGTAATTTTTTGAAATATTTGAACATTGGAATAAGGTTCGGACATCCTAAACTCACAAAAAATGTACACTTAGTTTACCTATAATTTCAACTGGTTTTAACACAAATTCAAATCTTATCTTGAATAGAAAATAAGCCAATGAAAGTATTTCAAATTAAATTAAAGTATCATGCAAAGACTCTAAATGATAGAATCAACAAATTACATCTTCTACTCGACTTAAGTAAAAAAAAAAATAATCTAAACCTAAAAAGTCAGATCTGATTTTTTGAGCGATTTTTAAGCTATTTATTTGTCGTCGAGTCTCGTTCATTAAATTACTATCACACCTTAATCTTCATGATTATTTTCATGTCTATTTTCTTTTGAAGTATCTGAACAGTTTTAAGCCTCATTATATCCTTGACTTAAGTATAAACTACATAACTAAAAAAATTATAAAATGTACAATTTAATTATTACGAAAGGGAATATGTAAATAGATGGGGTCTTAAAATGTGAAGCTCTCTCGCATCTAACCTAATATGGGATCAAAACCGCAAGCTTCATCAGAGGCAAGATGCCTCACCAACTCATCAAGAAGCTGTTTCACCAATTCAGCTTAGCTGGAGCTCTAATCCTATCTCATATTATAAATTAATATAAAACACACCTTTTAATAGGTATACTTTCCTTTTCCATTTAATGAATAAAATTATAAGTATATATATCTATGATCATAAGAAGACAAAACTTTTAGGACCAAACCGCGATCTTTTCCTTAGAGCTTTAGTTGTGATTGTCCTCTCAAACCATCTCAATAATTGCTAGCTCCAAAATACCAAATCAACATATATTATTATCATCTTATTATTATTAAACTCAATCTCGTGTTTGAACTTATTCGTAATATTTTAAAATTTTTAAAATTGAGCATTTAATTTGAAATGATTTTTTTTTTTTCTGAAACTAACTAATTTTGAATTAAAATAAAATTGAAGTATAAATACTCTGTTAAAACAAAATCATTTCATTTTTAATTTCAAATCAAACCAACCCTCTTGAAATGTTACCAAAACAGGCACATAACAAGGGTCTGGTCGAAACTCAGAAATTTTCAGGCCCAGACATTCTGAGGTCCCATTGACAACCCTAACTGCGCACTGATTTGGCAAGATTCCTTGTTTTTATAGGTTAACAACAAATATCTAGCGGAATGTGAATTGTCAATGATCTTAGATGGAACATTCACTGAAGTGAAGTGAAGCACTAAGCCCATAACTCAAACATGATTGCACCGGTTCTCAAACATTCTCAAACCTTATGATCTCGAGGATGAGCTCTTACAGGTAAAATTAAAAGCATCGGTGGTATCGGTGGGAGAGGCTGAAAAAGATTGGCGTCAAAAAGTCGGTGAGCTTTCTCACCTAATTTTCATTATGAGAAACTTGAAAGTCATTAGCAATGGTTTGTTGCTGACTTTTAGTTAACGAGAAGAAAGATGTCGCCGCATAGTTTTCAAATAAGCAAGATTCTCGGAATGGCTTGAATCTCAAGGAATTAGGGTTTTTTAGATGTACGGATTGCTTTTATAATGTTAACTAATATTTCATTTATATTATTTGATGAATATTTTTTCTGAAAGCTTAAAAACTTTAATGGTTTGAGGGAAAAGAAAAAAGTTTTTGGCAAGAAAGAAAATAGAAATACTACCGATACCCGTGTCCTCTGTATTGGAGTTTGATTTTTGCCATTGTCCGCTTGACAAATTCTTTAAATGTACATGGTTAATGTATGAAGTCCATAGAAAAAGCATTCAATTCGACTGTTCCCTAAGTTCGTTTGAAAGGTGCTTGCTTCCAAAGCTTGATGGCTTTTGTGCTTGTGTAGGAGAAAGCGAGTAAACCATAATTGCAAGAAAGCACGAGAAGGTTACATGAAAGTGGGAAAAAGCCAACGAGTCAAACTTTTCTTTAAAAAAAAATAAATGCAATCTAAACCTTTTGGTTCACAAATTAATCGTAAAGTATTTGTTAATGAAATAGAGAAATATATTTACAATTCTCATAGAGATATTTATAGAAGAATATGAAGAGGTAAAAATTTTAATCACCGTTTAATTTCGGATTGTAAAATGGAATGATTCCATTCCAAATTTAATTTATAATCAAATAGGTAAAATTTAGTCAAATTAAAATTTTTTTTTAAAAAAATGGAATATGTCTTTAACTTATATTTTTTTGTTTTTAAAAAATGTAAGAATAATTTTAAAAAAAAATTTACAAGTTTTCCTTAGTCATATTAATAATAAAATATTTTTTAAAAAATCAGACTTATTTTTCAATGAATTTATGAGGATGATCCTAATGGATTCATTAGTTGTGGCATTTAATGTATGGAACTTTTTAATATGGCAAACTATTGTACTATATATATATATATAACATATAAGATCATGCAGGGTAGCAACAACTACACATGACATGCTTTAATGGTTCTTTTTTTTTTTTTTTTCGTTGAATTGGGTTCTTGGGTGGGTCTACGAGCCCACATGTTTGGTTTGGAACCATGTTAATTTTAGGGTTTTAATATGTGAAGGAACAGGAGCACACCTGGCTGGGTAGGCAGCTTGCCACATGAAAAAGCCCTAATTGTGGATTTAATGACGGGCTCTTTCCTCATCTTCTTTTTTTCATATAAACCTGTGAAAATTGGGATAAAGACAGATGATTTTTTTATTTTTTTTTTCCAAAAACAGTTTAGGAAAATTTACCCATAACCCCTGGAAAATTTCAAATTATAAATGGACTCCACTTTTTTTATTTTCACTCAAGATAATTTTGTTTATATTACATTTCGAGTTTGAATAACTTGGATAAGGATAACTAGGTTATTCCCAAAACAACATGGAGTTTTTAAAATCATGTAGACTGTATCGATCAAATGTTTCATAAAAAATTAAGACATAATATTATCTCTGAATAAAGCCCTCCTTCCAAATAAATAAATTTTAAAAAAAAATAAGTAGCTAATCTAATTGTCTAGCGTGTTATCAAACATATCCTCCTTCGGAACATTTAAAGTTTATGAGTAAGTATAGCACAAAACTTAGACCCTTTTCTTACCAAATAAAAATAAATAAAAATATATTCATAATTCTTTTAATAATATTTCAGTCTCCGGCTACGTCTAGTTTTATTTGCCGTAGACATTTAACTATCTATGATTCAAAAATAAACAAAAAAAAAATCTCCGGAAGTCAAACCGAGTCCATAATTTGGATCCTGACTAAACACCAATCAAAATATTGGATTTCGAACTCTTGATCCATTATATTCAACATTTTGATATAAATTGTAGCACAGAGTCAATTTTCACTTTGACCAATTGAGTGCAAATGAAAAGGAATGAACCCTTGTTTTGCATTAAATAAATTTACAATATACAAATCTATCCGTCTATTTTCTAAGATTTTGTATTAATTACTTACCATAAATTCATGACAAGTTTTCGCACATACCTCATAGCTGTCTCAGTTTTTTTTACTATTGCAAAGGGGGTTAATTGCATATAATTTTATAAATTATTAAAATTGTACGTATTTTTTATTTGAGTCATCTAATAAATTATAAATAACTTTTCCGGTGAAGGAAACTCCGGCAAAAATTTGTGAAATATTTTTTGAAACATATGAAAATATAATTGTAGCCCTCCGCCACGACTAAGTCGTCCTCCCTGGCGATGGCAACTTAGGTCTTGATTTGAAGTGATCTAGCTACTTCTTCGCTAAATCTTTTGTTTTTATCTTTCTCCTTCGATGGGACCAAATTCATCTACTGTTGAACTCCAACGATGATGACCAAATTCGTCTACGTCCCATCCGTCGCCTCCTCCCTTTGATGAAATACCAAGTGTATTTACCTAAATACGTGTAAAAAATAATGATTAATCTTTAAACAAGTATTGATATTAATGTATACAAAATTAAGTTTAGAGGATTTAACTTAGTTAACAAGTAATTGACTAGTTAAGTACAATTAATTTTAATTAATTAATTAGTCACACTTTTAGTTTTTTACCAAACAAAATCGAAAGATTTCAGATAGGCTACGCATACACAAAATTTCCAAAATTAGAATTTAAAAGTTAAGATGGGCAGTGGCACGTCGACATGACTCGAATGGACCAAATTAAGGGCGCGCGAGTTCGTCTAGCTCAAACGGAGACGCACCACCTGCCATCTTGGGTGCAAGTCCCCGTCCAAATAAATAAATAAATAAATAAATAAATATATAAATATATATGTCTTCTACAAACCAACCTCTTAAATGTTAGCCAAAAATATTATTTTTTTGTTTGATATTTTGACTCAGTTATTATATTTATTGTTCACTAAAAAAATAAATTCAATCTCTGAAATATTTTTGTAGAGAATTCTAATAATATTATTATGAGCATTAGAGTCGGATCAAAATTAATTATTAAAAAAGTTAATATGTTACGGAGTCTGGTAACGAGTCAAGTAGATTATATGGCATGTATTCATAAAATATAAATAATATAATATTAATAATTAATTTATTTTAATTTATTACGAATCAAATGTACAATTGCGTATCTTATGTAGTTTATGTAATATTAAAAAAAAAAAAAAAAAAAAAAAACCCAACCACGAGCCATCCTCAATGTGGGAGAATCACGCTGAGCATTTTCCGAAACATTTCATTAGCAATTTTCCTCCCACGAGTCCCGTCAGCCGAAAGCCCTCCAACAACTCCTTTTTTTTTCTCTCTCGGGATAAAATTTTCAAACCAAAAACCAAAAGAAAAACGAAGGCAAAAAAGAGTTCTCCCATCTCCTTCTCTTTGCCCTTTTAGATCATATCAGATATAGATTTTAATGAAGTGGTCTCCCTCCTCGGATTCCTCCCTCACGGGCCTCACCGCTCCTCTCCTGACCAATCTTCCGATGTGGGACTAAAAAGCAGTGCTCAGGTGGGCTTGTCTTCCTCTTCTTCGCATCCCAACACGCGCTGTGGGGTTCCTCTTTCTCGTGTGCTCCCTGTCCTTCTCCTCCTCTCTCTCCGCGGAGATCTCTCCCAAATCTCTGGCCCTTTGGATTTCTCGCTGAAAGAGACCGCCGCCATTAATCTTTCCTGTTTCTCTCCGATTTCTTGTTTTTTCTGCCCCTCCGGAGACCTGGGCAGGCGAAAGGTGGCACCTTTCTTTGTCTTGTTCTTCTCTCGCTTCAGAGTCCCTCCTTTTTTCTGTTCTGCTTGTAAATTCTGGATTTTTTTTTTATTTTTATTTTTTTTGTGGTTTTAGCGGTGTTTCTTGGAGCTCTGAGAGGAAAGCGCTTGTCTTGCGTGGGGTTTGGGTGGAAAAGTGGGTTATTGGGTGTTTTTCTTCCTTTTTTTAGCTGGAAAGGGGGCTCCTTTCTTTGATTTCTAGAATCCTCTGGATCTTTCTTTCTGTTTTTGAGCTGTCTGGAGGGGAAACCCTAATCTGGGATTGTGGAGATTTGGGAGTTTTTATCCTTGGTTCGTGCTATGAGGAACATCTTTGTCTCTGATTCCTGTAAAGAGACTCAGCTCCATGCACTCAATCCGCAGTCGTGGCTTCAAGTTGAAAGAGGCAAGCTTTCCAAATTCTCCTCCCACTCCCCTTCATCTATGTAAGTTTTGTGCTTCTTTTTTGTTTCTATCTCAGCGAATCTAGTTCCTTTCCTACTTTACCATGAGTGAATTCTTATATGCGTTTTTTGGTTTGTTTGTTGTGGATCGTATTCAAATAGTGAATCGCTTATCAAGGTTGCAGAGCCGCCGGTGCTTCCTCTATTTAAACCTGTTGATTATGTAGAAGTCTTAGCTCAGATTCATGAAGAACTCGAGGCGTGCCCGGCCCATGAAAGGTCGAATCTGTACTTGCTCCAGTTTCAGGTCTTTCGGGGTCTCGAAGAAGCCAAGTTGTTGCAGAGGAGCCTCCATTCTGCTAGGCAGAAGGCAACCACAGTGTATGAGAAATTGGTTTTTGGAGCATGGTTGAAATATGAGAAGCAAGGAGAGGAGCTTATTTCTGATCTTCTCGCATCCTGCGGCAAGTGCTCCCAAGAATTTGGGCAGCTAGATGTGGCTTCCCATATTCCCATTCAGACTATAGGCATTGTTAGTTGTTGCCACTCTAGTTTACCTAGTAGCTCAAGAAACGTTGTCTTCCAAATCAGAGGAGAGAAGATAGTCTGTGATAGACAAAAGATTGCTGCTTTGTCAGCTCCATTCTATACTATGCTTAATGGATGCTTCACAGAATCGCTTCTTGAGGTTATCGATTTGTCAGAGAATGATATATCGCCTCAAGGTATGAAAGCAATCAGAGATTTCAGTCATACAGAATGTTTATGTGATTCATCTGTGGATGTCTTATTGGAAATCTTGATATTTGCAAACAAATTTTGCTGTGAAAAGCTCAAAGATGTCTGTGATCGTAAACTGGCGTCTTTGGTTTCTTCAAGGCAAGACGCAATTGACCTAATGGAATGTGCTTTGGAAGAAAACTCTCATGTCCTAGCAGCATCCTGTTTACAGGTATTCTTGCTTGAACTTCCTGAATGTTTGAATGATGACCAGGTGGTTAGGATCTTCTCTAATGCGACTACACAACAGAGGTTGATCATGGTTGGTCTTGCCTCATTCTCATTATATTGTTTGCTAAGTGAAGTTGCCATGGATATAGATCCTAGATCAGAAGTTACAGTATGTTTTCTAGAGAAGTTAGTAGAATCAGCGATGACTGATATGCAGAAGCAACTGGCCTATCATCAGCTGGGATGCGTGAGGCTTTTGAGAAAAGAGTACAGTGAAGCAGAATGTCTTTTTGATGCTGCATTCTCTGCTGGCCATGTCTACTCAGTTGCTGGCTTAGCAAGAGTTGCTCGTATCAAGGGTGATAAGCTTTTGTCCTATGAGAAGCTCAGCTCAGTGTTATCTTCATATCAACCACTTGGATGGATGTATCAAGAGCGATCACTATATACCGAAGGGGATAGCAAGTGGGAAGATCTAGATAAGGCAACAGAATTGGACCCGACTCTTATTTATCCATATATGTATCGAGCAGCCTTTCTTATGAGAAAGGATGACGTTAAACTTTCACTGGCAGAGATAAACCGTGTTCTTGGTTTTAAGCTGGCTTTAGAATGTTTAGAGCTCCGTTTTTGTTTTTATCTGGCACTTGAAGATTACAAAGCTGCACTCTGTGATGTCCAAGCAATACTTACTTTGTCTCCAGAATATCGAATGTTTGAAGGGCGTGTAGCTGCTTCTCAGTTGCGTACTCTTGTTCGGGAGCATGTACAACAATGGACACCTGCTGATTGTTGGCTGCAACTATATGATAGGTGGTCCTCAGTTGATGATATTGGTTCACTATCAGTCATCTATCAGATGCTTGAGTCTGATGCTGCAAAAGGTTTGTTATACTTCAGGCAATCTTTGCTTCTCCTCAGGTATTTAACTGTTACTTTTCTGCTGGGAATGTGATTCAAGTTCTTTTGTACTTTCTATTCTAGGTTTTTGTTTTTGAGATGCAGCAGATAGAGAAAACTTGGTTTTTGTTTAATCAGGTTGAATTGTCCTGAAGCTGCAATGCGTAGTCTACAGTTAGCACGCCAACATGCAGCTAGTGAACATGAACGCCTTGTCTATGAGGGCTGGATTCTATATGACACTGGTCATTGTGAGGAAGGATTACATAAAGCTGAGGAGTCCATTTCTCTTCAAAGGTCATTTGAAGCATTCTTCCTTAAAGCCTACGCTTTGGCAGATTCAAGTCTTGATCCCTCGTGTTCGGCAACAGTTGTTTCACTTCTAGAAGATGCATTAAAGTGCCCTTCAGATAGGCTTCGAAAGGGTCAGGTATAAGCCTTACAGTTGTGCTTTTTTTCTGTATTCTTTCAGTATATACACATGGTTGTGGCATTGGAAAGTATGAGTTGATTGTGTCTGCTTACTAAGTTTTTGGGGTAAGGGACTAGATGGCAATCACCATGGCTTTGGTTGTGTTGGTCGACTGTGGGGCTTAGGGGTAATGTGGGAACTCTTTAATATCTAGTCTATCAGAGAAGATCAGATGGCTAAGTTTGTGCAACCGCATCCGAACATATAAAATTTTGGTAGATGTTGGTTCTCATTATCAAAATTTCTGTTCTGTTGATGAGTTTATTTTTATGTTTATCATATTTATTTTTTGGAGTTCAGATTTCTATCCATCTATAAAGTGATACATGATATCCAATTTTAGTAAATACTTAGAGCACTGTAGTGTAGTAGCCATCAGCATGTAATGGAGGCTGCATGGAACAATAATAAATTCAATGTTAGCTTCTAGTTAATATGATCTTATGTGTTTGGTTTTTTGGCTTAATGATTACTCTAAATTGTCAACTCACCATCTGATTTTACATTTTCAAACTCACTTCCTTTCTATTCTTCCTTCACGCAATTGAGGCCTAAAAATATCAGATGGAATTTGAACTAGTTTAGAAAGTTAGATTCGAGAGAGAATAAATTCTTTTTAGTTTGAACACAACAGGTGCCATGCTAGCATGTCACCTATTCAGGCCTTCTAAATCAAGTCCCATCATCAGCAATATATGAAGCTTTGGTATATGATCATTAATTAGATAGACTCCATTAACTGCTTATTGAGTGTTGAAACTCCATTATCAAAACAATAAGAAATCAAAATGCTTCGTCATAATTCTTCATGAGAAGCATTCTCATCTTGTTTGCAAAAGCTCTTTTGAAGTCGTCATTTGTAAAGATTCACAGAATTTCAAATTTTTCTGTACATATGCTATTCTAGATATTGTTGTGCTGAACCTCAAACACCTATTAGAAGAGAGGTTTGAGAAGAGGGATTTGAAGAATGGCAACCTTGGTATTTTGCTGTCCGTTGAGTGCCATTTTGTTGAACTAACCAGGTTGCTTTCTTACAAAGTTGTGGAAAAGTAGATGCCTGTGTAAGTTTTGGCAGTTAGATTTTTTTTATATATTAATAGAGGGCACAAGGGGTTTTTTCTCTCTCTCTCAATGAATAAATTGTTGGGGGATGAAAGGTGATTGTACAGAATCTGGCTACCTTGTTAAGTGGCATGGAAATCCTGGATCATCACAAAACTTCAATCATTAAGCAACTTGTTTCACAGGCCCAAGTTTAATGCATATATTGATTGCTCGCCCTTTCTGGAATGCTATAAACATGAATTCTTGACTATGAGTTATGATAAAATAACATTTGCCAACTGCCAACCTATCCTTTGGGCAGTTATCGTGTACAAGGAAAATCAGTATGTTTATTCTGGAAGCTTCGGAGCGGATTCTTTGAGACTTAGTTAATACACTATGGGTCCATCTAAACACTGCAACTAGCTTTAGGTTTTGTTTGCTATCTTGAGAAAAATCTAAACTAAATTGACAGCTAATTTTCAGTAAGAATAATCTTGGCCAACTTGTTGGAAAAATTGAAAATCTATAAGAATTTTTTGCCCTCTATTCTGGGGACAATAATCCAGTATATTGTCGCCGTTACATAATAGGAATCATGATCCAATTTGTTAAGATTCAAATCCATATAATTACTGGGAACCTACCAGCACCTCTTTGCACAAACTCCTTTTTTTTTTTCTGATCAAGTAGAGCATCAAATGTTTAATTTGGTATTGATAGCTTAATCAACCTTCTTTTTCTATTTTGTGCACTCTCGTTAATTATTGTTCCAAAAATCCGAATGCAGGCTCTAAACAACCTTGGCAGTGTGTATGTTGACTGTGGTAAACTAGACTTGGCTGCTGACTGCTACATTAGCGCCCTTAAAATTCGGCATACTCGGGCTCATCAGGGACTAGCTCGGGTTCACTTCCTTAAGAATGATAGGAATGCTGCATATGAGGAAATGACAAAATTGATAGAGAAGGCCAGGAACAATGCTTCGGCGTATGAGAAGAGGTCTGAATACTGTGAACGTGATCTTACAAAGGAGGACTTGCAGATGGTGACCCAGTTGGACCCTCTACGAGTCTATCCTTACAGATACCGCGCTGCAGGTTTGTATATCCCAAGCACATTCAAATGCAACTTCTCAATGGTCATTAGCAAGACGGGGTTGTTAATGGGTGGTGGCCTGAGGGTCAGGGCCCAACACCAAACCCTGCACTTAGGTTATAGGGTTTCGGGCCTTTTGGGGCTCAATTTCCTGTAAAATGAGAAGGAACTGGCCTGAGGTAAAGCATCAGTTCCTGACTTAGTTCTACCCAAAAAATTTCTTGACATGTGTCAGCTCTGATTTTGTGGTAAGAATCCACTGTCCAGGCTCTGGCCTGCTTCAGTTGATCCCAGCCCAACCCATTTACAGAGCTAAATGTCAGTTAAATGGCGGGTAATTGATTGTTTTGAGGTGCTTTCTGTTTAAAAATGAGTTTTTGATTTTTGGATTATATACCTTATTTTTGAGCATGAGGATCATTTTGGGTGCAAAGAAAATGATTTTTATTTGAGTTTATGTGCTTTATAAATGAGAAATTGATGTACCATATGTGAACCTGATAACTGTTGTATAATTCTAGTATTCAAGTATTTATGATGAAATTTAGAGAGGACAAAAAGCAATGTTTTATCCTTTTTTAATCTTGAATTCCTCTTAACACGAAAATATGCCTTTTCTCAGTATTGATGGACAGCCACAAGGAAAAAGAGGCGATAACCGAGTTGACGCGTGCCATTGCATTCAAAGCAGACCTACATCTGCTGCACCTTCGAGCCGCCTTTCATGAGCACGTTGGTGACGTGTCCCATGCCCTCAGGGACTGCCGGGCTGCTCTCTCCTTGGACCCCAACCACCAAGAGATGATTGAGCTCCACCGGCGTGTGAACAGCCAAGAGCCATGATTGCTTTTTATGTTTATCATGTTGTACACTACACCAGATCCATGCAGTTGCCACTTTCTGGACTGCCTTGGTTCTGTATTCTTTCATACTTACCCTTCTCTTCTCTTCCTATGTAACTTATGTCCTGTTGTTCAGTTGTTTAGTGTATGCTTCAGCTCTCAAGCGCTGTCCAGAAATTTTGATTCTGAAATAAATGAAAAGTTGCAAGGGAATTGTTGGTGGCATTTGAGAACAAATAGTGCTTTTGAGTTGCGGGATGTAGGAATTAGATGATGATGAACAGCTCTTTAGTAGTGTATGGCTGAATGTAACTTTAGATGCGTGGTCTTTCAAAAATTGCTTGTAAAGTAGTTGAAGAGTGAGATTACTATGTTGGAGTTATAAATATCAGTTGAAAACAAACAGTACAAAATTGGTTCTTTCTGTTTAACGGGATTTTTTTTTCTTTTGTGTAGAAAAAGGTTAATAAAATTGAGTCTGGAATGTGGCCAAGATCCCAAAAAGTTGCCAGGTCAAATTCCGCGCTGTGTGGGCTTTTAGCCCTCGTGGGTCAGTTACAAAGCACTTGCATTGTGCTGTCTTTTTTCTTCGTTTTAAGAACCAATTCGAATAGAAAAAAGGAACCAAAAACCCATGGCAACAAGTAGAAATTGGATAAGTTGAGGTACTGTTGTTTCTACAGAAACCATGATCACAATACTAAGGAGTATAGGTACTTCAAAGATAAGATTGAGAAACTCATCCAAATAGGTCACCTTGGATAGTTAATCAAATGAGGTAAGCAGACTGAGGGACATTGGACATAGGAGGTAAATCAATAGAGGTCCCCTTGGAGGAATCCTAGTCTGGAGCTATAGAATCCACCAATTAAGGGACATCTTAATATAATCTTCATAGGCCTACTAAGTCAAGATAAAGCTTTGGCATTAATTGGAAAATGCCAAATCATCAATGGTAGGCAAGAGGAGGTAAAAAGATCACACCACGAGCCAGAAGGAGGAAACATAGTCTTTTCAACAAAAGACTTGGAAGGAATCTTAGCACCTTACCATGACACGTTAGCAATCTTGGTGATCCTAGATGGTTACATCACATAATGCATCTTAGTCGATATAGGTAGCTTGACAAATATTTTGTTCACCCGGGCTTTTGACTAAACGAAGACAGAGTAAAAGCTAAGTCATATCTCAAGATGCTCACCGGATTGATTGAGGACTTAGTCATCCCACATGATATCATTGACCTATTCCTCATAGTTAGAGAAAACTGCAAAATCTCTACAACCAAGTCCAAATTCGTCATGATTTAGACTTGATCTACCTGTAATGTGATTTTGAGTCATCTAGTACTTAATCAGTTCTAAGTGGTAATCTCTACTTGTCAACTAGTTATAAGATGTTTTTTTACCAAAGATGATATAGGAGAAGCATAGGGGAACCAAAGCCTTGTTAAAAAGTGCAAAATAACTTACTTGCAGATCAACTTGGACCAAAAGGACAAACATCCGATCATTGTAAAAATTAATGAGTTTGCTGCCAAATTAAGGAAGATGCACCCCAAACCTATGAAATGGCTCATCAGCATAATTATTGATGAAGGCTTGCAGAGAATACTAAAGCTAGGAGTAAATCTTCTAGAGCCTCTATGCACTGAACTCAGGGAATTCCTTCAAAAGAGCTAGAATATCTTTCCTTGGTCCTTGAAAGATCTTCCTAATATAGACCACTTGGTGGTGCAACATAAGTTGGTTATTACTGACAACTGCAAGTTGGTGAAATAGAAGAAGAGACATTTTACCCTTGAGCCCTACAAGGCTATATCAAAAGAGGTAAATAAGATTCTTAATGCAAGTTTCATCAGAGAAGTCTATTACCCCAAGTGGCTAGTCAATGTGGTGATGTTAAATAAGTTCTATGGCAAGTGAAGGATATGCATTAACTTTATTAACCCGATAAAAACATGCTTAGAAGATAATTACCTACTACCAAAGATAAACTATCTCATCAACTCCACTTCATCAATTTCCTGGATATGTTCTTGGGGTATTATTAGATTTGAATGTGCTCCAAAAGATGAGGAGAAAATAATGTTCATTACTAATCTAAGTACCTACTGTTATGTCGTAATACCCTTTGGATTGAAAAAAGTAGAGGTGACATACCAAAGGATGGTAAACTGAATTTTTGAACATTAGCTTGGAAGGAATGTAGAGGCCTATGTTAATGAAATACTGATGAAATACCTCTAGGCTAGTGCACATCTCGAAGATTTGAGAGAAACTTTCAATACCTTTTAAAAGTACTAAATAAAGTTGAACCTAGAGAAGTATGCCTTCGAGGAGGTAAGATCAAGAAAATTCCTTGGTTACCCCATTTTAGAGCGAGGAATAGAGACAAATCTTGAAAAAATTTTGGTAGTCTTGCATATGAAGCCACCAAGCTCTACCAAATAAATGCAGAGACTTACAAGTTGGCTTGTGGCCCTAAACCACTTTTTATCTAGGCTAGACAAAAAATTCTTACCTTTCTTCAAAGCACTCAAGCAGAGACATAGATGGGTAGAGAACTACAATTGGGCCTTCAAAGTCCTCAAGAAGTAATTAGCCGAACCCCCACTATTGGTGAGACCCAAGCAAAGTGAAATACTCTTCCTTTACGTTGCAACTTCCAACCAAGTAGCCAGCTTAGTGTTGATAAGCAACTGAGGTGGAAAACAACACCTTGTATACTATGTGAGCCACATGCTCAATACAGTGGAAGTTCAATATCTGTCCCTAGAGAAATTAGCGTATGTTGTGGTACTAGGGACTAGGAAGTTTTGACCATACTTCCAAGTATATCAAGTCATGATACTCACTAATCTTCTACTTTGGCAAATAGTATAGAAGTTAGAGACCTTAGGGAGACTACTCAATTTGTTTGTTGAGCTAATCCAACTCAAAGTTACTTTTGAAACTGGGAGAACCATTAAAACCCAATCCTTGATAGATTTCCTAGTAAAAACTACCTCATATATTGCTAGACTAGAGACTGAACCATGGGAAGTTTGGGTA
Source organism: Trichopus zeylanicus subsp. travancoricus (assembly GCA_005019695.1). Classification (NCBI taxonomy): domain Eukaryota; kingdom Viridiplantae; phylum Streptophyta; class Magnoliopsida; order Dioscoreales; family Dioscoreaceae; genus Trichopus; species Trichopus zeylanicus. Next base: position 355,171 of record RXID01014914.1, read on the forward strand.
GATGATATATCATGTGAGTCGAAAAGCAAAATTGGTGTTGTACTGCTCAACCCAGATGGAAGAGTTATTGAGCACTCAGCTTGTTTGAAGTTCTATGTCTCAAACAACAGTGCAGAACATGAAGCCTTCCTCCTTAGTTTGTGGATAGCACTAGTAGTAGGAGCCAAAAAGCTAAAGGTATTTAGCGACTCTTAGCTTATGTACTTGCAATTGCAAATGGGGAGTATGAGATAAAAGACACAATAATGGCCTAATACTTAGTTGAAGGACAAAAGCTCATTGGAAGGATGAATCACATGGAGATTTGCCGAGTGTCCCAGAATAGCAATATAAAAGCAACTGCCTTTGCATGCTTGGTCTTAGCCTCTTCAAACCTAGTGCAAAGGCAGGTCTTCGTGAAAACCTTCATTAGCCCAAATACTTTGATCCTTCTAAGGTAAACATCATAAAAGAAGAATCATGCTGGGTGGACCATATAATTAACTGCCTCAGAGATAGGCAGCCCCTGAAGGATTCAAAAGAGGCTCAAAGAGTAAAGAAGTTGGTGCCAAGCTTTATCCTGGTAGATAAAGTTTTATACAAAAGGTTGCGTACTCAACTACATCTCCACTATTTGAGGCCTAATAAATTCGAGTATGCACTTCGTGAAGTACGTGAAAGAATATGTGGGAGCCATAGAGGTGGATAAACTTTGGTGCATAAACTCCTTATACATAGGTACTACTAGATTAACATGACCTCAGAGGCAGTTGAGTTCGTATTTAAATGTGAACAATGCCAAAGGCATACCTTACTACATCATAGCCTAACGGTTCAACTTCAGCAAACACAAGCTACTTTGCTATTTGATTAGTGGAAAATGGACATCCTAGATCTATTTCCATTAGCATTAGGGTAAAGAAAATTTCTAGCAGTCGTGATATATTACTTTACTAAATAGGTAAAAGTTAAACCTCTCATTATAATCACTGAAAAGAAACTTCAAGAGTTCCTTTGACAAATTTTCATATGCCGATTTGGGTTATCGTGAATGCTGGTCATAGACAATGGTAAGTAGTTTGATGGCTCGATGTTCAAGGACTATTGTAGCTCCCTCCAAATTGAATAAAAGTTCACTTTGGTGGTACACTCCCAGTCCACTGGTTGAGGTAACAAATAAAATTTTACTTTCTAGAATTAAGAAACACCTTGAGAGGGCAAAGGTCACCTAGATCGAATAATTATCATATGTCCTATGGTCATAATGAACCACCCCATAGATAGTAACTGGCGAGTAACCCTTGATTCTTGCCTATGGAGTTGAAACAATTATATCCATGGAGACTAGTTTCACTTCACCCTAGGTCAGAAGCTATGATCTCGAGGAGAATGAAGCAAACATTCGAGCCGAGAAGGACCTTATCTTAGAGGTTAGAGAGAAGGCCTGTACAAGAATCACCAAGTATCAGTGATGAGTGGCTCAATACTATAATTCTCATGTGCAGAGTTGAGAGCTACGACCAGGTGACTAGGTATTTTATCGAACTAATCTCAGCAACAAAGACTCAAGAAATTTATCTCTGAACTAGGAAGGCCCATACAAGGTCGCTTGAATGGTGGGACTAAAGTCTGCAAGCTTGAGCCTTCGAGTGGTAAAGTAATCCCTAGAACCGAGCAAGTTGATAACCTCAGAAGATTTTATATTTAAAATAAAGTTATGACTCTTTCTTCTATTTATTTAAAAATTTGTCAATGATGGGATCAAAAATAGTTTAGAAGAAAAACTTGGCTTTGTGGTCTAAGTATCTAATTATGTGTTTCGACTCTTCAATGATGTATTGGCTCTTCAGCCATCCAAAAACTTGGCTCTATTATGTAAGTAACTAACCAAGTGCCTCAGCTCTTTACCTAAATGGATTGACTTTTTATCCACCCAAAAGCCTAGCTCTGTGGTCAAAATATCCAACCAGGTGCCTCAGCTCTTTAACTAGGTATTAGCTTTTTGGCCTCACAAGCCTTGACTCTAGGTCAAGACATCCAATGACACCTCAAATTTTTAGTCAAGCATAGACTCCTCAATCATGTTTGGCCTCAGACTCATGTTATTCAATTAACTGAAGTGATCAGTTTGTAGAAAAAAAGTTTAAAACTTCCAAAAGACTAAGCAAAGCTAATTGAGGCCTAACCCAAGATGGCTATCATAATAGATGTATGCGTTGAGCTACTTGCTAATGCAGAGTTGACACTTTGAAAATTTTGGGATTCAAGTTTTAACTTGAAGAAGACTTAATGCTAAATTACTAGTTCAAGAGTCGAACCAATTCAAGTAAGATTGTTTCTCCCTTCTAAGGCAAAACTTGTTTTGTTTTGGTTGAAGAGTTAGAAGAAAGCTCATCGAATTTTGAACCAAGCAAAAATTTTGCATTTCAAACCAAAAATTGTTTGAACAAAGAAAGTAAATCAAAATTTTCATTAATAAACAAAAAGTATTACATCTGAGGTGAAACTTGGATACAAAAAAAAATCTTCATTACAATGAAAGAAGCAAAAAAAAAAAAATACAAAATATAAAGTCTATTTAGAGGACTTTTGGGGCCCCATAGACTCTTGTGGCTCAGCAGGGTCCTAGGGCTCAACCTCATCTTCATTGGAGTCCTTCACTTCTGCTGTCCTCTAAAGGATCTCCTCATACTTCCATTTTGAAGTGATGAATTCTTAAATCATCATAGAGTTGAACTTAGGTGTCATCAGGCTTAACATTGGGTTCACAATGAGTCTTTTTCACCATGTCCCTAAAGCTGAGGTAGCGCTTTATGAAGAAATTGGTAGAGAGTCAACTTTAGTCTTGGAGGTACTCATCACTGGCCTTGACTTTGAGCATAGCTTGCATCTTGCATGGCTTCAAAGTCTTCATATACTCTGAGCTCTGACAAAACATGACTATTGCCTCATCTTTCGCTTTGTCTATCTTGACTTTCTATTGATCCTCCAGATCTTTCAACCTTGATAAGGTCGAGCCATATTCAGCCTAGAGAAGGTCCTTCTCCTCCTTCATCTTCTTCTTTGTCTACTCCACATCAAGCTAGAGGGGCTTGGATTGAGAGTAGAGGAGGCTCATATCCTCCTCGACCTTGATGGCCTTACACTTCTTGGTTGTTGGCTACTTTTGAGTCTCAAAAAATGGTCAACTTGCATAGTAAAAAAATTACAGTGCTTGCAATTGTGCCAAAAGTTAAACATTGAAATGAGAAATTGAAAAAAGGTGAATAAGAGAGAAGTTTAGGTGACTTACATTAGCGCAGGTCCTAGCTCCCCTCAGGGAGAGCTTATTTTTGGGGGGCTGGGCTATCGTGGGATTTCCACTATCTCTAAAGCCCCTGAGGAAGTATTTCTTAGCATTAAGACTCTTCTTCGGGGTGGCCCAACCCTCGGAAGAGGCTCAACCTCATGCTTTGGTGCAAACCAATAGAGGAGATAAAGCAGAAGCATCCATCACACTCTTCTCGCTATCAGCTATCCTCATCACATGGGGACTCGATAACCGGATGGATTCTTTGGTGACTTTAGCTTGGGATGGAGAGTCGGAAGAGCAACGTGTCACTTGCATCTTCCTTATCTCACCCTCTCTCACACCCCGATTTTCTCCCTTCTCTTCTCTCCTTCTCTTCCAATGGCTTTGAGCAATTGCTCAAGGGGGAATGGGGTCCTCTAACTCAAAGGTTCTCTTATAGTCGGGCTGAGATAGAGCCACTCGAGGAGCACCCAACTTTTGTTTTAGATACTCATTCATGAATGAGATCTGGGTTAGTCCTACAAAGGTCAAATCTGATGGTTAGATCTAGGAAAAAATTGTTGAAAAAAAAGAACATGAGGGTTAAAGTGTGCATTAACTATCTGAGCTATGGATGAACCATGCTACTACAAACAAGCCTTGTTGGACCATATAAGAGCAGCCCTAACACTCTTGAACTCAGGTATAAGTAGTTGGTGAACTTCAACACTAATCTTGGAGTTAGCTCAATGTGAGGAAGGGTTACCCCACTTGCAAGGAAGGCCTTGGTCTACGCTAGAGAATACTCTAATTGGGTGGTCCTTCCAAGCATGGATGGAGTTGGGGTTCGAGGCAAATAATCTACATCATTTTTAGGGACAAAGCAAGATTGACCTCTGGTATTGGAGCCTCAGTAGCATTTGAACACATCCTTAAATATTTCTACCATCAGAAAGAAGCCTTTGGATGTAGCTAGGGTTCAGAAGGAGGTGATGAATTTCATGATATTAGGCACTATTTGGTTTGGGACAAGATCCCTATCTCTCAGAATGTCCTAGATAAATCTATTTATAAGGTACCTACAGTCACTCTCAAACATCTCTCAATAAGTATTAAGCTCATACTTGAACTCCTCTCTCAAGGTTTTACTATCCTTCTCAAACCCCTATAGGTCCAACTTGATCTTGTCTGGGAAGCTAAATATGCTGACTAGGTGCTCAAAGTTTTTCTCTTGAATGGTGAATTTGACAATTCAAACCCTTAGTTCAAAAACATCTAGCAAAAGTACAATATTTTAATTAGCTTTTGTTTGAATGAGATATTATCCTATGATCAAAGTCATCAAACTAACTTTAGAGACCAATGAGCCAGTATTAGGTTTTTGGATCATTCATATATGTTCATCATGTGCATTCCAAGGTAAAACTAAAGTTTCCCTATAGTTATCATGTTTTCTATCATATAGTTTGCATGACAGTTTGTTCGAACCAAAGTATAAATATCGCATAAATTAAAATTATCATAATTAAAAAGGTTGGAATTATGACTCACTTGAAGCTAAGGTCGTGATAGAGTTTGGAGCCATCGTGGTAGGAGCTGCAAGGGACCTCGAATTGGTTGCTACAGAGGATGACACGATGGCAGACCTAGAGGTGACAGTCCCCTAGATAGTTGTTGGAGTAGGCATAGAGCTAGACTTGGCAGCACCTTGGACCCCATTGGTTGGAGCCAGTTGTTCCGGAATGATGATCAAAGCTATAGTTGTCTTTGTGGTTAGAGCGGTAGCCTCCTTAGATACAGATGATTCCTTTTCAGAGGAGAAAGGAGTAGATGAGGATGCCATTTGGAGTGGACTTATCGATCAAAAATAAAAGTTCACCAGAGAGGAAAAGCATAAGTCTATATGATGGCCAAAAATAGAGGAAAAAGGACAAACAAGCTTTTATATAATCCATCCTGAGCCGTTCAATTCTTGCCACGTGGTTTAATCTGGACCACTGAATTTCAAAAGGAGGGAGTCCAACTTCTTCGCTCGAATCCCTAAGAACACGTGTCTCTCATCCAAGATGGGTCATCCGAAGTGGTTCAAAGATAGAATTACAAGGAATACATGGCTTTGTTAGGTGTCACCTTGGCAATTAAGTAGGTGGTTCAAAGCCATCGCTTCAAAAAGGAGCTAATCCTAATAATTTTGCATGATTTGATGAGGTGGTGACTCAAATTTCAAGAGATCATGATAGCCGACATCTCACACTCTGTATGTTTTGACAAATTGATGGCTTGAATTTTGAGGCATTGGGGTGGTTGGCAACATGTGTTTCCTGTGATTCAATGAAGTGATGGTTTGGATCTCAAAGATTTGAAGTGGTTGGAGGGTCATTTCGAGTTGACAGTATTTACTAAATTAACTCTATCCCCCAAATTTGGGAATCAGTGTTTGAAATTAGGAACACTGATGATACACTAAGCTAAAATAGCCAGATCCATGAACAAAAAAAGGATCAAAATTCAGTTTGTGGATATGAGGTAACATCACCGAGGCCAAGCTAACTTGGCATTGTGAGAGTTGTTTATCCAACGGATACTTATCCTGAGGTAGTAAAGAAAATACAATGGGCTTGGTATATATATGAAAGTTACCAAAAATATATGAAAACTAATAGACAATGATCTCTAAATATCATCTCCATGAAATCTAAGATTTATGATAATCACTTACGAAAGATCTGACAAGATTAGGACAAAAATATAAATGGAGAGCTAAACTATGAGTTTTCGGAAGAGATATTTGGGAGAGGGGTAAAGAGTTTCGGGAAGAGTTACTAAATACAAAGAAATCAAGGAAAAAGTTGTGTTGGATTACAATGGAGAAAATGATGATGTAATGCTTAAGCTTAAAGATTGGATTACCTTTGTTTCACTGGCCCCAAGTATACAGATTGTGAAGTATCGAGTTACTTGGTTTTCCCTCCAACTCTCAGTTTCATCCACTACAGCAATAACCAGAGACACTAGAGAAGCCATTTATCTTTGGAACCATGAGAAAATCTTGGTAACTATTATTATTATTTTTTGATTGCAGATCAAACATGATCAGTTAATTATTGTGACTCTTTGAATGCAGTTTTTCCTTTTTGCTCCACCTTAATTTCTTAATTATCTCTAATTTCTCCTTTCTTGATTGTAACAGATAATAAGAAACTATCTGAAAGTTCACAGAGAAGAGAATTGTGCCATCAGAGCACGAATGTTTATGACTTTGATCCTCTCACTTCTTTGCATTGGGGCTACTCAAACTTTGAAGTGCTTCTTTGAAACCATGAACAAGAGGATAGCTACATAACTTCACTCAACTTTGAAGAATAGTTGGATAGTTCGATTTCTAAATAGTTAGCTCAAGTTCGTATTAGGCTACTAGTTCAGATGGCACATGAAGGTTTGGCAATAACCGATAAACACGAAAATTTTATAAATTATTTTGTTTGTTTTTTTGGATTTTAGATGCATTTTAATTGACAAAATAAGTGTGGATGTCTGTATAGGGCTGTCTATGGGCCAGCGACCCAAAAATCCAGCCTATTCCAGTTTGAAAATTTTAAATTCAAGCCTAAATTTTTAGGCTTCAGTTAGGCTCAGGGCTAAAATTTCAAAAAAATAAAAAAGGCCTGGGCTTTGAGCCCAAATCTTGTCCGAAAAATTTAATATAAATTTTAAATTCGGGTTGAATTTAAATTTAAAGATTAAATTATAGGCTTGGACTTAATCCGGCCCGGCCCGGTTATACTCTATATATGTATAATTAGTTGAATCACAATTTGTACGGTTTCAATTTGTCATTTTAAAAAAAAAATACTCTATGGTTATTATTTAGACTTTTCGGCCTCTTTTAATTTGAATTTAGGTCAGAATCAACTCATTTCAGAATTTTTTTTTTATAAAATTAATATTATTTATTTTACATTTTTATTAAATTAGATTATTATTAAAAAATAAATAATTTTTTAAAATTTAAATTATTAAATATTAATTTTAATAAAAAAAATATTAATTTATAAAAAAAATTTATTGATTTTAATTTTGATTTTGATTCTGATTTCAAATTAAAAAAAGGGATAATTACGTGTGACCCCCCGTAATTTGCCTTAATAACGGTTAACCCCCCGTAATTTTCGTAATTACCT